>JADRCH010000150.1:3263104-3726176 GCA_019843965.1 Rhynchomys soricoides | reverse complement strand
TAACAACACATGCAGCATCTTCTATTTGATCCACAATATTACCTATTTGTAATTCACTCCTCCTGATTGGTGAGAATTTGCTTACCCAGGAAACTAAATTTCAAATGGCACTGGGGAGCTAACTGAAAATCAAGTAACAAAATCATGCTACACATATCACTGTTTTTAATAATAACTTAAATATAGAGTGGTTCCATAAAAGAACACAGATATAGAAAAATGCATTAATGGAGAATGTTCTTCCTCTTATAGAATGTGACCAACCAGTGTCAGTATGCAAACTACATACATTGTTCTACATTGCAATGTTCACCCAACTAAACCTGCCAATAGCCAGATATTTGAATTTTTTTCCAGTGCTGAAATTCAAACTCAGAGCCTCATTCATGCTAAGTAAATATTCTACTATTAAGTCCTGACATTTAGGATTTTTGTTTATCCTTGTGTTTTACGTACATCTATATTGAAAAATTGATTTGTTTGGTTTAATGTTTTTTCAATCTGACTGAGGGAATTTTTTAAAATAATCATACTATAAACCCAAAATACTATCTGTTCCCTCCAGTTTCATGTCAACATTTATTTGAGTAATCATGTTTTCATACAAGTCATTGATAAATGGTGCTAAATATTAAAGTGAACAGAGCTGAGAAAAAAGCCTTATGTGCTGCCACCAGAACTGTCTCTTTAAATTGACACTCTTTCATAAATAAGCATGTTTGAACATGTCCATGTAACATATCACAAGACTGCCTAATTATTACCTCAACCAAAGATGTCAGTGTTCTGACACCCTTTCCACACATATTATAGAAATAATCTGTTTTAATGATACTTTGAAATTCAGATATGTCTCATCTGTTTAGGAACCTCTTAATTTATTCTAAAATATGTTTGAGTTATACATGTGTATGTGCAGAATAATATTGTGGCAGATTGATTGCAAAGATGACTCAATTCACCATTCCCTGCTGTACAAATTCCTTTTGCAGAATAACTTTATAGCCCAGTCAGGCAAATAACGGACACTGCTCTCCTGTGTTCTGAATCTAGGATGACTCTGTGTCTTGATAAGACAAACAGATGTAGTTGGCAGGTGTAATTAAGAGTAAGGCAGCCGTCATTCTATCTGTAGCTAGAGTTATAGACCTAAGGAAAACAAAAATATCTATATGTCCTGCTTCAGAACTAAGAACACTAAGTCTTTGCAATGGATTCCACACAGATAGAAGTTAAGGAATCCTAGTCTTAGATGTCCTAAACACTAAAATATCTACAATCAGAAGCCTTTTAAACAGACTTTATAATCCTCTCACACCAACTTGTTTTGGAATATTTTGCCACTTTTTTTCCTGACTTGTCAACCTGTCAGAATTTCCAACATACATTAAAATAAACCAACCAAGATCTACAGAGAAAACTCATGGTTTAAGAGCTTTTATTACTCTTTTATTGTTGTTATTATTATTATGAAATTATTTTATTTATTTACATTTCAAATTTGCAATCTTTCCATGTCTCCCTTCCTCAAGTTCTTGACCTCATCTTCCCTCCCTTTTGCTTCTGAGAGAATGCTCCTTCACTTACCCATCCCAACTCCACATCCTGCCAGCATCCTTCTGTGGGGCATCAAAGTTTCTACAGGATTCGGTGTATCCTCTCCCACTGAGGCCAGACAAGGCAGTCCTTTGCTGCATATTTGCCAGGGGCCTCCAACCAGCCTGTGTATGATCTGTGTTGGCTTAGTCTTTGGGAGCTCTGAGGGGTCCGGGTTAGTTGATACTGTTGTTCTTCCTATGGGGTGGGCATCCTCTTCAGCTCCTTCAGTCCTTCCCCTAACTCTTTCATGGGTGTCCCTGACCTCGGTTGTTTAGACAGGAATATTTCTGGCTCAAAATTTTTGAAGATGGGTTGGTGGTCTCTTCAGTTTCCATCTGTCCGCTATAGGCATTTCTGCTAAGGTAATCCCCATTGAGTTCACATCCCAGGTCTCTGGGACTTTCTAGAGATTCCCCATCCAGCCCCCAACCCCCACAGCTGCATATTTCCGTTCATTCTCCTAGATCTCTGGGTTTCTCTCCTGTCTCCCCCCATACCTGATCCTTCCCCTGTTTTGTCTCCCCCTCCCCTCTCCAAACCAGTTCCCTCCCTCCCTCCCTCTGCCTCCTGTGATTATTTTGTTCCCCCTTCTAAGTGGGATTGAGTCACCCTCACTTGGGTATTCTGTCTTGTTAATCCTCATGCAGTCTGTGAGTTGTGGCATGAGTATTCTGTACTTTTTGCTAATATCCACTTATCAGTTGGTACATACCATACATATCCTTTTGGGTCTGAGATACCATGCTCAGGATTTTTCTAGTTCCATCTATTTGCCTACAAAATCCTTCATGTCCTCGTTTTTAATAGCTGAATAGTATTCCACTGTGTAAATGAACCCCATTTTCTGCATCCATTCTTTGGCTGAGGGACATTTGGGTTGTTTCCAGTTTCTGGCTATTAAAAATAAGGCTTTATTACTCTTGTAGAGCATCTGCATTGATTCCTAGAACTTACGTATTATGCTTTTCAGAATTACCTGCAATTCATTAGAGAACCTAACACTTTCTTCTGGCCTCCCTAGGAAACTGCACTCACCTGTACATAGCCCTTCCCTTCCTGTATGCATAATTAATTTAAAAAGAAGAAATTAAGATTTATTCTAGTTAGAAGCCTAATTTGCATTTGACTAGGACCACACTGTACAGGTCCCTGGGTTTAAAAGACCATAAGATCCAGACTACTCATTGGGAATTCATCTTTGAGATCTCTCTTTGCTACAGGGAGATATTAATTAACTTCTCAATTAACTTTGATTTCTTTCGCTTCTACTGTTTAACTTGTCATTCATTGTAATCATGACACATAGAACTGAGTTCTGACACAGAAAACTAATAGCACACTGAAAGTATCGTATTGATATGGCAGAATCTCTGTTAAGTCTCCTGAAGGCATGAAGTCTACCATTGCTCTTAGAACACTGAGCCATTATGAGAAAACCTTGCAAATAGTCTACTGGTCAATAGAGCCAACTGGAAGGTGCCCACAGAGCTGAACATGGGCTAGAACATGATCCTAGAAACTAAAGGGACCTTTCATGAATTCATGAAAATAAGTGTTTATTATTTAAAATCACTAGTTCTGGGCATGTTCAACAACAAAATAGACCCACTCTCAATCTTTACCTCAGGAAAACTGGGACAATGATTCATGTAAACACTTTGAGACATGTGTTACACTCTATAATTCAAAAATCACCTGTTCATTTCAGTCCAATGAATGTCCAAAACATTTGAGAATGTCCAAAAACTCCAGATAAACAAAAATCTATTTGATTTCATAGAACTAATTTTTAGTAGTAATACCATATTAAAGAAAATAAAAGATCCCTGAGAGGATATAATTTCTTATAAACTTTTACAGACATGGAATAAGGTGTTTGGTAAAAATCCCAGTGCCATGTAATAGCTATTCTTAGTTTAAAGTCTAGTGTGTTTTGCACAAGGTGATTTTCCACAGCTATAATAACTTATGAGTTAATACTTCAAAGGTATTTGGATATTGTTTCTGTACTTATTATTAAGTTTCTATTTCTTAGAAAAAATGGTTCTCCACCACTTATTTATGAATATGAATTGATGTTCCAGATTAAGCAATTTTTACTTTAAAGTGAATATATATTGTGCTATAACATGTCTGCCCAGATAGAAGAAAGATGGATTATCCCAGCACAAAAGAGACACAAAGAGAGGCTCTATGAGGAATATATTCACACCACTAATTAGTCTTCTTAGCCCAAGCTATTGTTGCAGCAAGGTGACTGCCATAGTGGACAAGTATAGGCCAATGAGAATGAGCCACAGAAATGATCAGTGTTATTAATATGCCTACAGGTGGTGCATGGAGTCATAATTTGAAAGGCAGAAAAACAATTGAATCTTGGAGGTGTTTTTCAATTTATAGTAGAAAGCTAGAAATTGATTTTGTGTTTGGGTCTTTACATTGTACTTTATAAAACCCTTACACAGTGAGTCAAATAATTATTATGATGTTTCTCTGAACATGTTACCATTTTTCTAAAAATACCAAATGTAAATTTAAAAAAAATCAAACTAACACATTGAAAACCACTAGAATAATTAAATTCTTCCAAATATTCCAATACTATAAAACTTGCACTAAACACTAAAATTCCTTTCTAAACTACATATAATGTAAAAAACATTACATGAAGACAAAATAACTAAAGGTAATACATATACTCAAACCATATTGGGAAACTTTGGGGAAGGTAATGGACACAGGTTTTGTTTTACACAGCTTCTAAAGGACAGGTGATGGCAATATGTACACATTGCTACCCTGTGGTATGCTGCTCATCAGCAGAGCATTTGTTTTTCATTCATGTTTTTCTGTCAAGCTCTAAAATGTACTCTAGGGTTATAGAAAATTTGATGGATGAACACAACCTTAAAACCATTAATACAACCCTCTAAGCTTTTAAACCTACCAGAATATTTGTTTAATTTCTAATTTGAAACAGACATTTAATGGATAGAATAATACATGTCCTGATACATAACACATAGTTATCATTTGCCATTTATGAGTTATCAATTATAGTTATCAATATAATGAAGTTATAAATATTTCTCTCCTTCCTCTGTCTTCTAGAAGAAAAAAATTGTCAATGAAATGTTTGTCAAGTATTTGCCCACTATTTTCCTGCTTTTATTTATAAAGAGTGCAAAGCTATAGTCTTCGTGGAAAAGAAAATTTCCTGCAAACATATTTTCCTCTCTGTTTCTTCAAGTACAGCATTTTAAAATTTCATGGTCCTGTAAAGTGCAGAGACTATTGGTTAAATGCACATTAGGTAAAAAGCATGCTTAATGTTTTATTTTTTTTAAGCAAGTATGCATTTTTAAAAATGTCTACAATGAGTTAGCCAAGTAGCAAATTTAAGATGTTGATGTGAAATGAGACAAATACCATTTCAAAACTTAACTTCTGTTCAAATATATCCCTGTGCACCAAATAGGCTCCAAATAAATAATTCAAAGTCATTGTCAAACCGCTCCACCTAGTTACATTGCATGTGCAGATGAATATCACTTAGATGAATGTAACTGGAAATTCAGAAATGCAAACTATATTTGAAAGGGAATTCTCATTTCATACTAAGTCTGCAAAATACTTCCTTAAAGCTGATGTAGGCTTTATTCTAAGTGTTTTCCTGTCTTATACACTGTAAATCAACTTACAAAATGGCTACCCTGAATACTATACTAATACACCTTCAAATGAATTATCTGCTTCTAAGCCAATAAAATTAACCATATTCAAATGAAATTGAAATTCCAAATTATGACAAAGTTAAAACTGTTTGTGGATTTTATATATGTAGAGGTATATCAATATAGCCAACTATCTATCTAGACATGTATCCAGAAAATAATTAACTCTGTTCTCAATATGAATATGTAAATATAACCATTATACATATACAGCTATACAGATTAAGTTTAAAGTATAGATGTACATTCACATATATTTGAATACTTTCCTGGAAAAACTTATTTTGAACTATAATGATTATAGGTTTTTAAAATTAACATTGACTCATGATTAAGTCAGTCATTACTCGTATTCATGGACATCTTGGACCACAGCCTGTGTCCCAACTCAAGTCCTGCCACACATATGCGATAAGCCAATAAGAAAAAAATAAGAGAGAAATAAGCCAATAAGGAGCCAACAGGTAGGATTAAGAAAAAGGATATTTATTCAATGTAGCCACATTAGGAAGAAAGAACTAGCAAGGACCAGAAGTCAATATTCTATATTTTCAAACGATGACACTCATCACTTTCATGTGATTCCTACAATAATTCCAACTTCTTTTGAAGCAGTTTTCAAAATAAAGAACAAACAACAACAAGATGAGCAAAAATTCAAAACAAGTCTTTGTCAACTATACAGAATAACTTCTCTTCCTTGACCTGAAAATTGATCCATAACTGAGAAGAATATTGGCAGGTTCATTCAATTAGAAGATAGGACAGATAGTATGTTTCCAGACCTCACACTGGGTATGATGGTTATTCATCTACAGAAAAACTCTGTCAATGTTTGTGCTCAGGAGATGATTTATGCTACACAGTGGAGAGTAACTAATATTTACTACTTGATAGGAGCTAGGAGATTTTTTTCCTCTTTCTCTCTCTCTCTTTCTCTCTCTCTCTCTCTCTCTCTCTCTCTCTCTCTCTCTCTCTCTCATCTCTATCTCTTCCTTCCTCCCTCCTTGTGTGTCCCTAACATTTCTCTCCCCTACCAGATATTAAAAACTCAATGTGAAACCTACTTTTACAAACCATTTTAAGTATATTGAGAGATTTTCATATTGAGAATAGGTAATCTTTTATTGCAAAATAGACATTTAGTGATTTAGTGTGTGTGTGTGTGTGTGTGTGTGTGTGTGTGTGTGTGTGACATCTATTCCAAGATCTTTCTTGTAATGGAATCATTTTAATGTGTGAAATATTTGTAATCACCTAAGGTATAGATCTAAGGACATATGATATTATCCTAAGTTCAGGCTGCTCTTTCAACATTTGTTATTCATTAGGTGAAAAATAAATACCACAAAGTCCATATCTTACAGAGCCTGAGTCTGGATCATACAGGATATGTATGTAAATATCATTTTAGGGAGATAGATTATAGAGAAGACTGGTTAGCAGAAAATATTGTCCCTCCAGAAATCACAGCAAGGAAAGTAACTTTGCTAGTCAATTTTCCTGAGTTGTTACACTTTTTAATAAAATAATTTTTAAAAGTCATCAGAAGGAAGCTGAAGGACCAAATTCTTAGTATAAATGAGGACCACCAATGCAGGGCTGAAAATCCCAGCATCTTCCTCAGGTAAGAAGATGGAAAGACTAGAGAAAGCCATGGCTTTTGAGTTAGAGTCTGAAGTAGAACTCATATTTGGTTCTTTTAATGAGGAAGAAGTATCTTTCCTTTAATGAGCTATAACAAAGCCCTGATAATTTGGCATTTTATAAGGGATTTTAAGTCATATGGAGAGGCAGTGGTGAAGTTGTTTTGTTTTTCTTTTTTCTTTCTTTTTTTTTTTGCTACTGGGGAGACAAGAAAAAGACTTCAAAGTGGATCATGAGGAAAGGGGTCCATTCTCAATGACCTCCTTGCCTACTAGTATTCTTAATATCCTCCAATCAAGAGCTGAGACACTAAAATCATTTAGGTGTCTGACTAAAATGGGACGTTTAGGGTCTCTACTTTTGTTGACTTTCCAAGCTTCAAAGGTGACAAAGGAAACTCAGAGAGAATTAGAATACAGCAAGAACATCAGAGCATCAGAGAGCAGATTCACTGTTAATGAGAGAACATAAATTTAAGACAGCAGCTGAGAACACAAAGTTCAACCACTCTGGAAATCAGTTTGGCCGACCCTCAGAAAATTGGACATAATACTACCTGAGCACCCAGCTATACCATTCCTGGGCATATACCCAGAAGATGCTCCAACATGTAATAAGGACACATGCTCCACTATGTTCATAGCAGCCATATTTATAATAGCCAGAAGCTGGAAACAACCCAAATGTCCCTCAACAGAGGAATGGATACAGAAAATGTGGTACATTTACACAGTGGAATATTACTCAGCTATTCAAAAACAATGATTTCATGAAATTCACAGGCAAATGGATGGAACTTGAAAATATCATCCTGAGTGAGGTAACTCCATCACAAAAGAGCAAACATGGTATGTACTCACTGGATATTAGCCCAAAAGTTTGGAATACCCAAGATTCAATTAACAGCAACTATTGGACTGAGCGTGGGTTCCCAGACAGAGGAGTTGGAGAAGGGACTGAGAGAGCTGAGGGAGTTTGCAGCCCCATGGAGGGAGCAACAGTGTGGCAGAGGAGGGCCTTGTTGGCCATCAGTGGGAGGAGAGGCCTTTGGGTCTGAGGATGTTTAATGCCCCAGTATAGGGGAATGCCAGGGAGGGAAGATGGGAATGGGTGGGTGGGTGGGAGAATACCCTCATAGAGGCAGGGGGAGAGAGCAATGGAATAGGGGTTTTCCAAAGAGGAGACCTGGAAAGGGGAAAACATTTGAAATGTAAATAAAGTATTAAAAGTTAAAAAAAAGTTACAAAGTCAAAAAAGGATACAGAGCATCATTATTAATATTATAATAAATATAGCCCATTCCTACAATGAGAGTCCACATGTCCAATTCCAAAACTCTAGTCTAAGAGAGTGTGATATCTGGACTAAAGTATTGACCTACTCTAAGGTATAGCTTCTAACTATTTGTGCTCAAGGATAAGAAAAAAAAACAAGAAACTTTTTCATCCAATAACTAGAGTCCCAAACACTGCTATCATTTTTTTTTTTTTTTTTGCCTCTGACAAGGACAGTTCCATGATCATTTACAGTTCTGAATAAAAACATGAGTGAAAGAGTTCTTTCTCCAAACCCTAAAGCAGTGGTTTTCAACATATGGGTCACTACCCCTTTGGGGAACACTATAAAATATCCTGTATATCAGATATTTATGTTAAGATTCATAACAATAGCAAAATTACAATTGTGAAGTAGCAATCAAATAATTTTATGGTTTGAGTAGCTACAACAAGAGGAGCTGTATTAAAAGGCTGAAGAATTAGGAAGGTTGAGAACCACTGCTGTAAAGCTCCTAATCAGTTTCTATCCCCTGGTCTCATTAACAGTCCCTGTGTTCAGTATCTGGCTCCTATGAGCACATTTTCTTCATGAGGACCCTTGAGTCTGAACAATGCAGAAACAAGGTTAGATCTGTAGAACAGTGAGAAAGAGCAGAAAGTAAAGAGACATTAACTGGAAAATTCTGTAAGTTATCATAGATACCCTCCTCACACTTAGCCTGGCTTAAAGACATGTGGCTCTTAGATTTCTATACTTTATGTCAGAATATGATAGAAGAGTGTAAGTTTTTCAAATGCTCCAGAAAGTGAATGCTTCTTCACTCTTGTGAAAGTAAATAAAATGTAAAATCTTTATATTAAAAGGTTAAATGACACAAAGGAACTTTTATATTGAAAGAGATTTGTAAAGATGCCATCTTTCAAAATCTCCCTTCCCCACTCCACATTGTGCTCAAATTTTCACTCTGTGCAAAAAAGTTCACTCTGTGCCCACGGTTTCATCCTAGTCTGAAAAGCTATATTTTGTTTGTCAATATCACTGCTTTATGTTAATCAATGTCTTAGGTTAAAGTTATTGTTACAAAACATAATGACATTAAACAACTAAGGAAGGAACAGTTTTATTTTGTTGAGACTGCCACATCTATCACTAAAGAAGTCAGGGCATGAATTCAAGCAAGAACCTCAGAAGCTGATACAGAAGCCATGGAGGGTGATGCTTAATGGCTTGCTCCACATGACTTGCTCAACCTGCTTGCTTATAGAGCATAGGACCACTAGCTGAAAGGCTTGTCCAACCCATAATAACTAAGTAAGAAGATTACCTACCAGCTTGTCTACAGGAAGATTTTATGGAGACATTTTCTTAATTAACGCTGCCTCTTCTTTGATGACACTAGCGTGTGAGATGCTGACCTAAAACTAGCCAGCACAGTCACATAACAATGTGATAGCGCTCAGACCCTTCATAATGAGCTGGAGAAAACTTTGCTTGTGAAATAATAACCCATCAGGACCCCCACTAGCTTTGCTTACCAATCTGAGTTGGCACTGCTGTATACACTTGAGGAAAAGTAAAACCTTTAGCCTTACAAAAATAGTTTGGATTCTGCAGTCATTTTCTTGAGACGCAAACTCATTTCTAAGATACACTAAAGCAACCTTGCAAGTAGTATATTCTTCTCTGATTGCTAGTTGGAATTGCTGTTTTTGATTGTCTAAATAATTGTAGAGTTTGAGTGAAACCATTCTGAAGGGTACTTCCTGAAATTATTTAGCCAGCATCTCAAGTACTTTGCACCCATGATTAAATTTGGTTGTTATGCAGGCAAGGTCATTAAAAGAGAATATTTATTTGTTCTCTCACTCTAATATGCTCATATACTTTGCCTCTAATGTCAAGACATTCTGGAAATAATTTTAACCTGTTTCCATCTAGAATTAAAACATAATTAGGCTTGAAATGCAAATATCTGGTAGAGTTATTGTTCAGGTAACTGACAGCTTTGATTTCCTTACATTCTACAGTCATGAATCCTGCCTCCATTTTATTTTCCACTACACCCACTTCAAAGGTTGGAGCTATTTTTCTATATTTCATAGGACACTCTTTGGAATTCATTGTTTTATACTTTTTCATGTTGGAGTTTAGAACTAACAGTTTCTTCAAGTGTGCCTAAGACACAGAGTCATTTACTTGGTGAGATCCTGACACCCATCCTCTTAGGATGATTCATTGAGTCAATCACTTGTTTAGCTAACCATTCTATGTAGAATGATTCATTGATTAATTTGCTTGGTTAGCTCCCACTCGCCTTCCACTTTCCTTTCAAAGAACACCACCTGTGAGGAATATAGCCTGATCTATCAGCCCAGAGTTTTGAATTGTCTGTATGTATTCACCAGGAGTTTCAGACTTTGCAAATCATGAGGCCTGCCATAACAATCCATATCTGTAATTTAATATGGAAGAAACAATGACATGCAACACTGTTTGCTAATAAGAATGTATTTACTTACAAAAACAGTTGGTGGGAGATTTACTCTATGAGTCTCCGTTTGCAGAGTCTTGCACTCCATACACTGAGCAAACTCAGCCATTTTTATATATTATTGTAGCCACAGCCCCTTGAGCTAAGCAAGTATTCCTTCCTAATTGTAACGTAATCCGTACAATATAAAGAGTTTGCATCAGCTACTAATAATCAAACAACATGATTTAAATAAAGTAACATATTTCTCCAATAAACAAGTGAATTTTAGATATAGATGATGCCAAACAGAAAGGATAGGTAGCTTCATTTCTCTAGTGATTTTAATTCCTGGCTCCCAATTTTGTATCTGTATATTTGTTCACCTCAACATGTGGCTTTCATTTTCAGAATGATTCTGGGCATGCATTAGAGATGGTAGGAGGGGGGTCCACTTAATCCACTTCCTGAAGTCTGATACCTGTCTACTTACAAGCAACCATCCTAAATTTAATTGTACAGCCATACTTACAGCTATGAGAAGATGGGAAACATAGTTCTCCAGCAAAGAGTAAGCTACAAATCAAAGCCCAACTACAAAGGAAAAATAGATGAGGACGATTCAACAGATGAGCTAATGCCTGTTATTGGGTGTTGCTTGGTATTTGGTTTCAGTATTGTGTCTATGTGCCAGTCAAGGAGGCCCAAATGGCATCTACCTGGAAAGAGATAGAACAAAGGAAAAGAGAAAGACCTTCCTCAGCACACTCTTCCTACCTTCTGAGTGTATTTGTTCATAGACACAGAGGTGAAATCCAACAGCTTGCAAACTTTCATCTTTGAATGGAACCAGAAGTTCACAAGCAAGTGGCCTCCTTATAAATTTCATCTCATGATTAATGTGCTTGCATTTACACTCATCTCCTGGTCTACACATTGAAAAACAAATGGTGTTTCTGTTAGGCTTGCCCCACCCACAATTTCTAAAGCAACTGATTTCTGTGCATGGAAGGCAACCTGAAACATGTGTAATTAGAAATGTTTACATCTGTTTCCAATCTCTAAACTTGCACACAAAATCCTTCTTGTCTTGGGGATAACACAGTGGGATCTTTTGTTTATTTGTGTCTTGGTTCTTGAATTATATGTAAACATACACACACACACACACACACACACACACACACACATTGGGAAGCGTGTTATAATACCTAATATCTGTCACAGGGTGGGATTAGCAGGCAGGAAGAGATTTGGATTCTTGTGAGCATAGTATATTTCAAGTTAGAAATTTGCTAAAACCTAACTGTTTGGCATTAATGAACCACAGTTTTTACTAAAAAGAAAATGTTCAAATACTGTGTATAGAAAAATGTTAAACAATTCTTTTATTCTTACTTATAGTCTGCATCTATCTATTGACTTGTATAGAACTATAAATTTAAACTTTATTGTAACCCTGCTTTGTTTTATACATTATTTAAAGAGTCCTCTTTCATTTCTTTACTGTTTTCACACATGGAGATTGAATCCAGTCCCTTGCATTGTAGGTAAGCACTCCACCAACAAAATATATCTCCACCCCCGATAACAATTATGTTTTCTGATGAAGCTGTTATACTTTTATTTAAAAATAGGCCCTCTAGTTCTTAGCAGACAATATGCCATTGTAAGTTTGTATAATTTTATGTACTGAATACCTTAAAATACCATTCCTAGTTAGGTATTTATTCTTAAAAATATCTTAGAGTATGATCAAAGATGTATTTTTTCCTTCTATCTCACCAACCTTAGACATCAGAAGTTGCTCCAAAATTGGCAATGATCTTCAAACTTGTCCAAGTGAAAGAGCAATCATGTTTGGAACTTTATCAAGATTCCAGGTCTTTGTGTCTAGATATAATGACTAAGAAAGTTCTTAAGATTTCTTTGGTTATGAAATGTGCACTTTTTGATAAACAGTGTTCTTTTATTTATGGCTTTATTTTTTTATTTTTTTATTTCTACCTATGTTCAGATTAAGTGCCTTCTTCATGGAATATGTGCATGTGTGCATGCATGTATGCAAGCTTGTGGGTGTGTTTCTGCTGTACAGGTTGTAGAATCTTTCCTTCTTTCTTTCTGGAGAATCTTTGAATTCCTGGGCTACTGTTCCAATGTTTCCTCTCCTCCCTACTCTCTATTGACCTTAATTATGTCTTAAGTGATCAGTGCCAATGCTCTTCACAGAGCTGGTGGACCCTTCTGCACAATATCATCCCACCTGCCTTATTTTTATTGGGCTAAAGCTCTCATTCTTGTTTTCTATTTGTACTACTGTATTCCTCCTTTATGTTTCACATGTGTGCATGTGTTCTTAATCAAACAACATTCATTCTTTGTGAAAGAGTAAATTTCTACATGACAGTAGTTTTTTAAATAGTATATTACACGATCAAGCCCTTAGGAATCTCTTATTTGAGAACTGTTTGTTTTTCTTTCCTTGAAAATGACATGCTCTTTTTAACTATGACATTGGATGAATTGTCCTTTTGAAAATTAGCTGTTTTTGGCATTTCATAAGTATTGACATCTTATAAGGGTTCAGGAGATGGCTTAGTTAGTAAAATGCTTCCTGCATCACACAGACCCATAAAAAGACAGGCTTGATGGCTTCTGATTGTAATCTCAGGCATGAAGAGGTGGAGACATGAGAATTGCTAGGTTTGATGTATAGCCGTCCTAGCATAATTGGTGAGACCTTTGGTCTCACAAAATAAGGTGAAAGGTGACTGAAGCCTCCACAAACATGCAAATTCACCTGCACCCACAAAAATGTGCACACACACAGTATATTCACAAACACACACGTGATGAAACGATTGCCGTTTAGATTGTCCTTATATATGCTGATAAAGTTAAACAAATGCCAGAAGATTCATCCAATTGGTACTACATCTATTTTTCATGCAAAAATGCAAAGGAATCTTTTCTGCAAGACTCTTCTCCAGGAAATGGCTTTCTTGGTACGTTGGATAAAAATACTAAAACCAGCTGCCATATCTTCTCATGGAAGTATTAGGTATATAAGAAGGCTGTGATCCAATTTTTGTAGTTAAAAAAAAAAAATCAATCTAGATAAAAAGGCATCCAGAAAATTCTTGACAAACAACTTACAGCAAAGGTAAAGTAGTTATCTTCTATTGAGATGTCTCACACCAGCTTTCAGAACACTGTTTTTAGGTTAGGGCTATTAAGTATATTTCTAGATCATGTCAACAAAAATAGGAGAGGTAAAGCAAAGCTAAACAAAACAAAATGAGAAGCCCGTTTCTGTATTTGCTTGTAGAAAAAGGAATAAGCCCAAGCACAGAGTAATGGGAAGACCAAGTATGGCTCAAAATCACTGATACTAATGTATAAAATGTCATAGTGAGACTTTATTCCACATACTAACTAAAAATGAATTAAAAATGTGAGAAGTTTATTAATGATTAGTTTGCATAATATTTAAATTATATTTCATATATTTTTTTTTATTTTAGGCAAGGTAAAAGTCAATTTGGAATATAAATATCAGTTCTTATATTACTAAATTCATATTAATCTCCATTGTTTGTTAATTTATGTATCTGCCTTACATTCTGGTATATGTGCATTTGAACAAAACCAGATAGAAACAAAATAACCTTTCATTTGATAAATTTACCAAAATGTATCAACTTATCAAGAGATGCCGCTTGCTTGAGCGAAAGGGTGTGTTGTCTGAATTGTTCTTTTCATCATAGACTAAATTCAAGGTGACTATGTTTCTAGAAGTCTGAATTTTAGCACTGAGCTTCTACTTAGAAGGATGTTCCCTAGTCAGCCTGATCAAGCCACTCAGAAGGCATTTGTAGTTTTGTAGAAACAAATGTTTTCTAACATATGAGTAAATCATGGACCCTGTGTCCAAGCCAGAGAGAAGACAATGCTAGTGAGATCAGAGTAGAAGACTCAAAGGAAGAGAAATAATCAGGCACCACACATGTCATCATGTGTCTTATCCCATGAAAAAACAAAATTTAAAATATCATAATAGCCCACTCTTCTTTCCTTCTTGCCTCTTCTTCCCAGTTCACTAAACTTTTTCTGGGCTTCTTTACACTTTCATCTATATCAGATCTTCATTATTCAGAGACAAAAGCTGACATTCTTCAAACAAGCTTATTTTCTGCAGATGCCATTTGTCATTTCCTAAGAGCCATTTGATAACTAGTTTTCTATGAATTAGATTCCTTGATATGAGTACTGTATGTTTTTGAGCTGTGTTGTGTCATTGTATTAATTCTTGCGTGGACTTCAATGATTTACCAAAACTCATCTTTTTATTAAAGAACAAAACAATCAAATAAAACAAAACAAACAACAACAGCAGCAAAACCCTTCCCTTCGTCATCTACATTCTAAATGTAGTCACCTTCTCTGAGTAACTCCTTTCCCTGACATTTTTGGTCAGCCAGACATTTATGAGCCTCTGTTTTCTATAGAAACTTACCTTCTCTAGCTTCACGGTGCTCAGTCTTCCCCAAGCTTTTCCTCTATTGGACTTGTTGGGTTAATACATCATTATTCTCTTGTCTAACATGACAGATCTCCATTTCACCTTGCTCTTGTATCAGGATCTTTCAGATTTTTGTTTGTTTATTTGTTTTTTTTTTTTTAGGCTAAGTATCAAGCAACCTTAGCTAAGGATGACCTTATACTCATGATCCTTCCACACAGATGTACATCAACTTGACATATTGGGATTCCAGGTATTTTCACCATATCCAGCTATCATTTAGTGTTCTTGACTCTAATTGATATTCTTTATGGTTTAATCCACAAATTATATTTATAGTTCCATCCAAAATGTAGACCATCTCCCTAAGCCTAAGCAGTTGAAAGAATCTAGAGTGTTCCATATATGTTTCTTGTAAAATGATTACCTATAGAACTATACCAAAGGTTCAAACATTCTATAACCCAAACCAGTCAATTTCCCAACTTAGAGTATCCATGCATACATGAATATAATGTATATTATATTTGACTTTCTTTTTTTCTTTTTTCTTTTTTACAAAACATATCTTATCAGGATTAAGGCTCTACTGGTTCCTCTGTTGGCAGGCAATTCTAACAATCTGCTATGTTTATTATTCTGTCATCTATTATTATTATATTTGTCATATTTACATGTTATTTCCCTTACCAAATTGAAAACTCCTGTTGAACAGCCCTATTTCTCTTTCTTCTAATTCACCCTATTTACCATATTTATGGCATGGATTTTAACATCTTATCTTAACTTGCTGGATATTTGGGTAGTAAATAAATGGTTCTTTTAACAGAATTCAATACATGCATGCTTGGAATTTAAATGTAAACCACTTACCCATTTTTTCCTCTCTCTGAACCTTAAAACTAAAATGGTCTTCAAGGTTGCAGACTTCATTATGATAGCTGCGGTCCTCTTTATGTTACTTTCTATAACAAGAACATTGGCTGGAAAGAATCTGAGGCTATCCTTATACCTGATGTGATCATTGGAGCCCCTACAAGATTGCCAAAGCACTGCAGAAAACAGAAAACAGAAACTACCATTTCATTTTATTATGAGCTTGGTTCTTTGTATTTCAGAAAAATCTATATTTCCAACACACTGGAATGAAAGAAAACAGGCTTGCTCTACATCTTACCATACTAAGCTATTACAGCAGTGTCCAGGTTTTGTCAGTGTGGGTCTCCTTAACTGACCATCTTTCCTAGACCATTAAGAGAGGAAGATAGTACCTGTGCTCAGGCTTTTTTTTTTTTGTTTGTTTGTTTGTTTGATTGTTTGCTTGCTTCTTTTTTTTTTTTTTTTTTTATAAGGTGGGGGTGAGAGAGGATGTTTCTGTGTAGCTGTGACTCTTCTGGAGCTTAAGAACTGGTTCTGTAAACTAGGCTAACCTCAAACACAGAGATCTGCCTGCCTCTGCCTCTCAGTTTCAAGAATACTGGTAAACTGAGTGTTGTTAAGAACGAATGAATGACTTGGGAGACAACTATATGGTATATGTGCAGGGAAAAGGAGTATAAACAGAAAGACGAAATGGAAGACGAAAGGAAGTGGGCTTAGACATTATAAAGATACCCATATTAAAGACCTGGATTGTTTTACTTTATTTTGAAAACTTTATTTATTGCCAACACTGTTATAATCTAAGAAGTAACACAGACTCCAGGCTATGATCCAAAACATATGTTTGATTGACAGTTATGAAATCTGAAAGCACTTATACTCCAGATCAGTACCTAGTCATTGCTGCTACGATTAATATTAAGACTAATCAAGACAGCCAGCAACTCAACAGTTTCTCTGGCTGTCTAGCGACACCCGTGGGATGCTTTTTACCTTAAGAACTGTCTTTACTGAATTTCCTCAGGTAACGTGGCTTCAGGCAGCTTCCCTTATGGTAAAACTTGAGAACATCTTGTTGGCCTAGTTAAAACTGTTTTTCTATAATGTAAATCTATCTTGCCCAGAAAACACCCCTACTTTTTATATAACATCATCTCTTCTAAGATAGAATTGCTTTCTCTATTTTTCCTAACTCCACAACTCTTTCAACCAATACTCACATGCTGGGATAGGACTAGGTAACATAACAGCCAAACCTTATGTCTTTCTTCTCTAGAGCTGATTTCAGTATTTTCAGTAAACAAATTTTGGGGTAGACTTCTTAAATATGAATTGTACATATCCTTGTGGTTACCTGAATCTTGACAAATAATAGTAATTCTAGCTATCTGCTAACCATTCTCCATGTGTTGTAACTTTAACAAATCAAAGGCTTGGAATATAGATGTGATATAGAATATTTGTAAAGAACCTATTAGATTCTAAGTATACAAATTCTAGATAGATAGATAGATAGATAGATAGATAGATAGATAGATAGATAGACAAAAAGACAGACAGAAAGAGTACATGTAGGCATGCTGGCTCAATGGAAGTTCTATTTTCAATGTTTTGAGAAACTGCCTCCTATTTTTTTCTCTCTTTTTTAAGAAGATGTTTTTATTTTATTTATGTGAGTGCACTATAGCTCTCTTCAGACACACCAGAAGAGGTAACCAAATCCCATTACAGATGGTTGTGAGCCACCATGTGGTTGCTGGGAATTGAACTCAAGACCTTTGGAAGAAGAGTCAGTACTCTAAACTGCTGAGCCATCTCTCCAGCCCCAACTGCCTCCTATGTTGCACAGTGGTTGTAGTGATTGACATTTCCAGAAACACTGTACAAATATTTGCTTTGTTCTATATTCTCACAGTCACTTCGATCAGAGTCATCCTTAAAAGGATTATCTGATAACCCCATTTTGAATAACTCTTTTCTTGATACTGTATTTTAAATCTGTTTGCTAACTATTATGTTTTCTTTGAAAACTATTTATTAGTTATATTAGTCAATTCTAATTATTTGATTCTATATTGTATTGTGGAGTTCTGTCTATGTTCTTTACACCAACCCTTGTCAAATGTATAAGCTAGAGTTTCTCAAATTTCTACAAACTGCTTGAAAGCTATTCTCTCTCCAGGATAATAGTAATGTTCTAAACCAGCTCTTACTCATTACAATGTGATATATATATATATATATATATATATATATATATATATATATATTTACTATGCATATGCAGTCTACAAACCTTTAGCTGCAAACTCATACAAATCCTCATCAGTTTTAAGTTTCCAAAAATAAACAATTGAAAATCACATAAGATAAGGAATTTTAAAAATCAGAGTAAATAATTGTAATTTGGAATACTTTTAACCCTTTCCTCCCTAAGGGAGTGTAAACAGCTAGTTAATTCACAGAATTCTCACCTTTCACTGTGTTCAAACAAAGTCTTAGGCATTCATATGCTCCTTCTCAGCAAACACGTGCTCTGTTTCTTTTCATATCACACCACAAGAGAAAGTGCTAGACTATTGAGAACTATATAGGAAATCAAGGTGAGATTTGCCTACTGTAAAGGGCAAATATGGCTCAAAGAAGAGTTAAAAGTGATGGTAGAGCTGGCGTAGTGCTGGGAAGGAATGTGGTAACTCAGATACAAGGGGTGTAACAACAACAGAGAAAATTCCCAGCCCAGTATTGATCATATTGGCCAAAATGTAGACTCAACCTCTATATCTTTCAATGCTTGAATGGATTAAGGAAATATGATGCATGTATAAGCTTTTGTTGCTTATGTAATGCTGTGACAAAATAACTGACACTGACTTAAGGGTGAAAAAATATGCATTTTGGTTTACGGTTTCATAAAGTCTTAGTCTCAGGGGCTGGACTCAGCCCATCAAGCCAGGAAAGCCTGAGGGAATAGCTTAGTCCATCCAGCACGAGAAACATGGAGGAGTGGCTCCACCCATCAAATGAAGACTGAATGGGTGAATGAGTCTATCCATCAGCCAAGAGGACCTAAAGGTGTAGCTTAGTCCATCTAATGGAGGAAAACATAGAAGAATGTCTCAAAACATCAAGCTGGAAAAAGTGGCTATTGGCTAAGACTATGGTGCTAGAAGCATGTGATTTGGGATTGTTTACATGGTGATGGATCAAGCAGCATAGATGAACAAGAAATAGCTTCCTGCTCTAATCATCATGTATCCTGCATCCCTGATGATATAATGATAGCTTCAGCTCCTTTTTTTCCATAAATTTGCTTTATATTGAATGTTAATATTACAGAGTTCTTCCTTGAGATCCAAAAGAAAGGAAGAAGGTTCAATAGCCATCACTCATCAGACAGTATTGTAAAATTTAAATCATGTATATTTTGATATGTTCACAATCATAACAAATTATGACAAAACTTGGAATTTAAATCTGATTTGGGCCTTCAGCCTTCAGGTACTGTATGCTAGTAAACAAACATCTGTATCAGTTCACTTCTCAATGTACAAAGTCAACCAAATTTTATTTTCTTAGAGGGAGAAACCTTATTTTAAGGAATTATGATGTTCAAGGTCAGAAGTTACATGTTAAGGTTTCTGGTATGCAAATGGGTCCCCAGTTTAACCAAGAATCCCAAATTTCTGCCTAATCACCCAGTCTCCTCCTGCTACCCCAGATCATGCTAGAACATTATTGTCCACAAGGGACTTGTACTCCCTTCAAGAGATATTGGCCTGGTGATTTTCCCACATGGTTACACTCATTCACTGAACTTTAGGAATGGCCCTCAAGCTTGGGGTTCTTCCTTCACTACCTGACTCCCTCCTGTCAGGAGTGATTAATTGTGACCTGTACTTTTATGCACAACACCTGGGCCACAGTGTCACTAAACTAGGGAACAAGAAGTCAAAATAGGATCTATTGGAATAACATTTTGGGTTCCAAGCATAATAGTACACAATGGAATATTATTCATCCTTAAAACAATAAAGTCCTAACACCTGCAGCCATGGGATGGGAAGTGGAAGAAATCTCTTCGGTTCTCCTATACCATAGCGGAGCGGCCACTGTTTAAAACAATCTAGGATATAGTTCTACCTCACAAGAAGTATATGGAATTCCAAATATATAAAAACAGTATTTGAAAGATTGGAAATTTTAGTATCCTCTTATACCTATTACACAGCACATGTATGTACCAAGTGTGATATACCCCATACGTGAGCAAGTAAAAGCATATTGAAGAGGCTTGTTACAAGTACTTTTTGTAAACATCTTCAAAACAAAGTCTAAAGTTGCTTACAATGATGACATAAAAAATGCCTAGGAGAATATCGCCCTTCATCCAAAATGCTAGCCAGCACCTAGAAAATTGGGCTTTTCTTGAGTTTTGAGGGACAGTTGAAGAGTCCAACCTCCAGAGAGAAATGAATTCTATCTGTTTTCTGGCAGGATGCAGGGAATAAATTAACTAAGAACTCTCTTGCTGCATGCTAAGACCTTGCTGGGAGGAGCTGCCAGGAGGTCCGCAGAACTACTATCATTCAGGCTTTGTGAATGTCTATGATTCCCTTGAGAACAGACACACACACACACACACACACACACACACAGAGAGAGAGAGAGAGAGAGAGAGAGAGAGAGAGAGAGAGTAGAATTATCCTTCAGATATACCTTCTATCTTGCTATTTTATGTTTTCTGGCTGCATTTGAAATGACATTCCAGGTCAAACTCCTTTATAGAATTGTATCTAACAAGCCACACAATGAAGAAAGCTGTCCCTGCCTGCCACATTAGACCACAGTCTGGGCCATGTTGGCAGATTTCTTCTGGTCTGTTACATTGGATAAACATTTCCCTTCCCCCTTTGCTCTAGGCCAACCCTGCTCAATGGCACAGCCTGCATTTCTAGCCAGCTGTCTCCATTCCCAGGCTTCCTTATCAGGAAGGTGGATTAACACTTTTTTTTTTTTTTTCACTCACTACATTTCCACTCCTACTGGTTTCCTCTCTACCTTCCTCCGCTCTCCTGGATCTATAAAATAGCAAAATCTTTGTTTGCAGGAATCCTGAAGGGATTCCCCAGTTGTGAAGATTCATTAGATATTGGCCTAGTGCTATTCTGAGGGCTGGGGTTGATGTAGTGCTAAGGAGCCAGTGCCTGTTTCTCTTCCTGTTTACATGATCTCAGGAAATGATATCATCTTGACTGTTACCTTCAGTCTGAGCTGTCATCTAATCAGCACCATAGAAACCAGTCAGCTTCCTAGTGAAGCACACAGATCTGTTTCCCACTCACCACTGGGAAGCAACAACATAGCTTAAGGAAATGCACTGGGAGACAATGATTCACCCTTTAGCCCAGCTAGTGACTAACACATACAAACCAGGTTTTATTTGTTCTAAAGTTGGCCAACTATCAGCAGTATAATTATTTTATCATGAACTACTCTTGGAGGAAAACATATAAGTAGCATCTATCTATGAGAATGAATATCAGCTGCATGTTTATAGATACTGATTCTCCTATCACACACATGCTCTCTGCTTTCCCTCCCACTGAATGCTTCTGATGAAATGAAGCCAGGTCTTAATGCTGTGGCTTAGAAGACACAAATATCTAGAGTGAGAGAATTTGCAAGGCATCCTCTAACTGGCATGAGCAACATAGAGTGATTTTTCCTTTGCTGCTGGGGCTGACATGCTTAATCTGAGCCTGACAGATAGAACCCAGAAGAAAGTACTGGGGAAGAAGGGGAAATTCTTGGGGCTTCTGCATATTGGCTGCAGATGCACCTACTTGGCTGTTCCACTGCTCCAACTCAATTCATTAAGAAGTCTTGCTCATCTATGAAAGACCCTTTATCAAGCTGCTTCACTACAGGCAGAAGCATACTGCTAGACAAATCATGGATCTCATGAGTAGAAAGCCAGTAGTTACACATTTATTTCCCTAATAAAAATAACATGCACATATGCATCACCTAGGATTATGCCAAGATGCACATTCTGAATTAAAAAGTTGGGTTTGAAATCCTGTATTTGTTATTGTTTTGTAATACAGAGTATCTTATAGCTGAGTCTGGCCTTTAACTTGCTATGGAGTAGAAGACGCCCTTGAACATCTTACTCCTGCCGTTACCTTCCAAGTGCTGGTATAACAAGTATGCACCACCAGGTCAGATTTAGATGATATTTGAGAGAGAGAATAGGGTCTAGTGCACATTAGGTGAGGATTTTGCAAACAATACTGTATCTCTAACCTGCAATTCTATATTCTATGCAGCTCTCAGAAATGTTGTGACATATGTGAAGCTTTGGATCATACTTGGCTATGAAGCTTGTAGAATATGATAGAAAGCCATCATCTAGACGTGGGCTACACAGCTTGCACAAAGGGTATAAAGGCTAAGCAACAGTGACAGGAAACAACATGTTAGCTTTCAGATTGCTCAGTATTTTTTTATTAAAAAAAATGACAGTTCACTCTCTCACCTACCATATTCTGTCACCTTGTGATAAACAGCTCCATGCAAACCTAGTTTACTACTCATACTAAAGGGGCAGTCTTAATTCTATGCAAATTGAAACAATTTTCTCTTCTCCCTATACTACAGTCTTACATTAACTTAGCTAATATTTGTTCCTAAAAGACTATGTGAGTTGTCATCACGTTTACTCAAACAAATCATAATAGTAAGTGGAAGAGAGAAAATAATACAAGTTCTGGAGAAGAAAATTGGACTAAAATGTGACTGACCTTTATTTTGGAAAATAGTTTATACATGCAAAACAAAAATTATGGGCAATGAGTAAAATTATGATGAATTACTCTTTCATAAAAGTCTAATGATTTTGGACTTTAAAATACACATGGACTTATAAGTAAAAGCCAAAGTAAAAGGGGACTTATTTTCAAAATATTACTATCAATAGGATTTTAGGTAAAATAAATCTTTTCCAACTCAATGATAGGGCAACAATCCCAATAAAATAACCAACTCAAACATTGTGAATAGACTTTATGCAAAAAGATATACAAATATCCCGTAAACAGGTGTATGATGTAATTCTATTTTTAAAAAATTATTCTTAGCTAATTAAATGAAAACATTAATAAGACACCACTGCATAAACATTAGAAGGCAGAAAATTGAAAGATTGATCACATGAAGTGTTGTTAAAATTGATTCCAAGATGAAGGACCTGAGGATATGACAGTTACCTATAATTATACAAAACAGACCAGCATTATATGTCATGACAAGGGAGGAGATATCTGGAAGACAGAATTATTTTTCTAAAAGGCATAAAAATCTTTCTGGATTATTACTATTTTTATTAATATGACTGTAGTGTTTCTGTCTGATATATTCCTATCAAAAGAAGCAATCAACATGGCTTCTTTAAATATGTGCTGTTTATGGTCACCTGATGGTCAGTTGCTTTCAAATACAACCCTGTCAATGAAAGCCTTTGATAAGAGGATCAGTAATCTTATTCCACACATGGGAAATAAGTACAAAATATGTGGGCAAATAAGAGGGAAGGCTCTAAACCAATATTTCTTTAGAATAGTTATGAAGGCAAATTTAAGAGTAGCTTAAGTTGTGACAATCACATTACTGCCAGAAACATGTTTAATGACATGTCTCCAGTATTATGGACAAAAGCCTTCTCTATTTTATTATTACTGATTTTCACTTTATTGAATTTCTTACTTTTTATATGTCTAAGCTTCTCTCTGAACTTATAGTGACACTTTACTCTTAAATTATTTCCATTAAAATTTATGATTTGTATGAATCGAATCAAGTGTGCTCAATTAACATATCACACATTTTATTCATAATGATAAATTTATCTTATGACTCAATCTCTTCATAATAGCAAATAAATTTTTATGTAAATAATCTCTAGGTTATCCTAAATAAGAAAAAATGTTATGTGCGTTCTGAACTGCCATCAACACTGAAATGCTGACTGGAAATTACCATAAAATTCTCATAAACATCCTATAAGGTTCTTAGTGGCCTTCATAGAAAATTTATTTAAAATAAAAATAAAGAAACAATAAAAAGTAGAAAAAAACAAAAAACAAAAAGAAGGAGGAGGAGGAGGAAAAAGGAGGAATAGGGGGAGGAAGAAGAAGAAAAGGAAGAGGAAGAGGAAGATAAGAAGAAGAACAAGAATCAAGAAGAAGAGATATATAATTCCTGATGAGTCACAGATGAGTCACCTATTTAATCAATCTATGGAAACAATTTCTAGTATTACTATTATCAAATTTAGTCAATGTAAGGTCATTTAAAGTTTCCAAACTTTTGTGAACATTGTGTGTGTGTGTATGTAGATGTATGTGTATATATGTGTGCCTACATGTATATGTGTGCACACACACATGTGCACATGTGTGCACTTGCAAAAGCTAGAGGACAACCTTTGCGGAACTGATTCTCTCCTTCCACCATTTAGATGCAGGGAATGGAACTCAGGTACTTGGGCTGAGTTTACAAGTGTTCACACCTGCTAAGCCATCTCATTGGTCCAAGATCTTTAGTTTTAAACTGTAAAAATAACTATGTTCTACATTATCTCCAATGAATAAAATACTATATGAAACACAAAGGAACCTATGAGGTATAAATCTCATACTTTCGATTTAATAAAAATTTTTGATTTTATAATCAGAGCTGCTTTTTAATATTTGTGTTCTCCTTTTCATACCCCATCCATCCCCCACACTCTCCGTTCCCCTGGTGATATTCTGTCCTCTATGTTTAGCAGGTTTTTTGTATTTCTTTTTGTACACTTTCTTAACCAGTATTTTCTTGCTTTCCCTAACCGTCATGTAATAAAATCTCCACTTATTAACTTTTCCATGAACGGGGAAATTCTAGGCCTGTATTCTTTTTTGTTTCAATTGGAAATATTCGTGTCAAAAGAATGGATTGTTACTTACAAATATTTTAGCATGAGCTGAGGAAAAAGGCATTTTGTTCAGTACTAAATGATTCTCTAGCTGTGCCTTGGGTAGCATGACATGAAGTAAGAGGGTGGCTTTGGTTGATGTACTGCTGAACCTGGCTACTCTCCCTGAAATGGAGCTTCAGAGATGGCCTTGCCTTTCCAGATAATTATTTAAAAAGCAAATATCTACATCCCAAACCTAGAAATTGAATCTTCTTTTTTTTTTCTTGTAAATTGGCATAAAATGTAAACTGAAAGTGAGGAAATAATAAGAATTCCTCCCTGATGTTTTCTCAGGCTTGATATGATTGTGTGCTACAGGCCTATATGAGAAGACTGTGGTCTTGAACTAGAGTAAGCAGGTTCTGAGTGCTGAGACATGGTTCATGGCCAGGGCTCTGACCCCTTCAGACAAATTCCAGGACTACATTTGTATTTTCAAGTTAGTATCCATGGTGGTTTTATAACAATAAGTAAAAGAGGAAAATGCAAATAATGAAACTAAAATCAAACTCTTTTACAGCAGGTTCTCTTTTAAAAGTTCTTTGTTAACTATGGGTAAACGCTAAGGTGGAATCTGGACACCATTTAAGATGGGTTTTCCTGTGGGGAGGAAGAAAAGCAGTTTCATTTTTCATTTGTATTCGTATGTTTTCTTCCATTTTCATTTTGCTATGCCTTCTGCTTCCATTATCCACTTTCTGTCCCTGTGTGTGGAGGCAGAGCAATAAATGAATTCAACAGGACATGGTTTTAATGGCTTGAAAAACAATAAGGAAAACAAAATAATTCTGGTAGAACCCATATCCGAGACTTGTATGGACTGGTTTGTGATTATATTTAACCAAAAGACCTAGCATTTACTATTTTTATATGTTCTAAGTGTACATAATCAGAGGTCACCAAATATCTCATTTTTTTTTTGCTTATTGATAATAAAATACAATTGTCAGACACATTAAATTCTTATTCTCATACTAAAATTAAAAAAAAAATGGCCAAAGATTTTTTTCATAAACCTCTAATTATAGAGGAATATGATAAGATATTAAAACATACTCAAATGAAAATTACAGAAACTGATGATATTCAGTATAAGATTATTTTCATGGCTGAGAGCATGGACTGTATGCATTGCTTATGTAATGATCTTCCAGGAAATATGTACATTATTGCAGTTCATCCAGTTGCAACTCTTGTCTGTCAGAGATAGACTCACACACAATCAGATGAACCACAGGGGACATCATGCAGTTCTTCACATTCTCTTCAAAGGACATCTTGTTATTTCCAAAACACATCTAATGACTTATAACAGTTCTCCTGATTAACAACATGAAACATTATCCTAGTCTGTCATAATTTTGCTAAAATTTATCAAAGCATTACACTTAGCAGTTTTTAATTAAATATAATCTAAGTTAAAGGTGAAATAAATCAATTCTACAAATGTTTGAGAAGTACTTACTTTACATTGTGATTAGCTTGTAAATATAATGTCTCAAAAAATAATTGACCATGATTTGATTTTTAAATAAATGATTGAAAATTTGTGTTAAATTAATAATCATTCATTTGAATTTGAATAATAACTAGTTTTGGGCAAATGGGAGAAAAAGTTACCCACCTAGCTTTAATTACTCCAGAGATCAGAATAATTTATCTTCTGGCAACCATAATTGCTTCTCTCATTTTGTTCTCAGTGATTTTTGTCCCATATTTTTACAGGCTAGTAATTAAAGGATAATAGGTAATTCCTATTTCTTAGTTTCCCATTTCTAACTTCTTAAAGGAAGAACTGAGTGATTCAAGTACCATGGCATATTTTGAAATTTATGTTTATTATTTAAAATAATACAGGCAAACTATGAAAACACAATCTCTGTCTCTTTGGTGGCTGGTTGCAGTTCTTGTATAAATATTGTAAATTCTATGTCAACTTCCGACTCAAA
Organism: Rhynchomys soricoides; assembly: GCA_019843965.1. Classification (NCBI taxonomy): domain Eukaryota; kingdom Metazoa; phylum Chordata; class Mammalia; order Rodentia; family Muridae; genus Rhynchomys; species Rhynchomys soricoides. Next base: position 3,699,076 of record JADRCH010000150.1, on the reverse strand, counting down.
GAAAACTCAACTTTGGGGATTCTATTAAACTTATTTTAACCCCACTTTAAACATGAGCTGCCCCAAAGTCTTATACAAATTCATGACCCACTAGTATTTATTTATATTCCTACTTCATTGTGACTACATCAGTATGGAGAGGTGAGTGTTGATTCAAACATTAATACACACTCAAAGGATGTACTAATTGAGCTCTACCAGCCTGTATCTCTACACCAAGCTCATGTAGAAGCCCCCATTCTCATTTCCCCAGGACAAGTGGAGTCAAGTCTACTTATCCTCCAATACAACATATTTGGAATATTTCACAGACAATTAAAGCCACAGAAAAAATGTATAACTCTTCTTCCATCCCATTTGCCATGTGCCTTGCCAGGATTTTGCACTGGCACCTCTGTATCAGAAACCTCTGGGTTTCTCTGCTCTGTAGTCCATGACTCTTTTCACTTTCAGTCACGGATCCCAGTTACCAAACCAAGCTGGCAAATGAAAAATAACTCAGCTGGGGCCATTTCACCCACCAGTGAGCTCTGTTTGTAGCTAATTCCTCCCCGAGGTTTCTTTCTCTCCACTAGCAAGTTCTGAAAGGCCTAACGCCAGTCTACAGCCTGGTGTCACTTGTCTGAGATTTCAATTAAGACGTGTAAATATCAACGAAGAAACGGGCAGTCTTGTCCAACAATGCCTCACATTTCTCTCACAGTTCAAATTCAGAGATGGCAAGACACTAGGGAGAAAAAGTGATTCATTAATCCTCAAAACAGACCCAGGAGGTTTAGAGGACAGATATAAAGCCAGCAACAAGATCAGTTTGAATGCTTCCTCTGTTGGTTGTATACATTGGGAACTGACTGTGAAATCTGTATGGACAGACTGAACTCTATGGCTAACCTCATGGTGCAAATGTGTTGATCAAAGGCCCTCTGTCAGTATCTGATTAAGAGCTATGTAAGAGCACTGAAGACATTTCCTTCTGCTTAACAACTTTGATTACAGGGGTTCCTGGAGTGAGTGTTCCTGTAAGCAGTCAGCCAGGTCCCTGGGCTCCCTCTGTAGCTATGGGGTTTCCCAATGGCAGAGCTTCCTGTTGCTGAAGGCTTCAATTCATTCACAGCTTGTAAATCAGTAGCCTGTAAATCAACGGATTGAGCTACTACTGTTTAAAACACAGTTTCCTCGACAAGCTTCCTTCTGGTTTTGTTTTCATATATCAAGGACACGAAAAAAAAAGTGTCCAAATTTTAACACCTGGTCCACTGGGGCTCAGCAGGACAGGCATGTTACACTGTGCTTCAAGGTTTTGTTTTTCTTTCAGTGGAGCAAGGACTTAGTGGCTAAAGTCAAGATAGCATTTACTTAGAGAAGTGATACGAGCCTATTTCTGGGAAATATAAATTACTGATGCTGTATATGTTTCAGCAACTTCCAATGTCTAATGGGAAATGGAAAAAGCTAAAATGAACTTGAGGCTAGACCTTCGTATTTGTTTTGCTTTCCAAAAGGAAACATGTATAAATACTATTAGAAATAGATCTGACATATGTAATCCAACTATTTTGAACACTTTGTAATGCCATGTCTGTCAAAAGTGGATGGAGACAGGATTGGTTAATTGCAAGAAATATCTGTTGGGAATGATGAATTATACACAATAAAGCATTAAAAATTTCATAACTGAAAATGTGTCAAATGCAGACTTCCTCTTTCATCTATTACCACAGGGAATTTTGGATGACAATAACAAATTTTACATAGTATGTAAAATAAAGTAATTTGTTTCGATCATTATTGTTATGTTTACTTGAGAATGCATAATTTTGTGAGATATAATTTGTAAATATGAATGTTCTGTCCAAAATCAAGATTAAGTGTTGACACTTAATATCAAAGAAAATTGTTATTTACATTTATCAAAAGGTAAATATAATAAAAAATAAAGCAGAAATTTAATTTATGTTCCTTTCAGAAACTGTGGATGATGGAGATATCAGTTCTCTCTGCACTGTTGTGCTTAGGCACTCAGAAAAGAAGGGAAGGAAATTCTGGGCACAATACTTAAAGCTCATTCCTACCTTTAAACAGTGATCCATCATAAGACCAATGCAACTCTCAGAAAGGAATCTTTGTAAGCTAGAAATTTCCCCGTTGAAATAGAAAGATGAAGAACCTTGGTTCTCTTTTTGGCTGAGAATGCTTAAACAACTACTCAGGTGGACATACACAACTACAGCACAGCATTGTTCTAAAAGGTCTTGGTTTAGCTACCTAGTATAGTAGTCTAGAAAACTATCCAGGGAGCAGAGAAAGAGACAACGTCACTGAGATGGCATGTTTTACTTGCAGCTAAACTATATTAGTGTGAACAATTTGAAATTCAAAAGAATTGAATGAGCCTAGTGGCTATAAGGAAAGGAATAATTAAACTCTCCCAGAGATTTGGAGGAAGGAAAGCACAGATAATGGGAAATGTCCTTCCCTTAGGATAAAGGATCAAGACTGTAGATAGCATGTTTGTGTTTCCTTCCTAAGGGAGAGACATGGAATCAAGTCACAGGAAGAAGTTGCAGTGGGGCTGAACTTTGGGTAGGCAGCATGGAGTTGAGCCCTCACTACGTCTGCAGTTGATGGTAGCTGACAAACAGCCCTATCTTTCTATGTAAGTCAACAAATGAAAACACTAATTTTTTTCTCCCACTTGTCTTCAATGCTAACTTTGTAGCTGTCTCCCTGTGTTCTCAGTTCTTCCTTACTACTTCCTCTTCCAACCACTTACTGGTTACTCCTATTCCTTCAAACATAATTGGAATTTCTATAATTATCATTTTTAATTATTATCCAATCCATATGCAGGTCTTAAAATAAATATAATTTTCTTCTTAATTGGAGGAATGTTTTCCCAATGAAAGAACATTTATTGCTACTTCTTTCTGCAATTTTCTTGCTTATGCCTCAAACACAGAACAAATAGACCAGCTCCTCACCTGTTCTTGCTCACTCCAGGTGATTCAATGCTCTTTTCTTACTGTCAGTCAAAAATGTGCTTTATAATTTTTGTATCTGTTAGTAATTATGGTTTCTCTGACTGACTATACCAATCATCTCAGCAAAGCTGTTAACAAATTAGCTGTCTTTTAGTCTTTATTGTCCTAATGTATGTTTTATGCCATATTCTGCTAAACATTACAGCTGAAAATAAGCAATCAAAACTATAGAATACTTTAGGTTTCTCATAATGTCTCACCTGAACACCCTGTCTGTAGTTTAATATTCTGGGTAGATCATACAAGTCATTTTTCCATTCCAGCTCTTCACTAATGTCTAGAAGATAAATAAATAAATAAATAAATAAATAAATAATTTTAGACTATTCTAAGAAATGCATTATCCATAACCTAGCCTAGCTCTATTTTGCAGGAGACATGGTTCAGTAATTTAATCAAAACTGTAACATAGGTGCTATATCCATTTCTCTCAATAACAAAACCTAAATAGGGGACAATGAAAGAACCATTGGAAACCTCTTTCGACTTTAATGTCTCAAATCATACTAATCATTGGCATGGTGTTTCCTAATGATGCCAAACTAAATTTCAAAGGTAAAATAAATCTTACTTTCCTGTCACCTTGTTGGAGTCTATGAATTCTGAAAAGAAGTCTGAGTCTAAGAGTATCATGCTAAAATCAAAGACATTGCTTAGATTAAGAGAAGTGTAAGAGTGATAAGAATGGTACTTTTTCTTTGCAGAGAGATGATTTTTTTAAGTCTATAAAGATTTGATAAGGGAGTTATATACTTACAAGGTGGAGCTCAAAACATTATAAACTCAACAGAAAAGAAAGAGTGGATGGATAGGTACACTTACCTTGTGAAGATCCCCTCCTTTCTAGATAATATGAGTGGCCAATTTCACTATTGAGCTTTACTTAATCCACATTAAAATGACTTCCTTAGGCTCAATTTTTTTCATGCAATGCTCTTATCTGTATGGTCACCTAGAAGGACATTATTGGTGCAGGTTGGCAACATAAAGAATGGTGCAGGGTGATCTTCCAATGAACTATGTAGAACAAGTGAACAAAATCCAGAGAGGTGCTGCAGACCACACCTCTGTAGACTTCCCTACAGGGTAGTATTGGCTTGTACATAATGGAAAGGAAATCCAGGATTGTATGGAATGCCTAAGAGGGCCCCACACCTGGGAAAATAGGCTCAGACTGTTTGTTTGCCAATTTAAAGTGTAAGAGCTTAACCACCAGAAGTGAAAAATAAGATCATTGTCACACCTGAATTGTATTCTCTAACCAAACATTTCATTTCAGCTTCTTGTTATCCATTTTGTTTCCATCACTAATGAAATCATTACAACTACAAGTTTCTTGAAAACAATAAGTCCTTTATTCTTTAATTTCAAAAACTTAGCACAACTGGCAATACTCAAAGTATCAGTGTGATTTAATAGTCTGCAAATGTCCTTTCTTCAGATTCATTCACAGAAAACATCTAAATTTCACCAATTCTACTACTTGATGTACCATAGAAAACTCTTCACAATCAAGGAAACCAATCTTGGGTACACCATCGTTTCCAGGACATTGCCACAACTATTGCATCCTTCATCATTGCATCTTTTTAAATTAATTTATTTATTTACATCCCAAATGATGCTCCTCCTTTCAGTTCCCCCTTTACATACTCCCTCCCCCCATCTTTCCTCCCCTTTGCCTCAAGATGATATGGTCCCCTCTAGGTATCCCTCTACCCTGCATCAAGTTTCTGCAGGATTAGGCACAGCTTCTCCCACTGAGGCAGCCCATTGTTACTTATGTGACAGGGGGCCTTAGTCCAGCCCTTTTATGCTCTTTGATTGGTGGTGCAGTCAGAACTCCCAGGGGTCTAGATTAGTTGACAATGTTGGTCTTCCTGTAAGGTTCCTATCCCCTTCAGGACCCGTAATCTTTCTCCTAACTCTTTCATACGGGTCTCTAACCTCTGTCCAATGTTTGGCTGTTGGTATTGGCATCTGTTTCAGTCAGCTGCTGGGTAGAGTTTCTCAAAGGACAGTATGCTAGGCTCCTGACTATAGGCATAACAAAGCATCATTGATAGTGTCAGGGATTGGTGCCAATTCATGGACAAGCCTCATTGTAATTTGGTTTTATGTATATTGAAGGATATGCATATGTGCAAGCATGTGGGAGGTATGCATATACATAGATGTGTATACAAATGGATCCCAGAACTTTATGCCAAGTACATTGCTAATCACCGTTTTTCTTTTTGTTTTGAGACAGGGTCTGTTATTGAACCTGAAGCTGGTTGATTCAGCTAGTGCAGCCAATAGCAAACCACAGGGATCTTCCTGGGTTTTTCTGTCAGGTTCCGGAGTTATAGTCCTACACTGTCACAACAGGCTATTGTGTCAGTGCTGAAGATAGAACTAAAGGCCTCATATTTGTGCAGGAAGCAATTCACCTGTTCAGATGTTACCTCAAACCCTCTCTACCCATACTGAGAAAATACAGTAAAACGTTGCCTGTAATTAAGTTCTGTATGTCACTAAATTTAAACTGTAAATAAATACATTTTCCTCAGTCTTATTATAATCCGTGTAATAGAAACATTATTATCAGACTGTCAGAGGAGTTTCGTCTCAACAAAATCTCAGCTATTGTAGAACACTTTCAAGTGTCGCAACTCAACATTAGTAAAACCTGCATTAAGCTTCCCCCAAACCAATAAAAATTGTATTCCTTGTATTATACGCACACATACTCAGCTAATTAAATTCTCCAGTATAACACTACTGGCTATTAGAAAAAAGTGTAATATTACATTATTTTGTCCAAGGTCTTGAAAGCCTCATCAGTCTACATAGGATGATAAAATAAACAGCAACAACAACCAATCATTTTTAATTCATTGTAAGCTAAATAGAATTCAGGATCTCTAGATGATCAGCAAGCACTCCTAAACACTGAGCCATCTCTCTGGCACGCTGTTCTCATTTATTTTTTTATAACAGCAGTTTTAGTGCTCTATGGCATTTTGTCATTGAGCTGTTGATCTGTTCTGCTTTAATTTGTAGGAGTATGTGGTAAAAATCAAACTCACATGAGTACATGTATTTCCAAAATTTGGCATTTTTTTCTTGTGTTCATAACATCTATATAGAAGTCAAGTTGAATTTAATGAAATTCATTGTTTTACATAATTTCTGGATTTGGTACCATAACATTTTAAAATATTTTAATTATTTGAGATTAATGTAAACTAATTAGCAGCCATTGTTATTGTGTTAGGCCACTGAAATTCATTACTATTTATACACTAAGTAATATTCAAAGGATATTCCTTCATTTCCCTGTTTCTGTTTCTCTCTCTAAACCCTTCTACCTACCACCTTCACTTTATTTCACATAACAACTTATTCTTTGATTACAGTCATGTTTGTGTGTGTTCCTAAGTATAAAAATACCAGCTAGTCAGTTAATATAATATTACATGTATGTATATTAGACAACTAGTTAATGTGCTCTTCCATGGGAGAGACTATTTGCCCCCCTCAGCATTCCCTAGTTCTCTGTAGCTCTTTGTCTTGGGTTGGGCTCTTGTGAGCATTTCTACCTTCCACATTAGCATGCTTATTGATGTCAGTCTTGTACGCCATGATTTTAAGTCTGACACACATTCTAATTACATGACACACTATTCTATGATCGTTTTTTCTACTGCATTTGGGTTCAGTTAAAAAGTAGTGCTTCAATATTTCCATGAGAATTTTCTAATATGAGGATTCAAATAGCAATGTAAACATTTCACACATTTCATTGTCTAAATATCTTTGATGAATCTATCTTTCCTGCTTGACATACACATTACTCCACCATATAACATATTCTCATACATATACTGAATTCTTTCAGGTATATATGTGTATATAACACAAGATTTCAAATATATTTCATTACTTGCACTAATTTTGTATATTTGCTATTATTCTTCAAACTTGACTATAAAGATGAATGTAACCTCTGGAATTGGCTTGGATTGAAAATAAACATAATTACATGTTTGTTAAAGTTAGAGTTGTAGATTATATATCATTAAATTCTATCTACCCCTTAAGATTTTGTTATTAATAGAATTTATTAATATATAGCAATAGTTACTCATGTAGTCATTGTCATTGGGTGTGTTTGTTTTACAATTGAAATACTTAGTAGTTGTTGCCAAGATTATGTAAGCTAAAATACCTGGGAATATATGGCATAATGATTTTTCTATCTCCTTGGAATATTAGTTATTCTACAAATATTAATGAGTTTCATTATTTAATTGTATTTTATATATTGTATTTATTTCAGTATTTTTCATTGGCCTCACACAATAAAATTGAGTGCTAATAACTCACTAACTCATTAACTTTCTAATGGATGTTTAACAGAAAGAATTTTAATATACTAATAACTGAAAGATGTTTAATGCAGAGGATTTCTTTTTTAAGAAACTCATTTTGTATAGGCATCAATTGTACCTAAGTCTGCAAAATTTAAATCTCACACAGAAGGTAAAAATATATAATAAAAGTTGCAAAAACTGGGTTTAATATTGTGTTTCAGTTATTTATATCACAATTGCAGGCTTTGAAGATTTTATTGTCTCTTTTCTGTAACATCCAGTTTGTTAATTTTACTTATTCATGTATTGATTCTAGGATTGAAGTACATGCTTTGGGAGAATCCAAGGGCATTCAGAAATATTTACTTTTGCCAGAACCAGTTTTGACATATTTTTTTCACTCATGAGGAAATGGCATTTGGCAGTTACAAGGGGCTCACAATTCTCCTGCCTCTGCAGCAGAGGCCTGAGGGTAACTTGACAATTCATTTCTCATTCCCTGCAGAATCTAGTTCAGTTGAGAAGAAAATAATCATCATATATCACATATGATGTCTGGAGACTTAACATTTTTCATGAAACTTCAAGACTTCTTCCAGCATGGCACATGAATGACATGAAATAATAAAGAATTGAAGGTCTCAATTATTGGACCTAAAGGTCTCAAGATGATGCTGTTGTCAAAAAGAAGCAAAAATCATCTTAGCCTCTGTTCATTACATTATGCTGAAAAAACATGACAGGATTTTCTACGCTTCATAAACTAATTGATACATTTAAAGTCAATGCTGTACCATTCCTTTGTTCTAAAGTATTTGTGTTAAGTAAAGTATTATTATTGAAAGACAAATAACGTAAAGGACCTTGTAGTAAATCCAAACACAGTAGTTTAAATCAACACACATTTTCTTTAGTTATTTAAATCTCAGTAAGCAAATATTATCTTTAACTGTCATGTTACAAACTATTAAAACTACTACATACTTGTGTACATTCCAGTGACGAATAATTCTTAGATGTCAGTTATATGCTTACAATTAGAATTTGATGAAAGAGGTCACATAGCTCTTTGTTTAGTGAAGTCAGTTGACAAAATAATATTTATGGCCATTACTTATAATACTTGAAGGACATGATTCCCCTTGTTCATTTTTTTCTATAGTTTTCTATTGTTGTTTTATAAAACTAAATTTTTGTATATTATTCTCTTCACATGATTTATACATTCTTATATTTTTCTCCAGCAATTTGTACCAGAAAGCTCATGGATGATGATAGTCATCACTTACAATCTTGTTTAAATATCTTCAAGGAGGGATAGATGGAAGTCTTTGCAAGGGGCAAGGGGAAGGGAGATATATTGTAATTATCATCACAAAAAAAACCATGTTAATTTTCCAAAAGAGAATTTAATTCTCTCATTTTAATTGTGTATGTAGCCTTGGTGTCTGTGTGTCTGTCTGTCTGTGGGTTAGTGCATGTGGGTACAGGTGTCTGGGGAGACCAAGGGTATTGGCGCTCCTGGAATTGGATTTATGGGCTATCATGAGCTGTTGCACAAGAGTGTTTGGAGCTGAACCACTTTCCTCCAGAAGAGCAGCGAGTGCTCTAAATTTCTAAGCCACCTCTCCTGCCTTCTCACTGCATCTCAACTCAGTGAACAAGACCTCTTGGTTCTTCTTCCTAGCCAACATCCCTGGCATCTAATGCTGCATCACATTTAAGTCTTGTGAGTTTCTATTCAAGTTTTAAAATAAGAAATCAATACTGTCATTTACTTGAAAGGAACTATAACTGGCTTAACTACTAAATGACTTTGATGTATGGATTAAAGTTTATTATACAAAATCATATTGTATCAACTGACAATGATAATTAAGTTACTTTAAATCAGATTGTAAGGTGGTCATTGAAAAGACAAGATTCTTGACAATTCTTATTCATTGGAAGGTTTCAAATATACTTGTTAAAAGGAACATTTCTACAGTTTATCATTTTCCTCTAACTAATTACTACAATTTTACTTGGATAGCAATTTTTTTAAACTGGTGACATTCTTATAAAAGACTAATTAGTGTTTATTTTATTAATATTTCACTGAAATAATATTGAGAATGGTGTATGCTTATAAAAACAAAACTTAAAATAAAATTCTAAAACTAATCATTTTGTCTAATACTTACACGGTCCTATATATTGTAATTTATGCTACTCTATTTCATTGTATAGCTTAAATTTTTTCTACAAAATACTTTGTCATGAATTTTAGCAGGCAGCAATCCTGCTGAAGAACAGTCATGTAAATGACTTGGTCTTTCATGGCTTCTGATCTCTTCCTTTATATTCATTTTGAGTTTTGTTGGTCATGGTCTCTAAGCAGCATACTTTTATATTTAAATGTAATCAAATAATTGATACCCTAAGGTTTATTGAAGATTTTAGTTTGCATTTACTATAAATAAGCACATAGCAATAAGACATTTACAATGTGTTTATACAAGCAAACAACAGTGATGATAACAGAGATAATGCAGACATTTCTAACTTTGTTGGTCACTCCCAAAATGTATTAAATATGAAATTAACTTTTCTACATATATCTTGAATCAATTTTAGTTCCACAGTTGTTGGTGACGAACTACAAATTAAAGTAAAATGCTAAGAAGAATCATTAGAAAATATTCTTGTCTCAAAAGAAACAAAGGAATCTTAAGTTTGCATGGCTAATCCTCTACTTAAAAATGGGAGGCTTTAGATTATTTTACAGGAACGACGTCCCTATTTTATACTGATTAGTGCACCCATTTACTCTAAAACTTAAGTCATTTTCCATTTGTCACAATATAAAAATTAACTGCAAATTACACGAGTATTATGCATGGTCATCTTAGTAGTCTAATTAAAGAAACAAACTTCAAGTCCAGCGACAAGTCCAATATGGGATCCAGCTGAAGGGGAGTCCCCAAGGCTTGACACTATTACTGAGGCTATGGAGTGCTCACACAAAGGGACATAGCATGACTGCCCTCCAAAAAACCCAACAAGTAGCTGAAATGGTCAGATGCAGATACTTGCACACAACCAATGGAAAGAAGCTGCTGACAACCCTCGTGGTTGAATTAGGAAAAAGCTGGAAGCTGAGGAGGAGGGTGGCCCTGTAGGAGGACAAGCAGTCTCAATTAACCTGGACCCCTGAGATTTCTCACACAATGGATCACCAACCAGGCAGCAAATACCAGCTAATATGCGGCCCCCAACACATATACAGCAGCCAATTGCCAGGTCTGAGTTCAGTCAGAGAAGATGCACCTAACCCTCAAAGAGACTGGAGGCCCCAGGGAGTTTAGAGGTCTGGTGGGTGGAGTGGGGGTAGGGAGGACATACTTGTGGAGACAGGAGTCCAGGGAGGAGGTATGGGATGTGGAACAGTTGGAGGGTGGACCCAGAGGGGAGTAAAATCTGGACTGTAAAAAATATATATATAAATAAAATAAATAATAATAATATAAAAAGAAACCAACTTCAGATCATCACTGAGTTATTATAGCCTTAATGATATTTTCCCTGAATCTTGGTGGGAAAACAAAATTCATTCAGTAGAGACTGTTCTTTGAGTTTTGAATAAGATCTTTTCCTAGGCTATGCAAATGTAGTACAATTCCCTCTCACCATGCTGGGCAGCTACAGTCAGTATCTGTTCCCAGCCATCCCAGGATTGCCAAGAAGAGACACTCTACAGTGAAGTGAACTGATGAGTCATGGGTTCATTCCATTATGTGTATTAAGTTCCTATGAAGTTTGCATCTGTAATATCAGCTATTAGAAACTGAGTCCTTTTAGTGGACATCTCGCCTCTCCTATTGATTTGATATGTTTGATGTCTCTTTCATTTCTCACTTTCAAACATTGGTATCTGTGCTCTCACTAGAAAACCAATCTTAAATCAAACAAGGAAGAAATTTCTGGGGAATGTATTTCAAAGCAATGCAACGGAGTCTAAATTGTGGTGATGTCTGGTTAAATCTGATAATCCAGCAGTAAATCTTTGGTATGCATCTTTTTGTCTTTCAGTTTTGTGTATACACTATATTAATCTAACTCTACTCATACCATACTTACTCTGTGTGGAAGAGGAGACATAAAGTCTGGTATGCTGTGCGTGGATCGGTGTAAATTTTATTTGTCCTCTGGGTCCATTTACAACAATACCTCTGTGCTTATCTGGATATATAGATATCCATAATTGAAACACTGAATAAGGTACTAAACCATATTAATGCATTTATATTCAATATAAGGAAATGGAGAACAATGAAAATGCCTTATATAAATGCAAATGCATAAATATCAAATCATATGAATAAATACATAATGCAATCACACTCATGAAACTGGAAACACAGTTATGAATAGTACTTAAAACCTTCTACTCAGTAATGTTTTTATGATCACTTTGATTTCAAGCAACATTTAACATAAAAAGGGTCCTTATCTAGCATAGTGTTCTAGGACTTTACTTCTGAAAAGTCATATATTAACAGTTGTGCCTAGGCTATGTTCTGTCATTTATACTAGTTTTTACTGTTGAACACAAGAAATGCTTCATTGGTACCTACCCACTTTCGATGCATGCTTCCACCAACCCTTATGGAAAGTGCTAAATCAATTTTCACTTTATGGAGGCCCATGCTAATATTCCTTTCACAGAACTTATCGTTAATATTACTTTTTACAAGTACCTGAAAAAGATGTGAAATCATTTTTTCTTCCCATGAAATTATGTAGATCTGGGACTCTGATCATTCTTTCATTCAGAAAAAGTGAACAATCAAATGTAATGCTTTATATTTTGCTCACTGTGAAGACTGCAAATAAGAATGCCATGCTATTAGTTGACTCAGCCATGTCAGCCCTCACACCAGTAATCAGTCATTCACTAAAATGATCCTGTGGATAAAATCATTCTCACCTCTAGATCATTATGGCTGCCTATCTGGCTTGTAAAGCCGAGGCTCTGTTTTTTGTTTGTTTGTTCTGGTTTTTTTGTTGTTTTTTATTTTGTTTTCTGTATGTATTTGACCAGGTAGTGAATTAAAAATAAATACTTCAAATAATTATATTAAAGAATCATATTTTAATGCAGTAATCATCTATCATAATTTCTGGACTACAATAAACATTATAAAGAGAAGTTTTGGCCAGAGCCAGAGAAGACAGCTTCTGCAAGATGGGGAGGTACTGGCCTTGTTGAATGGTATGTGTATTCATCTTCTGTGACTACTGGAGAAAACACTTCATGAGCTGAGTTCTTGGCATAATAGAAATCATTGTCTCACAGTTTCAGGGGCTGGAATTCTGAAGCTGTGCAGTGGCAACCAAGGCTCCTTTTGAATGTTGGGAATGAAGATCTGTTCCATGTGTGAGTCCTAGTTTCTGACAGGTTTTGGCATCTGTTGGCTTATATGCACATTGTTGTAATCTCCGCTTTCATGTTTTGAATTGCATTCTTTGTCTCTGCATCCAAACGTTTTTCCTACGCAGACATCAGTCATTACATTAGAGCTGAGCTGATTAACTGCACTAACATACTAAATATGTAAAATCATTTTCTCCAAATAATTTTATATCCTCAGGTACTAGGGGATAGATTTCCAATATATGAATTTGAGGGAACATTCAAGCCCTATGGGCAGTGAGGATTCAGGTTCATCTGAATGTCGCTTTCTTATTCTGTGAGTTCTATTTACTACAAACCAGTGACATAGCAAAGAACTGACAAGACTATAAATTGACTTCCTTTTTAAAATGAAAGGACTGCTTTTCAAATAGTGGATAGATCATTTTGTTGTCATTCTCAGATTTTTATTTTGAGAATTAAAACATTATAGCTATATTATGTTATGATAGCTACAATTTTAATGAGGCAAGTGCATCATAATTCACTTTTTTTGTACTTCTGGACATAAACCCCTTTTCCTTCTACTTCTCAATAATTCAGTAATTTTTGTGATTATAATTACATCATTTCTGCACTCCATTTTCTCCCTTCAAACCATCCCATGTAACACATCTTGCTCTCTTTCACATTCATGATCTCTTCTTTTATTGCTGTTACATATGAGCATACACACACATACACACAAATACACATGTATATACTCCTATGTAGATAAATACAATATGCTCAGTCTATATAACTTAAGCCATATGTGCATATTTTCAGGACTGAACAATTGGTGTGCTCTTCCCTGGAACACTTTCTCTTATGCTAAGCATTGCATAGTTACTTAGTATTTCTTTGTCTTGGGTTGAGGTTTCCTGAGTTTTATCCCTTCTACATTAGAATGTTGATTGGTGTTGTCCTTATTCAGATAATCCTTAAGCAACCATGTTGGGGAGATTTGGTGGGTATAGCCTCAGACATTCCAAAGAGATACAATATCAAAGTAAGCTAACTGCTTCTCTGGCTCTTACTAGTCTCCCTCCCTCTCTTCCGAAATGATTCTAAGGCTTTAGGGAGCAAGAGCATTTGGTAGATGTACCACTTGGGATCAGTCTCCATAACTGCATCTTGCTTGCTTGCTTGTGGTTTTCTGTAATGGACTCTGTCTGTTGCAAAGAGAAGTTTCCTTGATAAGGAGAATGGAATACTGTAAGTATAAAGACAAATGTTTAGAATGTAATTAGGGATTATGATGGTTTGAAAGGTGATGGTTACAGGTTGTCCTCCAAGATTCCTGACTTTACAAACCCTAGGTAGTTGGCTAGGTTTCCAGTACCAAACATTATTTGCCTCTTATTGAGCAGGTCTTAAGTCCAATAAGAGAGTGGTTGGTTATTACCAAAGCATTAATGCCATTGCTATGCCCTTTGGGTTAGCATGTTATGTTGACAACCTTTTTTCTATATCTTAGTACAAAATTATATTTTTTCAAAGAAACAGAATGCAGGTCTAGAAGAACTGATATAAATTAAGTAGAGAACCCTCAACCATGCAAATATAACCAGATTTATTTTATGATTTAAAACCTGTTGGGTTTTAAAAATATATACATATATTTGTGTGGTTAAGTAAATTCATATTTGATAAAAGTTGTTCTCCCACTTAGAGTTGAAATTTAATGTAGCCTGCTTTTCACTCCTCCACTAAACTCCCACAGACATCAAGTTAACTGATGTTTGCCTCTGGAATGAGCCTTCATTTCTATATACTCTACTCTAGATACTAGATCATTAGCAAAATTCCTAAAAAAATGATTTTAATATATGTATATATAAGTAATGATTATACATAGAGATAAATATAGATAAGTGTTTATCATTTTATTCTTATCTTATTGCTAGAACTCTATTACATTAGTGTGAAACATAGGTGGTTTCAGACACATACACACAAAACTGAAACACTCCAAATTCAAAAATAATATTACCTTGTAGATAAAAATTTGAAAAATTATATTGGATACAGTAATATTTAAAGCAGCTTTCTCTAGAGAATTAATGAAATCTAAGACACAATGAACTGATATATTTAATGTATAGAATGGACAGATAAGAAACAGGCAAGGCAAGGAATCAATAATCAAAACAAATACCTTTCAAAATTGATGGTAGAACACATTCCCAGAAAAGGAAATAGAAAAATTGTATTGATAATGGTTATGACTTAAAATATATAGATAAGTTCTTCATTATTAGAAGACATGGATACAGGCATTAATAATTATTCATACAATAAAGAGAAAATTTCATTAACGATGATTATATAGGTAAATGCAAAAATGTTTTGCAAATATATATCATTCTTTAATTTGCCTAATTTAAAAGCAAATTGAATACTATATTAAGTATAAAATTGTATACATAGAGCTATGTAATGTAAACTATTGATCTTATGTAATAATATAAGTATATTTTATATTTATTTAATATTAATTTATATTGTTATGTATATACATTTATATATCCATATATGACAAAATTATCTAAAAAAGGTTACTGAAGCTATCTTCTAACAAACTTTATACATATGAGGTAATTATTTTATATTAATCAAATATATGCTATATTAATTCAAGTAGAACTCATTAGTTTTAAAAAGATAAGTTATCTATTATGATTTCTGGTACAATCACTAAAAAACAATTTATTTAATTCATATTACATATTTAATGAGATAAACACAGAAATGGGGGTTATAAGGAAAAACCAGACATGAGACAAATAGAAATAAGTAGATTTAAGTCCAATCATAACAGTAAATATCAAGATAGACTTAATAAAATGAAGCAAAACAAAACAAGACCAAATATTTGTAGAATGTAATGATGTACATTTTACAACATTAAATTCTTAGGTTTATATAGAGATATGGTAATCTACAGCATGTATGTGTGTATTGTAGAACACTAAAATACATGGACCACCAAATTTACTAAATTGAAATGTAAATGGCACAAATAAGACAATATTATAGAATACATTTTTTATAAAAATTATACTTTTGAAATAAATCATCTATCAATTGTGAAACAAAACAAAAGGAAAATATTCTCTATTGCATAGCAGAATGCATACTATGAGACCATATATTTCATTAAATAGAAGAATTTCTAACAAATTTCCAGACTTTCTAGAAAAATGTATTATTGAAAATTTTTATTTTTCCTAAATTTGAATTCCTGTTTATAAGTGAAGATAAAAATACTAACATGAAAAAATAGATTTGAAGGTAAGACCCTATTGCTGATGGCACCACATATTGGAGTCACAGAACATAGAGAAATCAAGCTGCCACTGACCTGGAAACTTCATATCTGTTTTCTATCTTCTGTGGTGCTTGTAGTTGCTATGCACCCTAGCAGAGGAATAAAATAATTAGCAATCAAACAAACTTGTGGATTCTACAAACTATGACAGACAGGCCTGGCAAGATATGCCACGTGGCAAGATTTGCCCACTGGCATAAACATCATGGGAATAAGGAAACATTTTTGATTGGATTTAAGTCCCACTGTATAGTATAAAATCTATACCTGTCAGCTGTTGGGAACAACCCTGGCGCTGTGGAATGAAGCCCCACCATATGTCTGTCCTGGGTCACTCTGGCTCTGGGTGGGATAGGACACTTGGGAATGCATCTTCTCCCACAGTCCAATGGGCATGTTGGCGGACTGTGGGAAGCCTCTGCGGGCCCTGCCAGTGGGTGGGGGAGGGGGCCATTCCTGGGGAATGCTCAGCAGCCTTCTCCTCGCCGCAGGGTGCCACAGACAGCTTAGCCTGCTTTGGGTGCTGGGCTAGCTGCTTAGGCTTGGTGAATGGATACCATCTAGGAGCACAGGGGTTCCCACATTGAGAGACTAGCTGTGGCTCATAAATCGAGGGCCAGATCCCTGGCTTCCCATGGTGGGTCCAGATGAAGAGACAGTCCATAATTCTAAGGCATTTATTTTTATCATGTGGAAAGTGGCATGGATGAAACTGTACCTCCTGCCTCTCCCAGAGTGGTGGGGCAGCCATAGTAACTGGGAAGGGGCATGGCTAAGTCTCCAGGTGTCTCACTAATGTAGGGACAGCTTGGAGCTGTGTGGCCACGCCTCTACCAGGGTGTGATATGTGACCATGGCTGGAGTCAAAAAGTCTTCCGGGTGCTTTGGCAAAAACGTTTTCTGGTCCCTTGTGAATTACACCACTGGGTCTCTCAGAGTTTTCAGCCTGTGCTCAACCGGTGCCAGACTGCCTGCCAGATCACTGCCCCACAGTCACCATTATCAGGTCAAGAACTAATGACTACACAGGGCCTAAGGGAGAATCTACTACTGTCTTAGTCAAGGTTTGTATTCCTGCATAAAACATCATGACCAAGAAGCAAGTTCAGGAGGAAAGAGTTTATTCAGCTTTCACTTCCATATTGCTATTCATCACCAAAGGAAGTCAGGACAGGAACTCACACAAGACAGGACCTTGGAGGCAGGAGCTGATGCAGAGGCTATGGAGGGGTCCTGCTTAATGAATTGCTTCCCCTGGCTTGCTTAGCTTGTTTTCTTACAGAACCCAGGACTAACAGCCCAGGGCTGGCCCCACCCACAATGGGTTAGGGCCTCCTACCCTTGATCACTAATTGAAAAAATGCCTTACAGCAGGATCTCATGGAGGCATTTCCTCAAGAGAGGCTCCTTTCTCTGCAGCTTATGCCAAGTTGACACACAAAACCAACCAGTACAACTGCTATAATTCAAAAACAAGAAGGAGGGGACAAACCTAATTATTTATAGTTATTTCCATAGATCAATATCTCAACTCTCATCTGAAACATATATGCAGTAGATGGTAATTAATATAGAAATCTACCACTGGGCAAGATGCAAAGAATATCATAGTACAGAATACTCAGCTCTAAATAAATTGTATACACTGAACCCATCTCTTCAAAGCTCAGAGGGTGAAAAGAATGTAAGATCTAGAAGCATGGATTATTGTAAGAAAACAGTGGGTTTGGACACAGCAGGGCAGTTGCACATATAGTTTTGACAGATTGTACAAAATGTGCAAAACCAAGTTACACCTAATCCCAACATGGAAATGGGAGCGGCCACAAACTCTTAGTGTTAATTGTGGAGCTAATGGCAATTGTTACCTGTTGGGAAAGGAGAGTTGGAGCCCCCTGGTGATTTGACCATGGTCTACTGGAAGACAACACGATAAAAAATATTTGAGCAGCACAATTTTAAAAACACAAGAAGTTCTGTGGATAAAGAAGATTTATAAACCTGGGAAGATTTGGCAGGGAGGGAGTGAATATTATTAAAACACACTATACAAAACTCCTAAAGAATTAATGAAATTTAAATAACATAAAATAAGACAATCAAGTTTGAGTGATGTATAAGATGCATAACATCTAAATGTTTGGAAAATACTTTGTTTTGTCGGTTTTATTTTAATTAGAAACAGTTATTGTTTTTAAAAAATGACTATATAAGAAATAGTTTCATTGAGAATAAAACTTCACATTATCCTACCATTGAAACGTGTAAGTTGTGCATGGAGAACACATCTATGTTTGTTTACTTTTAAAACATATGTCTAACTGGGCAGCAGTGGCGCACACTTTAATCCCAGCACTTGGGAGCTAGAGGCAGGCAGATTTCTGAGTTCGAGGCCAGCTTGGTATACAGAGTGAGTTCCAGGACATTCAAGGCTACACAGAAAAACCCTGTCTTGAAAAACAACAAAAACCAACCAAACAAACAAACAAAAAAAGTAATCTGAACTTAGAATAAAACATATGTCTGGACAGAAAAATTTCAAATGATAACTGTCTACAAGGGACACAAAATGCAGAAATTTCAAATGGATAGCTGTCTACAAGGGACACAAAATGCAGAACGCACATGTTTTGTTTTAACCTCCCTGATTTCTATCATGCAAACCTTAAGAGCTGGCACCCTTGAGAAGGTGGGTGACTTGGGACTTGATGGGTTATATTACCTATTTCAAATGATGTCCTGCTATTAATATGCTCCTCGTAGGCTTAATGTTTTCTATAAGATTTTACAATGTTGAAAGGCAGAGAGAAGGGGAACTGCCAATTAGTGTCCCAGTTGAGACCCACACAACTGTACTCATTAGTAAGCTTGAAGGTGAATCATTCAAGCAATCCCTTACATTAACACCACAGGAAATGTGCCAAGTCTTTCACAGGATACTTCAACCCATCATGTATGTCCTTTGGATTACAAGCATCATGGTAAGAATGTGGAGACCTATTCTCTCTTCTGTTCAGATTAAGAAACAGCCTTAAATGTACCCTTACAACACTTGATTCTGTGATTCTTTTCTTCCAAGTTGAAAGGGAAAATGTTTCCTCCCCTGGTTTAAAAGATAATAAAGGCATACATTCCACAAGCACTCAAACTGAAGCTAAACCCGGCTAAGACAGAATCCAGAAAAAAAGAAATAATCTTGTAAAGAGAGCCAAATATAAAATTTAGCATGAAGAGGTGAGAGAAAAAGGAAGCATTAAATCAAGCAGTATGCTTGATAAGTTTATTATTACTATTATTGAGGAACAGCAAGCTGTGATCTATACTCTATTATAGATTTAAGCTACCAATATAATAGCATATAATTATAAAAATAATGTAACTCAGCAAGTAGTATTTTTGGAGGAATTATTAAACACCATTTGTCAAGTCAATGGCATATAATAGCCAAATTTGCTAACACACTTACCTACTCCATGGTTTTCACCAATTTAAAACTCTATAGCACAACTGTGAGTTGAAATAGCATTCTGATTAATTTTTAGTGTGAAACAAAACCTTACAAATGCCCTAATAGATTCTACCCCAGGAAAGAAGACACAAGCACATAAGTTTAACTACTGACAAATGTTGAGAACAAGATGCCCTGCTTTCCTGTGAATTTGCTATGTGTTCAGGATCTTCTTATAGAAAACCTGGAGAAATTGGACCCTTTTCTCTTGTGGAAATGGCTTCTCTGTATTGGATAAGTCCAGTTTATATATAATAATATATATATATGCATACATATATACATTTAGCATATATCAAATGAAGTGAGAGTTTCTTGAACTTGATTAAATTGTTCATACACATAAAAAAGCTAAATTTTGCAAGAAGTATATTAACAGTGCCTATGCAAATATATTTACACTTTGAAATTTATCACTACATAGTGAAAAAGATTGTGATCAAAGAATTAAGTGCTGTATACTAATCAGTCAAGGCCAGGGTGACTTACATAATTTGAAATAATTTACTCAGCCTCTGTGTGGTTCAAGTTCCTTATACACAAAATAAGAGACACTTTCCCTTATGGGTTTGTTTTTCTTTAAGACCTAAATACATAGTTCATGTAAAGAATTTATAACTGGATATCACATACAATAAGACAGGATCAGCTACTGTCACAGAAATTAACATTCTGAAGAATAAAACTTAAGAAGCAGATTTTTAGTTACATAATTTTCTTGATTTTATTGTGTCTGTGTGTTTGTGTGTATATGTATATGGTGAGTGTGAAAATCCAAAATCTTGTATATTCTAGGTTATCATCTCAGACAAATTTAGTTGTATCTTGCTAGAACTATTTGTCATTCTACCTATCTTGTCTGTTACTTAATTTTTAGATATTGCATAAGTTCCAATCTTTTAAAATATTTTGAATGGTTGTCTTAGGATTTCTATTTCTGTGAAGAGACAACATGACCATGCAACTCATACAAAGATAAATATTTAATTGGGCTTCACTCACAGTTCCGAGATTTAGTTCATTATTTCATGGTACAAAGCATGGTGGAATGCAGACAGACACGTGCTGGAGAGGTAGCTGAGGGTTCTACACCCTGATCAGCAGAGAGCAGGAAGAGAATGCTACACTTGGCTTGATTTGAATATCTGAGACCCTCAAAACCTGTCCCTAGTGACACCCTTCTTACAGCAATGCCATACATACTCCAACAAGGTCACACCTCTTAATTGTGGCCCTTCTTATGAACCTATGGAGCCATTTTTTTCAAACCAGTACAGTACATATATTTAATAATTCAAGAAATGCTTATTACATACCTACTGTATTTAATCAGTGCCATTGATTAATTAAATAATGACAAAAGAGAGTGTGTGATTCCAGTCTCATCATATGTTAGAGTAGGATTTAGGTCAACCTAAGGAAGAATGCTTGCTTCTTATAGAAAGAAAATCAACCAGCTGCTATTTTAGTCAAAACACACACACACACACACACACACACACACACACATACACACTGGCGTATATAATTTGTTACTGTAAGTAGAAACATCTACTAACTTAGTTCTAAATCCATCTTCAGACTAAATGGCTACTATAATGCTAAATATGGATTTGGTATACATTGGTATTTTCTGCCTAGCACCTGCATGCTGCCATTCATGTAAGCACTATGTTTACTCTTGCAGCCAATCTACTAAATTAAAGAGTTGTTAAATCTTTCTACGTGCCAGGCTCTGAGAGAAACCCTGACCCCAGCACTGATAAAAGTTTCAATCCTTGCCTCCTGAGAGTGGTAGAGAAATAGATACATAAACAGAACATGAGCTCATTTATACTGAAGGTGTGAGCTGAGTTCTTTGGAGGTTGTGTGGAGAAAGCAAATAAAGACCAGTAAGAGTTTAGGGTCTCAAAAAGAGCTGAAAGTGTAAATGTAGGAAAAGAAAATGTGTGAAACTTGGAGTCTATGAGAAAATCTTACATCATTGTTCGTTATGTTTATAAATGAAAAATAAAAACAGAAAACAGATTTTGAAAGTAGAATTAGAATTAGAAAGATACTAGGAGAAACTACCAAGTAACAACAAATGAAACAAAGCAAGAAAAAACAAACAAAAGAAAATAAACAAATGGTGTCAGGAGAAAACAGTGAAGAATAATAATATTCTTTGAACATACTACTGTGTGAGGCAAATCCTGCTGGTCTTCAAATTAAAAAGCATTCCCTTACAGCTCAGGGTGGAACTTACAAAGTATTAAGGGAATGTTTTTTAGATATTTAGCACTTATAAAGATTCTGTTTTATGGAAAAACAAAAATACCTGATGCATAAAATAGATCAACAAACCATCTGAAATCTTTCCTAAGGGTGAAAAATAACATTAAGTTGCTATTCATATGCATGGATGCTGTGTACATTTTATAAGCTTAAAAAATAGACATATGTCTGGCATTTGACATTCGTACAATGTTATCAAGGCCACTCAGAAGTCTGACTTAAGATTGTTGTGTGATCAGGGAAAAGATCTTGATGAATAGGAAAGAGAGAGAGAGATGCAAGTTGCTTTATATGGAAGTCAAAGGCCTGTTCTGTTGGTAAGGGTCACCCACTTTCTGTGTTTGACATTTATTCCCACAAACCCAGGCAGCACTAACAGTATCTACCTGAGACTTGGAACAAGCACTTTCCCAATTAATTGCCCTAACTTCTCTTCATTAGTTTTGTTGGAGACCTGCATAGTTCAACTGAACTTTATCCATTTGAGTGTGCCTTTATGTGGTTACAAACATCATTTACTTATGATTCTTATGACATCTGGCTATGAAGAATGAGTGCTGTATTATCCCCCATGACTGAGAGTTTTGGTTGGAACCTGAATTCACAAAAACTTGTAAAAATACTATAAAAAGAAATACTGAATGAGGACCCTGAGTGCATAATTAGGAACCAATGGGAATTTGCTTTTGGTTGAATTAAATTTGTCCATCCAGTTAAAAGTAATAAATTTTAAACTTTCACGTGTTATTTGGGGTTGCTACTTTTTTTTCTGATAACCCATCCTGAATAAAATTCAAACTACATTGGGAAGAAAGAAGGAATTCAAATATCTGTACTGAGACCTCATCCTTTGTGGTCTGACAAGTAAGGAAATGAGCTCTTAAATTGTGTCTAAGGGAAGCAGCAGTCAGTACAGGCCATTAGCATTTGTGGGTTGTTTGAGCTCAGATGCATCCCTACTTTTCTTCTGCTCTGTGTCGCATTGAACACATGTCATACATCCAAAACTGCATCCTTCAGACTCCTGTACCATGTAACCTCACATTGAATATGGCAAACAAGCAAACAAATTATAAGCACAACCCCATGGTGTCTTTAGAATCAACTGCTTCAGCGATTCTGATCTCCTGTGGTTCCAAATTCCTGGAGTTGATGTAGGTTTCTGAGCTCTGGAAACACTATTTGATTTAGTTCCTCCAGTTCAGTAGTGGTCAAAGACAATGATTGGTGCTCACGTGTGGTTGTCTTTTCAAACTTTCTGTCAGTTTGTTTTTATTATTTATGCAACTGGTTTCCTTGAGTAAATTAGGCTTGTTTTCAATCTTTAGAGCAGTGTTTGCTATGTTGACGTAAAGTAACTGGCATCATTTCTTGTACCAGGGCCTTTCCAAGGATGGAGATTTTCAGCTAAGGATAAAAGGTGAAATACACATCTTCTTGAATGAAGCATTGTCGGTTAATGATTCACAGTAGTGCTAGGATTGTATAAATAATTACCTGTGTTGCTGAGAATAATGTGTCAGTCTAATGAAAGACTGTGCAAGAGGTATGGATAGTTTCCCATGACTGCTCACTGTGACAGTTGTGGTGTTTACTCAAATTGCAATGGAAAATCCACTTTCCCTGGCACATGAACAGACTTGCACAGAAAAGGTAATAGAAAATGTAGGCTCAGGTCATTGATTTCTCCTCTCAAATGTACAAGAAGCAGCAAGAGCTACAAGTTGATATTTGAGCCACCCAGAAAGATGGCTCAATAGGTAAAAGCATGTGCTGTCGAAGCATGACTACCTGAGTTCCAGGAACTAAGCTAAAAACTAAAAGGAAAAGAACAGAACTAACTCTACAATGTTATCTCTGATCTCCACGTGTGTACCACGTCATGCTCACAGTAGTGCACGAGCAGATATACACTTTTACACTCACAAAATAATAATAAAGATTTTATCGATCTTTTGGTTCTGGAGGTTGCAGAGAAAACATACTGCTCACCAGGATAGACTCACCAAGATTCTTCACTCTTGAAGAATCACACATGAGGATGAAAATCAGTCATACTGTCAATTACAAAACTAATTACAAAAGGCATTAATGAAGATTGAATAGGACTACAAAATTTAGGGTGAATATTTCACCTATACTCAATTGAGTCTAAGAATCACTATTAATCCTCTTTTGTAAGCAGAACCCCTGTATCTGTCCTTCTTTGAGGAAGCTAGCTGTGTTAACGACAGAATACATTCTTATGAAGAAGTTTGAAGCATGCATCCAATGTTTTTAAAAAGAGACATTTTTTCCTTGGGTACTGAGTCTTGCATCTGTGGTAATCTTTCTACCAACCACAAAACAAGAAGAAGAAGAAGAGAAGGCCTGGTCAGCCTTAAATCAACTCAGTAGTAGCTTTGCAACCTGAAAAACACAGCTACTGTTAAAATTACAACCCAGCTTTCTTTCCACAAATTGTCAGACTGCATCACTTCTTAGTATCCCAAAATCCAGTAAGAGCTGAAGGTTAGACAGGCATGGCTGATTCATAAAAGCAAGGCTCGGACACAGGAGGTAGGTAGGGCAGTATGGGAAACCTCCTAAACTCAGAGCTAAGCAATGGAAATCTCAAGTATATTCCACTTTTTGCCTGTCTTCACCATACCATGCTTAAATCTTTAGAAGCCCACAGCCTGTGTTGGCATGTAGCCTCAGGAAGAAGATCTTCCCCACTGTTTTTGTTCATCTGGTCTCCTTTTTCCCTACTCCTTTTGGAATGGGGAATCTGTGCATGTATCTTGGAAGGAGAAACTTTTCTTTTTGTCTTTTGTTTTGTTTTGTTCTTTTCTGTTGTTTTTACAGGTGCTTGCAGCTAAGTTTCCCCTCAGTCTCCCAGTAGGCTGTGGGTTTGTACTATGGAACAGTTCTGGAATAATTGAGGTTTGGTAATTCTGAGAATTGAACAGAATCACATTTTCATGATGAGGTAAGTATAAGCCTTTGGGGATGAAGAACAGATAGAATGTAACAGATTGGACCTGGATCTTTCCCAAAGGTTTGTGCAGAAAAGGATTTGGGTTTCATCCCATATCTCTATCAGAAGGAAGCTACATCATTAGGGAATGAGCCCTAATGCATAGCTGTCTGGTCACTGATGACAAGCGTTTATAGGGATAGTGGGATTCCAGTCCATTGCTTTCTCTTCCTATACTGTTTAGCCCTAAGTGAACAGTGTCTCATGTGGTCATGCCATGATGCATGGTGTTACAGCAGGCCAAAAGTAATTTGGCTTATTATTGATGGACTAAAACCTGCAAAATAATACAACAAAATAAGAATTCTTTATACATTTGTTATCCTAAATATTATTAAAGTAATAGAAAGCTGACCAACACAGGACATTATTAAATAGATCAATGAAAGGTACTTATCTTGGACTTGTTTTCCAAACTTATACCTATCACAGGCTAATAATATATTATAACTGTAAATTATACTTACAATAGAACTCTCAGGTGTAACTAAACCTGTAGAATACCATAATACTCTTCTAAGAAAAGCTTTTTGTCTGAGGACAGAGTTTATGGTAAAACTAATGAATCTCTTGCACATGAGCTCACTCTTACTTTCCCATGATTGTGAAATGAATTCACTGTTTGGAAATAGTCATATGCAGAAGAAACAGATATAAATAAGGCTTCTTGCAAATCTACTAATGGAGGTTCTGGCATGAGTACTTCAAACAAGGAAGGCAAGTTCATATGTTCATAATCCCAGGAAGACGAACTGATGTCTCACACCTGTGGAAAAGAGGTCAAATCTAATCTGTCTGTGACAACTACTAGCAGGCTGGCAGCGGATATCCAGGTCAGCCTTAATGAGGACAACCCTATGTTTTTTGATCCCATATCTATCTCATTTTGCTCTTTACATGTGTGTGGGCCCTTTGGAATGGCCTTGGGGTATTTGGGAAACAAAGTTGAATTACATATGCAGTATGGCCCACCTCATCCATCCATGTGATTATTTAAACCATCCATTAGACAATGCTGGACTATTGGTCTTAACCTTTGATACTCATTCTAGGTCTGGAGATATACTTCTTAAAATCCTTCTCATTGCAAATGCTCCAATCATATTATTAAGAGCCTTTTCCCATTAAGTTAAAATATAATCACTAGCAATATGTTAATACACATTAATAATTTATATCTACATATATATGTATTTGTGTACAATGCACATACACGTATTCCTGCTATACAACATAACATTATGTCCAAGGGCTTTCTCTTTCAACCTTCTATGTCAGGCTATTATGTAACATTTATGCTCCGCCAGATGCTAGTGTACTAATCCATTTGCAAGCCAGACCCATGCTTTTACTTCAGTTCATTGGTCTTTAAGAACGCACTGTCAGAGAATATGGAGAGGGTTAAGTGAAAAGCAAAGAAACTGTTAATGTCATGTTTTGTGTGTTTGAGCCATCTGCTTATACTAAGTGCCTGTGCCTTCGATATCAGCCAAAAACCTGGTCTTGCACACAACATTGCTACTTTCCTATACAATAAAATCTTGTAGCTAATATCAGATATAGCGATTCTCTAGTTAATATCGACTCAAGATGTGAAGGTAGGATGATGCATGAATTCTATATTTCATCATTCATATGGAACCTGCTAAGGAGCCTCCCAGCAAGCCAATCTGCCCCTAGTACTCTCCTCACTATAAGTTGTGCCTCGTCATTAGGTACAGGTGTCAAAGCAGACTGCAGCTCAGCCTCAGTCTGCTTCACAACATTCTAAAACTCCAAGTATTCTTCCAAAATGACAGCTTTATGGACTTCTTAATAAATGTAACAGGAACACAGTCTAAAATTCAAGAAAATTTGGAATACTGTAACTTAGATTCTTCCTAACAGCAGAATAATAAGTATGAAGTTGCCTTTAAGTTTAGAGAACGAGCCCCCAACATACAATACAAATTTAATGAACTCAGCCTGTCTTTACTCAGCTCACACACTACCTTCTAAATCTCCAATCTCTAGTGTAATTTTAGCTTGACATTTTTAAGCTCACAATAATGATGAAAAAGCAAAATAACTTTCTGTCTGACTTGATTTACTTAACATAATAGTGTGTACATCTATCAACCTTGGTGCAAAGTTTGGGCTTCCATTCTTTGTGGATGAATAATATTCCACCCTTCAATTATAACACATTTTTTTAAATTATTTTATCTGATGAATAGCACCAATACTGATAGCATATCATAGCTATGATTAATAGAGTGTCAATAAACATAAATAAATAAAAACATCAACATCAACAACAAAAGCCTTTTATATGACAAAAAATACAAAAACAAAAAACAAAAGGCACACAACAAACACGGAGTCCATTTTTTATTGGCTATCTACTCCTGATCATGGAGCCTGCAGTGGAGTGTACTTAGATATACCTAGTGAACTTCCAGGCATCATCCAATCAGTTATCATTGCAAATGATATCTGCATAACTAATATATACATCTGCAAATGATATCAGTTATCACTTCTTGGCTAGGAGTAGAACTTTGTGTCCAGTTCTCATTTGCTATGCTGGGATTTTATCTGGTTTAAATGTGTATAGGTCTTGTGCATGGTGTCATAGTCTCCATGAGTTTGGACATGTGCATAAACTCTGTGGAGTCTGGAAAATGCTCTCATCTACCACCACTGGCTCTGGATTGGCAGACATTGCATTTAGCATGGCTGGTCTGGTATCGCTGGATTTTCATCCAAGACAGTTTATTTGAAGATATAAGACAGATTTGACAGATAGTTTATTTGAAGAATTAAGCATTTATTATCTGGAAAGTTTTTATTTCTCCCCAAATGCTAAAATCTCCATGAGGTAAATTAAAATGAAAAATTACGAGAGTATCAAAACATGGTGACCTATTAGGGCAAATAATTTATTAGTACAGAACAAAGTACTATTAATTTCACTTACCACTTGCTACCAAGTAAAGCACAAGCCATTCCTCAACAGATAATTAAAACATACTTGCAGTTATTCATGTAGAGTCAATAGGCACAAAATCTTATAAGGCCGTTTGCTATATTGCAGGTTTAGGAAAAAATAAAATATACAAATAATTGATTTAAGGCACACAGATAAACATACATTTATAACTTCAGTATATTAAATATAGTTTTATTGTATTTCCACTGGCCTTCTATTTGTTTATTTGCATAATAAAAATACTATGTATTGACTACTAGCTGTGAAACAGAATACTGGGTTATATTTTCTGATGTATTTTTAAATAACATGCAAAATCATTCAAGATAATTACAAGTATTTCTTTTAAAATAAATAAATTATTAAATAGTTGATAGATTTTTAATTCAAATTTGATGAGTAAGTACTTTGAATCAGATAATTTTAGAAGAGTGCTTTTGTTCCAACCTACTAGCAAGAAAGGTAAGGGTTAAAAATTTGACCACACTGATTTCATAAATCTATGTTTCTCAGTGTGGTTCTCACAATCAATAGCATCAGTAATCTCTAAAAGATAATTAAAAATGTAAATCCATATACTGAACCTAAACCCACTTGATTACAAACTTGTGTGAATCAAAATGTATGTTTTAGTCTTCTTGATGATTATAAATCCATGTGATCAGAAACAGACTTAGAATCAGTTTCATTCTGGGTGTCACATAGTGTCTGAGATTTAAAAAGATCCCTATCACAGCAGATTCAATCTGTAACTCTTTCATTTAGTCCTCCAGATCCATGCCTATGTTTCTGAATCTGAGTGTGTTAGGGTTTCCACTGCTATGTAGAAATACCATGATCAAAGCAACTCACATTTTTCAAATGCTTAATAAGTAATTTATTGATGAAATTTATGTAGACATTCATAAAAATACTAAAATATTGCATAGTAGGTGGTCTCAAGTCAATGTTAAATATTTTAACTTCCCAATTACCAATTTTGAACCCCTGAAAATTTCAGACACCTGTACTATAGAGTAATGATGCAACAAGAATATCACTAATCTTTTCATTATTTTAAGTTGGATTTTTAAAATGTATATATTAGTGCTCCTTCTGAAATGAGCACAGTAGGCACTCATTGTTTGCCCATTCCCAGGACAAACACTCTTATAAAGGCAACCATTGAATTGGGGCTGGCTTATAGTTTCAGAGGTTTAGTCTATTATTATCAAAACAGAAAGCATGGCAGCATGAAGGCATGCTGTTGGAGAAAGATTGGAAATTCTGCCTGTTGATTCCAAAGCAATCAGGAGGGACCAGCATCCTCAGGCAGCTAGAGGAAGCTCTCTTCCACAGTGGGTGGAGCCTGAGCATAGAAGGAGCTCTCCAAAGCCCATCCCCATAGAGACACTTCCTCCAACAAGGCCATACCTCCTAACAGTACCACCCTATGGGCCAAGGGTATTCAAACTACTACAGATTATAGCCAGGAAGAATGATTTACACAAATCACCGTGCTCTCTTGGAACATGGATTTTATTCAGTACTAAAATTGATAGGTGTCCATTGAGTGGATGTGGGGAAGAAAAGAGGATTTAAATGTGCTTATTCTCCTAGATTCTTGCTTGGTGTGTGACCTTGGCTGAGTTTATCCCTTAATTTTAACAGCACCATCTGAGCAGGGACCTCAACTGTTTGGAGAGAATGGCCACTGTCTCACTGTGTGTGCCTTCATTTGTTTTAAAGACTGTTACATTTTTAAACTATAATTACACCATTTCTTCCTTATTCGTTCCCTCCCATAACTCTGTGTACTCTACCTCTTACTGTCTTTCAAATTTATTGACATATGTGTAACTATATATAATATATTGTATATATATATTTATGTATAATGATATATAGATATGTATGTATAAACACATATACATACACACACACACATATATATAATCCCATATATACATATTTGTATATACATATTACATATACATATATACACATGTATATATGGGTATATATGTATATATTACATATACATGTAATATGTAAAGATATGCATACATATGTATCTGTGTGTGTATATATGTATATATTATATATATTGTTCCATATATGTATATACAATATATATATTAATATATATTCCATCTAATGTTACTAGAAGTTGTTTTTTGTCAATAGTTGAGAACTCATGAGCTTTCTTCTGTCCATATTAAGGTATCCACCGCTGTCAACCTTGTTCAGTTCTTGTTTAGGCAGCCATGTTGGTGAAACTTTATGAATGTAGGCTCTGACATTTCTAGGAGACTGTCTAACAGCAGATCTCCTCTTCCTCTGTATTTTATAATCCTTCCTACCTCTCTTCTACAATAATCCCTGAACCTTAGGTACTGAGTTGTGTTGTAGATAAATCAGTTAGGCCTGGGAGGCACAACTCTCCATTTTGATTGGTTGCAATTTTCAGTAATGGTCTCTGTTGCTAAGAGGTTTCTTTAATGAGGATTGTTAACTACCCATATCTCAGGGTATAAGGACAGGTATTTAGAATTTAATTTGGAATTATTCTGCAAATTAAGCTTTACTTAAAGGTCTCTAGCTTTTTCTATTATGCCTTTCTATCATACATTTCCAGGCCTCTCATTACAAATGTTTCTTATATTATTACGATGGCTACTGATTAACTTACATCGATCATTATCACTTAAGTAAAGGAACTGTTTCATCTTATTTTAAAAATTCTATGTTCTAGAGACTTTTTTCATTGCTATGACAAAACAATGGTAAAGAAGGAATGGTTTATTTGGGCTCACAGTTTGAGAGTGGAACCCATCATGACAGGGCAGGATGGCAAAAGTGGCTAGTGCTTATGACTCCTTAGCTATACATATATCAGTGATCTGGGTTACCAAAGAATTCAAGAGGAGGGAAAGCATATCAGGTTTCTGCATTTTCAGTTCAAGATCCCAGTTTATGGGTGCTGCTGCCTATAGTTAGTGTGTCTTCTCTCCTCATTTTTACATCTCTGGAAACTCCCTAAGAGATATACCTGGTGACTCCAAACACAGCAAGTTGACAGTCATTATTAACATTATCCTAAACATCACTGTGACACAATTATAGTATACACTTAATTTAAATATATTTAAATTTTATTATAAATAGTTTTCAGATAATAGAAATTTTAGATAAATAAAAGTTTTATTTGGGCTTGTCATTAGTATGACAGTGACTTTCAGTAGTCAGGTTAGGATTATGTATCCTACAGTAACAAACACTTTCAAATATCTCAGTGGCTTAATATAAAATAACATGCTTGAGAGCTCATATAAAACTAAGTATATTAAAATTGTCTCATGGGTGTGAAGCAGTATCTTATAGTGATTTTTATATACATGTCACTCAGCACTAATAATACAAAAAAGATTGTCTCTCGATTTTTTTTTTCCCTTTGGAATTTTTTGTCATCTATATAAATTCTTTCAAGAAATATATATTCGTATATCTGTCTACTTTTATTGGGATTTTAATGGTTTTAGTATTGAGTTTATCAACCATGCTATCAGCTTTCCTTCATATATTTGACCTCTAGCTCAGAAGAAAATAAATTTAATCCTTTGAGTCCATAGTCTATATTGTTTTGATATGTCAGGACAAGCTAACTAGAAACTAGCATTTTGCTATTTGTCTTTAGAATACAGTGATGCTACTGGACACCATCCCAGGTGCTCTCATGAATTCTGTCCATTAAAAGAAGCTCTGTCTTTGCTAACCAAGGCCATTATATCAATCCCAGGATTAGCTCCAATTGTATCTCTTTGTATATTCAACCTCAAACGACACCTTAAATTCTCATCAAACTAAATTTAATTAATTAAATTTAAAATTAATATAGAAAATAAAATGACAGCTATAGCCATAGATTTTCTGTGACAAGATATCACCACTTAAAATAGTCATCTCTGATTAGAAAAGAAAAGTTTCTTATTTCTTTAATTTTAGATAATTTTCAGGTAATAAAATTTTTAGATAAATATAATAAATTTCTTTCTAGTAAATGCTATTTGGTCAATGACATAGTTTGCTTTCTGTTATTGTGATAAAACATTAATCAAAACCAGCTTTGGGAGAAAAGGGTTAACTTCACCTAACAACTCCCAGTTGGCCATCTATCACTAAGAAAAGTCATGAGGGGCACTAAATTCTTGAACCTGGAGGCAGAAATAGAAGCAAAAGTATAATCAGCATAGTCAATGGACTTCATTGGAGAAGTATTAGTTATATTGTACCTGTTCTGATTAATCTTTCTTAGAATCACCATGGAAACACACTTCTGAGTATGTCATTGAAGGTGTTTCCAGAAGTGCTGAACTGAAAAGAGAGGATTCATCATTAATATAGGCAGCCGCATTCCAATGCCTGGATCCTTGAACCAAATGAAATGGCTAAAGCAGTCTATGTACCTCATTCATATCCCTCCACCTCCTGACTGTACATATGATATGTCCAGCCATTTCACCATCACTCTCTTCTATCATGTCTTCCCCATCATGATACACTGTGCCTTGAATTCTGAGCGCAATATGTCCTTTCTTCCTTAAGAGATTTAACTGGGTATTTTGCCCCAGCAGCAATAAAAGTCTTTAATGCATGGAAAGGTTTATGTCTTAATTCTTTTCTTCCCAGGGCCTTTGTTTTTTTCCCCAGTGGAATGTGTCTCCCTCTACCTGCAGAAGAGCTGTGTCTTCTGGGAGTATTAGGTTGAAATTCAAGGGCACAATCTTCTTATTACACTACTCATCTGATGTAATAACTTCCAGTGGGCTTTTTACCTTTGCATTACAAGATAGTTTACTAAATCTTTAGTGAACAAATTACTAAAATTTTTATATATGAGTGCAGCATTACATTGTCCCTTCTTTTTATCCCCTCTCCATATGGTCATATTTTTAGCGCTGACCACTCATTTGATAGTAGACAACCAATCAGGGCACTTGTTTCAGGAGGAGACTGATTGTCCTTCTCTGAAGAACCATTATTTGCCTGTAGCTCTTTATTGAGTGGTGGGACTTTGTAGCATTTTCCTGCTTGAGTTGACTTGTCAACCAGTATTGTTACTAAGCATGTCTTGCCAAGGAAACTATGTTGTTGACATCTCATGGGTACAGCACCCCTGTCATGTCTAGAAGATGCTATTTCACAGCCTATCTTTTGGTTCTGGCCCTTCTGAAATGTTCTTTGAGATTTAGGGAAATTCTATTTGAAGGTGAATTGCTCTGTACTCCAAATAAAGAAACCAATGGCAGAATTTTATAGGAAGTTAAAGGTTTTTTTTATTTATCTTTCCTATTTTGATAAGATATTCTATTACATATTTAAGAACATTTTAATTGAATATTAGCAAACCTAAAAACTGTCACACAGTCATTTTTTTTTCAAAGCAATGATGGAGTTAAAATGAGGGTACATTTTATTTGTTACCACTATCAATTTTGAACATTGCCTTTCGGCTTTGGTCCTCAAATGTGTGCTTATAGTTTATAAAGATGTTGGTAATTCATTTTGTTTACAATTCACAAGAAACAATTTACATACAGAGCTGGAGTTTTTAGACATTTCTCCCCAGAGGCATTCTTTATATTTGATAAATTGCTGATAGAAATGCAAGGCAATTAAGTTATGATGACCTTGGCAACCAGGAGATGTATTTTCCATCAACATAATTTCACTGCTTTATTTTATCCTGTACACAAGATAGCAAGTCAGACCACTATCACATGTTGTTTCTTATCCTTCAAATGCATGTTGAGATTTTATTTCACACTGATTGAATTCTTGTGACAGGTTGCTGTTTATTAGGCTAAACTTAATGCTTTCTTAAAATGTCTATTTTTTTCACTGAAATAAAAGCCTCACAATTGTCAAAAGTCAAAACAAACTTACACCTATGCACTGATATTATCTTACTTTCTCTATTTTTGATACCATAAATAAAATATGCTATTATATCCTACATTCCTATCTTACTACATTTGAAAATGTTTTATGCACTATTCTACCCATCACCAAATCGGTAGAACACTTCCATCTTGTGTGCACACTCTCTCTATTTTCTCAGAGGTAACCTTTCCAAGGAGTTAGTGTCTTCGTCTGCA
Organism: Rhynchomys soricoides; assembly: GCA_019843965.1. NCBI lineage: Eukaryota > Metazoa > Chordata > Mammalia > Rodentia > Muridae > Rhynchomys > Rhynchomys soricoides. The sequence goes on along the minus strand of JADRCH010000150.1, from coordinate 3,664,997 downwards.
AGTCTTCCTTTCCATTTCTGTACAAAACTCACAGGGTAATGAATGGAACCCTTTCTCTTATTGCTCTGCTCTCCCCCAGCACAAGGTTACCAAGAAACAGAGCATATAGTGTTTATTCTCACAAGCTTAGTGACTTGGAAATGTTGTATCCTACCTACTATTCTTCAATATATTATGTTTTTCTGCTCAAGCATCTGGAGCTTACCTAGTTATTATCATAAATGGTGCTGGATATTTCTTGTTTCTTGATTATTTTCCACTAGATGATGTCTATTGATAATAACTTCCAAAACTGGCATCTATTGTTAGTCACTTTGTAGCTATCACATCCGATGCACTGTTTCAGTGCTCAATAGCCTCACAGAGCTCCCAGTGTCTACATGAGTCACCGCCTTTCATTACAGAAACATTATAAGTAAGGAAAAGAAGGACCAATGGAAGGCAGTTAGAGAAAGATCACATTCACCTAACAATTATTGTAGCACATTATTATCATTATTTTATCTTAGCCATTGCAAGTGGTAATCACTTCCTGAGCTTAATTTATAAAATGAAATTTATTGTAGGTCCATATGTATAAAATAAAAATATATGCATAATTTGCTATTATCTAAGAATGCAGGAAACCATCAGAAACCTTGAAATATATCCCCTATGGGAGAGGGGAGAAGAATGTAGTCATATTTTAGTCTATTAGTTCTGTTAATGTTTCTCTTGTACTCACTTTAAAACGTAGGATGAGGGGCTGGAGAGATGGCTCAGCGGTTAAGAGCACTGACTGCTCTTCCAGAGGTCCTGAGTTCAATTTCCAGCAACCACATGGTGGCTCACAACCATCTGTAATGGGATCTGATGCCCTCTTCTGGTGTGTCTGAAGACAGTTATAGTGTATTCGGATACATAAAATAAATAAATAAATTTTAAAAAAATGTATGGGTTCAAGAGATTCATGATGGACTGACATCTTGAATAACTAAACTGATTGCTCAATTTCTACCATTTGGCTGTTTAACCTTTTCAGGCAAGAGTAAAATAACCTATTCCTCTTATGTAGCTTGTTTTAGAAATCAGAGTGACCTTACAAGTTTCTGCCTGCTGTGACTGAGCTTCATTACATCTAAATGTCTCCTACCATGAGACCTGAGAGATAAGACAAAGGAATAATGATGTGTTATATGCAAATATTTCAAGGTAGGAGAAACAAAATTTATATTTTGATGATTACTCTTGCCATGGGATAAAACCATAGATACTCTCTAGGTCTAGAGATCTTGTTCTAATTTAAGTTTTAGATATCTCACAATGATGATTTACAGACTAGATATGTTGCCTTTAGACAGTCTTGTATTCAGTGATAATTTTAGTGGGGTATTAATAAATCACATGTAATTATACAAAACTAAAAATGACAGAATGCCAGTTTAAGAACTATGTCTTTATATTCATTAAGAAACAGATATTCTTTATACTATGTGAACAGAGGAAAATTTAAGGTTTCCATATGGCATTGTTTATGATGGGTAGGAATTTTTTCATAGATATATAAACTATTTATTAACTGCTAAGGCCAAAACACTCACTTCTTGTTGGCTACACTCATAGTGCAGCCCTAGAGGCCAATGGTCTTAGTATGCTAACATCAGACAAGAACTCCAAAAGTGTTGCAACCATTTATAGGCTATAATCTTCTTCAGTTACTCCAGGTCCTTACTGACATTGTTGTCCAGACTATAAGCCAGAACCTGGCTATATGTTCCATCCTTCACATTCTTCTGTCTGATCAAGAGCAAATCTTGGATCCTGTACTGTCTTGGATTCTGCATGATGGTGATCACACATTCCATTTCAACCACTCTGAGTTTTCCAGCCCTTTCAGTGTGGTCAATGTCTGCTCTCCTCAACACTACATGAGCATATCTCTACCCTTAATGGCAGAGATGCTGGTGTTAAGTACTCGTAAAATGTGTTGGAACATCACAGGGATCACTAGAGACATGGTAGTAGCACAAGCAGCAACATGTAGGCCTCCTGTGGAAGAGATGAGAGGTAGAACATTTAATATCACAATCAATAAGCTTCTGGACTACAGAGACATTTCAGTGGTCACTAGTCCTTGCCATCCTCCCAAATGACCCTAGTTTGATTATCTAGGCACAAATGGTAACTCACAACTGTCTATAACTCCAATATCAGAGGACCCAATGTTTTCTCCTTGGCTCTGGGGGCATTAAGCATGTATGTGGTGCACATACATGCAGGAAAAACACATTAAATACACATTAAAATAAAATTTTAAAATCATAAACATTCACACTTCAACTTAAAATTGTAATTTCCAGTCTAGTAGAAGATCAAAAATTCAAAATTCTGTTTATTTTGAGATGGCTAGAATGTCATATTCTCATTAGAGAAGAAGCAGAAAAGCTCTTGATATTTGTGGCCTCAGATGAATAATCATTTTAAATGTTTATTTGTTTATTATTTAGTTTCGCTTCATATATTCCATTTCCTTTCTGTTTGAGATGCTGAAGACAAATGAAGACAGAACCATGTGCCTCATCTGTGCTTTAGCAAGCAATATTGAATGCCTACATATATATATATATATATATATATATATATATATATATATATATATATATCTCCAAGGATCTAGTTCATTAATATCATATTTCAGAAATATATGGATTTTAATAATCTTACATTTAGACTGAATTAACCAATGGGGTGAAGACAAGTCCATCCATTAGTTCAATTCTCTAGAGTTCCAATTTGCCAGATGGAGTAAACCAGATACGAATGGACAAAAAATATGTCAAAACTTCCCTTTGATATGTGTGTCCGTTGCCCACACCTGTGAGTACAAAATATATTTAAGTATATCATGCTACAATTCTCAAAGCCCTATGCTTTCATTTGTATGAGTTAAAAATAAATCCAATATGTTTCTGGTATTATCTAGGCATCTGTAGCAGGATATAGGCGTAGATAGGTAAGCATTCTTGGTTATAATTGTGATCTAATATCATGTAGCATTTGACTTAATATTGCTCATTAATTAAATAAACATAGATTGAATATCTACATAGTAACAAATTTAAATACTAGTTATAATTAATACATGACAGAGATAGCTGACCTCCTAGAGGCTGGTTTTGGTATATTTGTCACTGATGTCATCACTTTTGGGGGTTTTAATGATTTATTATATTTTTAATTATGTGCATCTATGTAGGTATATATGTGGGTATGTACACATAAGTGAAAGTGCCACAGAGGACAGAAAGGCATGTCAGATCTCCTAGAGTTGAAGTTACACACTGTTGTTAGCCACCAAACTAGAGTATTAAGAACCAAACCTGCAACTTCCTCAAGATCAATACTCAATTGTAACCAATGAGTCATCTTGACAAAGGTCTTTTGTCTTTTGTTCTGTTTTTCATTTCTTTGTTTCATTTTGTTTGCTCGTATTACTGCCCAATTGATTGGATCCTATTATAGTGAGTGTTCTTCAGAGAAACAAAACCAATAGAAAATATATGTGAATATACATGTGTGGAGAGCTCCTGATGAGGAATTAGCTCATGTAATTATTTGAAAATATTATGTCATTGAACTTCATAATGTTATTTAGCTTCAGCTTGAGCTCCTAAAGACAAAGGAAGGAAGAACAGTGACTCTATTCTTGCTATACCAAGAATGCTGATTGCCTACCAGAAATTTGGATTTTTATAACACTGAAAAATAAATTATACATATACGTGGATTCAGTCCATTCATACCATAAGTAGGTGGATTTTAATATTTGTACTTAATTAGCCAATTAGACAGCTAGAAGATTAAAAAAGACTGTGAGATAGCTCTTATGCAAGCCTACGACCAAGAAAATAAAAGGATCCCACAATGTAAGTTCTTATTGCAGTCTGACCACCCAAGAAATAACACACCACAGTCCAAAGGAAGCAGAAGGATATCCCAGTCCCTGGAGAGAGAAAAGAGGAGTGTACCCTATGTGAACTTTTTGTTCTAGTTTGGTCTTAAAGGAATTCTGCCCATACTGGTAAGGACAATTTTCTTTATTTAGCCTCCTGATTCAAGGACTGATATTTTCTACACTCTCAGAGATGCATTGAAAAATAATGTTTCTTTTCCTTTAGATACCTGCAACTTACATATTATCCAATATCTGTTTCACTGTTGCTGTAGACATTTCTACTTCTCTCACATAGATACTGCCCCTGTTCTCAAGTCAACAAAGACATCTCTTATATGGCCATGGGCAACCTTTATCAGAAATATTAAACAAAGAACCTATATACTCTATAATGCAGTTATTTAATTTATGAAGTGGCTTTTAACTTTGAGTCTGGGCCAGAATATGATTGAGTGTGATTTAAATAATGCAGAGTCTCTGAATTCTTCTCATCTTTATTGAAAGAGAGTAACCTGTAGCAGAACACAACAGCTGAGTATCTTAAGCAAGTCCTCAAAAGACTGTAAAACACACAGCCTCATACTGCAGCTGGACTCATGAATCCCTTCAACCCTAGTTTCACTCATTCTAGGAAAAACAGTCATGTGTTTGTCTGGGAAATGTTTATTTTCTCATTTGTTTCCAGACCTTAATTTTCTTTTCCATTTCTCTGACCAGATGTGTGGATTTTTAGTGCATCAAGACAGTGTGAACACATCCAAGATCAAACTGTGGAAAATTTCATTTTCACAAGAATGCATAAAACTTGAGGCTGAGGTTTATATTTTTATGTCTCCAGGCAGAGGCCACCATTCCTACATAGGTACAAGTTTATTTCAATATTCACTAAAGATATGAATATTATACTTAGAAAGGTTCCAGGGCATGGTGATATCTAAACTCAAGAAATTTAATACATGTCATTTCCTGCTCAGCTAAATTTCAGTTACTCATAAAATTGCTTTGGAAAAAACATTCATTATTAGAGATAAAAATGAAAATTAGAACAATAATTTATGAAAATATCTTGAGATTTGGCTAACTTCTCATTCAGAAAATATGAAGTTATCTAGATAGAAGAGGAAAGAAAGTCAGTGCCAGTATAAAACAACTTGGAATCAAGTCCTAGAAAGATATATTCTGACAGATTGGCCGAGATAAAATGTTCAACCTTGAAGGCCAAGTTTCCTTCACTGGAACAAGAATCTTTACTGTGCCTACACTACAAAGTTATTCTGAATATTGGTTAAGATAATGTACACTAGGGATTTACTATAGTTCTTAATGTATTCTGATTACTTAAAAAAATTACTCAATTATATAATCATTAATAATACTGCTTTAATTATCACAAGCATACATATGAAACTGGAAGTTTTAATAGTCCCAAATGGGTAAATTCAATAACCAAGGTGGTGGTATGTACAAATAAAGATGTTTTTTTGAAGTGATCATTATGCAAGGATTATCATAAAATGTCCTTAGTGTCTTGGGAGAATTTGTTATGGTGTCTTTAAATATAAACTATTGTTATTATAACATAAAACAATGAATGTAAACTACTCAATAATTTTTCAAATTTTAATCAAGAATTATGTCAATGAAAAATTTAAAAAGTAATAAAGAGACTAGCATTAAATCAGTGGCCTAACTTAAGCATCATAAAAGAATTGGCACAAATGTTTTCTGCCAATAATTAATTGTAATATCTTCTGAAAGAACATAAGGTCGCTGTTTAATATCAGTAAAATGAGATCATACACGTTGGGTTAAAATTGGTTTAGCAGAAGTTAACGGAATTTAGCATTTTTTTAAACTTTAATTATTTTTTTATAAGAAAAAGATTTTGAAAATATACTGAGTACTCCTATTTTTCCATTTCATAAAAGAGTAGCAGGTATATTGACTCTACAAAGAAAAAGTTACCCTACAGGCACAGGCAATAAAGCAAAAGCTTACTTATTCATTAATTATATGAATATACTTGCAATATTTTAGACTATATATAATTAGGTTTCAAAATAAATATTCATTTGTGAAGTATATATTAACTATTTGAAAACTATTAGCTATAACTGAAAATATGTAGGCTTCCTCAGATGATAATTTCAAAATTTCTATATAGAATATTTTGCCTTGATATCTGAACAGGAGAAAACTTATATCCTCCAATACGATAGCAAGCCAATCATTGTAATACATTGCTTTTCCATTCGTGATAGTTGTTAAAAAACCCCTCTATTATCTAGATAGGGTTGGTCAATAATAGAACATCTCCAATGTGTTACCTTGGTAACTTCCTACTGCCAACTATTGTAATGATAACATTCATTTTATCTACAAAAATAAAAGAATGATTTAAATATTATAGGCCTGTCATACTTCAAATGATAAGCTCTATGCCTTTATATAATTAAAACAAGTTAATAAATACAACTAATTACAATTTAAGTGAATAATGAAACATAAGATCCCTTATAATTGGTTCTAGTAACCTGGTTTTTTTTCTACCTTGTGTTTTAATCTACAGTAGAATGATTGTAGATCTGGTGAATATCTGTGAATTCCAAACAGATTTCAGTATGGGAAATCATAATTCTACCCTGAGAAACTGAAATAGAAACTTTTCAGTTAATGAGCATCACAAAGACTCATCCTCTGTAAAGAGGTCAATTCAGGGCCTTTGGAAAATTCCACCAGACACCTCCCTTCCTAGAAGTGAAAGGCCCCTTCTAGAAGGGAGAGGCTAATTACATTCCTCAGACCAGAGGTTGGGGACCAACCATTTGGCGACCTGCAGATAGAGGAGACCCAGAACACCTGTGGAATTCTGCAGGGCAGAACAACCATTGGCCACCTACAGACAAGGGGAGTCCTTGCCACCTCATTCTCTAAGGACCAATCAGTTCAAAAGTCACGCTGTTCTGCCACATTGTGCCTAGTGGTTGTTGTTCTGAAAACTGTATAAAAACTTGCCAAATGGGCCTCCTGGGTTCACGACCTCTCCTTTGAGTGAGGGAAGCCTCCAACATGTTGGAATAATAAATTCCTCTTGCTGTTGGATTGATCCCCGACTCTGAGGTATTCACTGTGGGGTAGGGGGCTCCTCTGGTAAGCTAAGGCTCACCAGAGTCTTGCATCAGAAGGCTGATGATAAGAAAAATATATAATAAAAATAGAAATCTGTTCTGAAACTTGTTAGTCCCTTGAACATAAATGTTCATTCTCTCCTAGTATAGAGACACTCTAGAAAGAATTAAAGGGATATATTCATTTGTTTTCCATGATGCGTCAGAAATTTGAACAGTTAATTGTATGTAATAAAATACCACAATTTAACAGAAAATTTCAGGATGGTTCTCAAAACTTTTCCTTGAGTATTTCTATATGGCTAACTTAATAGAAAAGCTATTGGGCTGGCAGGATTGTCCGATGGGTAAATACACAGGCTACCAAGACTATTGACGTTGCTTCTATCCCTGGTATTCACATAATGGAATTAGAGAATGGACTCTTAATAGTTGTTGTTCTCTGAACTCCATTCATGTGTCCACATACAGACAGACAAAGAAAAAAGACAGACAGATACACACACATACATACATACATACATACATACATACATACATACAAATAAATGTACACATACACATACAGACACACAGAGAGAGAGAGAGAGAGAGAGAGAGAGAGAGAGAGAGAATGACAGAGAGGGAGGAGGAGGAGGAGGAGGAGGAGGAGGAGGAGGAGGAGGAGGAGAAGGGCAGCAGGGAGATTCTTTGGAAGTGGAGACAAGAGATTTATTTCAAAACAGGATTCCAGGATAGGCTGAGAAACACAGCAAGAACTTACTTCAAGTAATGAAAATAAGGAAAGGTTCGGAAAGAAAATAATTGTTTCATTCCCCTGTTATATTAATTGTAAGGGTAAAATAAAAGTTCATTCAAAAGTCCTTATTCAAAATAAATTTGAATTTTCAGTTTCAGAAAAACATATGAAAGCACAGTTTGATTTGGTTTATTCGCACCAATCTATGTCACGGTTTCTAGGGTATTCTGACAACTTTGTCACTCCTCATTATTTCCTTTTATGAAAAATACCTTCTATAGTTTATGCAAAAATCTATAACTTCATAACAAGGTTAGTTGGTACAATGTGAACATCTAGATCTAGAAGATCTGAAAAATGGTAGGCTGCCCCATTGTCTTCTAAATCCATAAACAATATAAGCAAAAAATATGAAATAAAATTATTAGTAAAAGGAATACCAGCATTACAATTTTACACCAATGGGACATTCAGAAGAAATATAAATTGTATATTACATGGGGCTTAAGTTGGTACAATGTGAACTTGATATATGCTTTTGAAAATGCATGTGCTTCTTCGAAGGGAAACACAGCCAGGCAATCAGAGCTTCCATGAAATACTTGAATTATGCTTCTTTTGTTTGCTATGTAACCATTCAACCTGGATGAATACATAATGGTGATTTTCCAATTGTTGGCTGTTCATTTCACTCTAAATATTCAGATGGTAGTTTGTGAATTTCTCTCTAGCAAATGACTGTAGTAACCACAAGTGACATCATTGTTCCAATTTGTCCCTATGCCCGGCACTTTTAAGTACACACCAGCTCTGTTTACCTGTGATAACTCAACTTCCAAACAAAACTCACATTGCTTAAATGCTTCCCAAACCTTTTTGACTCATTCTGCTCATGGATCACTTTGTACTTTTGACATCACAGACTGAAGATGAAGAGATTGGTCCTAGTGCGGATCAGGTTCTCATTAGAGAAAATTGAGTTCTTTAATCAACAACATACCTTTTATAAGAAATTAAAACCAATGTTTGGAGATTTTCTCATTTTCCAACGCTTTTCTTTTCTTGTTGCAAAGTACCCTAAAGCCAAAGCAAAGTGGAAAAGGCAGAGGAAATTATGCAATCCAGAAGTTTGTTGACAAAAGGTTTTTGATGTTTTCCAATTTATAATGGAAAGTGAACTTCCCAGAGTCCTACAAAAAGCAAGGGACTCACATTACTCTTAGTCAAAAAGTTAAATACAAAACAGTTCAAAAAATACTCCCATTTAAGTTTTAGACTGTTATATCAAATTCTTACTTCACAGCCGTTTATTCTTTAGGAAAACAAATGGTGATATCTGTAAATAAATACTAAATAAAACAAAAACATGAACAATATTTACAGTAAAGGACATTCTAACTTGGTGAATTATCTTTTATGCACCCTTGCCTTTAAAGTTGAAGTCTTCTGTAAACAGACATAGAATTAAAATAATGTTTCTAAATGTTGTCTTTTCAAAAATCTTATTTTCTAGAACTAGAGGATTCAGAAATCTATATACCTGAGACCAGTTTGGGTTTCTCACATCTATCCTTAGAAGACTAGCAATGATTCTGAGTCCTTTAAATCATCTATGATATTTTTCTTTTTGATTTAATTTTTATTTATGTGTATTTATTTTTTTAATTATGTGTATTTGTGTTTCTGTATATAGTTTAGTGCTTGCTGATACCAGAAGGAATGCACTGAGAAACCCTGGAGCTGGAGTCACAATCAGTTGTGAGTTACCCATGTGGGTTCTGGGAACCAAACTTGAGCCCTCTGCAAGAGCAGTATGCATGCTTAATCACTAAGCCACTTCTTCAGCCTGGTTATTTATCTCTTTCTTAACCTGTTCTTCCCTTTTAAGACCACTAGAAGAAACACTATTGCTTCTATTTTATTACAAAACTGTTAATTTTCATTATTTGAGTGGAAAAGGCAGAAGTCTAAATATTCTTATTTTCAAAAAGAATTGCTTAGTTAATTTGCATTAAAATTCAAAGTTGTTTATTTTTATTTGTTTGTTTGCTTTGGCCAAAGACATGTGGAGACAGTGAAGAGCAAAATTGTTAATCTTAGTACTTCACTCCACCTCAGAGCAATTTCATTTCACTGCAAGTATGTTCAAGATTCTTCTGATTCCTTTTGTCCACGTAAAGAGTCACATAAAATATTTCTGCTTTTGTTGTCTTTGTTTTGCATGCTTTCCAGATCATTCCAAAAATATTCCTCAAATCAAAAGCATCTATGACATCAAGAAACTTACTTCTGTGATCTATGAATTAACTGTCTATTGACAGCAAGGTTTCCTAGGCCATAGAATGGCTCCATGTGTTTCTCTGTGGTTTATACTGTGATGCATATTTGAATCAATTTGTTAAGTTAGTGACTGCATAGAATTTGGATTGTGAAAGCTAATAGTCTTTCTTTCTGGTCAACAGTACTCCAGCACTCTGAGCTTACCCAGAATGGATCTGAATAAGGTTCACCTCTCTCTAAATTCAATGGCATTTTGTCCTGGTGCAGGTCCGGTGCTTTTGTGAACGAACATAGAACAGCATTATTTATTCACTGCTTTAGGTCAACTCAGCTACATCACTCGACCATGGATACTCAGTCTCACAGAAGATCTAGCTGTCCCCAAAGATGTACATTTCTGAAAATCACCAGTGATACCCATGCTCCAGATTGAAGCTGGCAATAAGAATGTCACGTCTATGCCCATGGAAGCATGAAGTGAAGTTTGCCTAATTTAAACAAAGTAAGTATCTGGGTATACTCTGAAGGATTTGGCAAAAAATATAAAGAAGGTAGAAAAAAATCAGTGACTAATTCCTTCCTCTTTTCTTCTGCCTTACAGGTCTCCATGTGGCCTCTTATTTTCCATGTAAATAGACTACACACAAAATACATGTGGAAGCAGAGTTTGATGAAGTAGAACCTTGTGCTGTCCTCCAACTTCTGTGTTCCATTTTCCTTCAGTCTTGATTCTGCTTCTCTGATGTTGTGCTGCTCACTACAACCTTAGTCTCCTGGTTTTCCGCATAAAGGCTCTGTTTCCAAAGAATTTAGCATTAATTCTCTCCCTTCCTTCCTCCTTTCCTCCCTCCCATCCTCTCTTTCTCCCTGTCTCCTTTTACTCTTTGTCTCATTCTGACTCCCCCAGTCTCTCTGTTTCTCTACTTCTATGTATGTCTCTGTCTGTGTCCATGCATTAAAACTCTTTTTGCTCTATTTTGTTTAAATATATGACAATAAAATTGCTAACTAGTTTTTTTGTGTAGGTTAATGGAGTATTTATGTATAATGAGTCTAGAAATATAATTTGCTTTTGTTTTCATAAGTTGCCTATAAAGAATCAGTATGAAACATATAGTTTATCATCACTTTATACCACTCTATAAATATTTTATGTTTCAATAATACACATATTGATATTGGATCAAATAAAACTCTTTCTGATGTAGCTACTAGCTGTTATGAAGTTCTAAATATTAATAAATATTATGAAGTTCTAAATATTCTGAATATTAGTCATATGAATATATTGGGGGAATAAAAGGAGGGACTTTGGATGCCTGTTTAAGATGCACTGTTTTCATCCATACATGAACTTGTCAGAGACTAAATAAAAGGCATTTGAAAACATTTTACTGTTCCACTTTGTTCATATCCTTATCATTCCATGTCTGTCTATCTGTATCTCCATGTCTATCTGTCCATCTGCCTGCCCCCCCCCGTGTGTGTGTGTGTGTTTCTATGCACACACAAGAGCACGTGATACACAGGCTTGTGTGTATCTTTTGTCAGCATATATGTCTGTGCATCATTTGCATGTCTAGTGTTGGAGGAAGCAAGAAGGTGTTGGCTGTGAGGAGACTGTAGTGACAAATAAATGGTTGCGCTGTTGATGGGTACTGGGACTTGAATACAGACAGGTCCTCTAGAAAATCTGTTCATTCAGTGATCTTCACCACTGCCCCATCTGTCCCTGGCTTTATCACTCCTTCTCATGAAGGCTGCAGTGCAGTAAAACTGAACCTGCCACTGTTCATCCTTTTAACTTCGCTTTTGCTCTTTACTAGAATTTTTCTTCCTCTTCTGTATTTCAGTTAACCTTTGACCCTCACTTAACTTGTGCATTTATGTATTTTGATCCATAATATTCTTTACCTAGTTATAGAAAATATTCTGGCCAATGTTTTTTCATCTTTGTCTTCCTCCTTTCTCTTCATGTTGGTTATTTTGGGAACAATGTAAGTTATAACTCTTTTTGCTTTTGATGACTATATTCAACCAGTCACAAAAAATACTCTTCAAATATTTTTCATATTTCAAATATCTACTTTTTATCGCTAGATAAGTGTAAGTAATATTTTAGATATCTTTTTTTCAGAAAATATGATAAATATAAATATTTTTTCTACATATGGAAAATTTTATTACATAAAATATAAAAGAAAATCAAATATATTAACATTTTTACACACTTAATGTGAAAAGAAAGCATATATGAAAATAAGGAATGGGGGGGCATATTAGCACTATACCGCCAGAGATTTATATCCAGAATATATCCATACTTCCAATCATTAGGGAGATGATTGTTTTGTGAAAGATGTAAAGGAAATCTACTAATCCAAATGGGAAAATGACTATAGACCAAAGTAAGAATACTACGGACTAGGCAGTACCAATGAGGTTTTGTTGTTTTTTGTTTTTACAAGAAAATGGATGATGGGATACTTAGAACGGAAGAATGACTGAAGATACCTATACCACTAAAATCCTTCTCAGTATGGGTAAAGACTCAATAAAGCTGGAAAGCTAGAGTTCAATGAATGACTTACTAGCAACTCAGCAGGCTGAAGAATGTCTCCTTTAGGCAGTTTATCTAGTCTGAGAGTGTCTCTTAGCAGCACTTGCATATTTAACCTTGGGGGAAAGGAGCCTAATTCACCCAGTCAGCTTCAGAGACCTTCCAAAGCTCTGGAGTTGTTTATTTCCTGAGTTTTAGAGAAGAATGGGATATTTTACCTCCTTTGAGATCATCCTGAATTTTAAAAATGCTTGTTTTCCAAAATGAACAGTTTTAAGACACAGGAAATTTCGGCACAATGTCAAATAAAAAGTTTAATTAAAAAAGAATAATGATGCAATTGGTAAGTGGAACAGGTCAACTCTCACAAATCAACTGAAAAAATGCAAATAAAAGTGGGAAAGATACCCCTTTACTTCTATGAACGGTGTATATGGAAAACATGTTATTAAAGTATATTATATATATAAATCCATATACATATCATATATATATATATATATATATATATATATACTGTGTGTATCTTTTGTCAGCATATATGTCTGTTCACCATTTGCATCATTTACATTTGGATGTGTATATATATATATATATATATATATATATATCCATATACATGGTTTGTTGGCATTTAAATATAACAGATACCTGGAATGTGATTTTAATTGTGATCATTACTTTTTATGTAAAATAACAATATCCTAAGATCTGACAGAAGAAACATTAGATGAACACATTGCCTGTACCTAGAATACGTTTGATGATTCTATAGCAGAAATTTGGATGCATTAATATTTGCATCATCAGTTAATATCCTAATGATGATGAAAGAAGCAGATAAATAAATGCTGATATGGAAGGAAAGTAAATGTTAAAAAGCAGATAATAAATAGCAAGAAAAGTAGCTAAATAATTTGCACAATCTTTTATGCAAATAACATGCTTTGGTTAGTATTGTCATGTAGCATGAAATATCTGGTTATATATATATTTCACTAAATTGATAATATATTAAATATACATTAAGTGTATTGTAATTGAGTATACCCAGCTAATAAGCTTTATGAAGGCATAAGGTTAAGTTTTTATCAAGTAGCCCAGGGCTACTAAAGGATTATACTTGAGCTTATACTTACAAAAGCATCTCCTTATCATTAAGGGATTAAGTTAATCAAGCAATTAAGCAATTTTAATCTAATTAAGTTTTTGATATTTTATAATGAGGATAATAGTGTGTGGCTTACAAAATTAAAATACAAAAAATATAAAGTGACAAATGACAGGCTTGGGTTGTCCTGTGGTATATGTCTATATCATACAATCTCTGTATAACACTTTATTTTTCTAAAGATCATATAGGATAAAATGCATAAATGTAAAACATAACAGAAATTCTGCATTTTATTTTACATTTTTTGTTTCCTTCAGGCAAGGTAATTTTCAACATTATCAGAACATGGTGAACTCTGTCAAGAGGAATATTAATACTCACTATGCTATTGGAAAATGCCTAGAGGCACAACCTATTTTCCTATACAATTATTTTTTTCCAGAGATGTATGAAGAAAAAGAAATCTTATGTGGAAAGAAACTCTAAAACCAGTTAGTTCATTAGTTGGAATTAGGGACACAGGAAAATGGAAGAAGCAAGATCAGTAACATTAAGTCAGTCTCACAGCAGGAAGGAAAAGTCAAAATCATCATGTTTTAGAGAATGAAAGATACAACTTGCTGAATTAAATTTTTCAAGGGTATATTATTAGTTGTGAGGCAAAATGAAATCCTTGAAATATTCTTGAGTGACAAAGGATCACCCATATTATCTGGCTGGATCTACCTAATCTGTGATAGGAAAGCATTTATGTAAAAGTTGATGTGTGATGTAGCCTTATCAAAGTTATGATTTGCAAAACAAGTTTACTAAAACCTAATCTCCATGTAGTATTGTAATTGTTCAGGCTTGTCTCATTCAGTCAGGTTTCCAAACAATGCCACAGAGGCTTATTTATTTATAAATTAATGCATAGACCTTAAACTAGGCTTGTTCCCCAACACATTTACTAACCCATTTATACAATTTTATGCCTGCCACGTGACTGGTTACCTCTCTTCAGTTTCATAGGCCTGACTTTCTCCACGTCTCTATGGTTAATGTCTTGCACCTGACACCTTCCCAGAACTCCTGTCTTTTCCTGGATGTTCTGCCTATTCTCCCCTGCTATTGGGCATTCAGTTCTTTATTGACAGGTGACACAATGCACAAGAGAGTATCCCTACACTATATGATTCCTTCCCATTGGTACTAGCCCTTGTGGCAGATAATTCTTCATTTCTTTTGATTGCCATAAAGAGTGTGAAATAGCATAATCTAGTACTATTATACCCAATGAAACACTCACACTTCTCTCTAGAAAACATAAGGTATTTGCATTGATGCAAAGGACTAGCCTCATTCTTCATGATCATTGCATCTACTCTATATGCTGTGTCTCAGTGAAGGATCTGCTTGCATGCTTGCTGTCTTGGACAAGAAAAAATGTATATACCACATGTCACAGGCTTATACTCACAGTCAGGCGTAACACCTACAATTACCCTGCCACATTGTCTTGAAATACACTATAGGTACTCCTATACAGCTTCCAATTCATTCTGTCTTAACAAGACTCCATATTGTTTATTAGTATTCTTAGTTTTGGCTTTTGATCCTCTATAGAAGTTTGCCAAAATATTCATTTTTGGCTCCCATTGATGCATTTTGAATTGCCTATAGAACTTGCCTTAGCCTTGTCTGGTCTCAGAGCCTCTGTTTTTGAAACAGTGACCTTTAATTGTCCTAAGGAAGAGAACTCTCCCTGCTTGGCATTGGGGCCTGCAAGAGGCTCCCTTGGGTAGTTTTTTGGCAGGGTGTTGACCCATTTGTCTGATGTTGCTCTACATTCCCTAGTCAAATGTCGGCCTTTGCCACGTCTTTGACATATTCCAGAAGGCATGGGCCCCCTTTTAGAATTACTTTGGTTTTTTTCTTCAGTCATTTCTGAGATGATCCTGCTCACCACAATTAAAACATTTGAAATCTTGGGTCATCTCTATTTGTCTAGTGGCAACTTCTCCCATTACAGTCATATCAGGCGAGCAAGATCCAACATCAGCTGTATATCTATTGATATCACTCATCTACTGATGCTGACTTTGCCCGCAGTGGTCTGATTACTTCCTTGAATTCAGCATTTGCATTTTCAAAGGCTAAAGACTCAATTGTTGCTTTTCTTGCTGCTGAATCTGATATACTCCTTTCCACAGCTAAGGTTAGCCTCATAAAAAGTCAGGGAAGGTTTCTTGTGGACCTTGAATGACTTGAGAAAATGGTTCAAGTCTTTTCCCTGATTCTGTGACTTTGTCCCAGGCCTTTAAGGCTGACAATTGACGCAATGCCAGAGTTTCTTCATCATATACAGCCTGCATCTCCACCTCAGCAAAGCGACCTTCACCAAGCAGTTGGTCTGTGGAAATATCTCTTCCCCTGGCTCTATTTTGCCGTGCTATCTCCCTTGCCCTGTCTCTCCACCATGCAGACCTCTGTAAATGTGCAGCAGGTTCTAGTGTTGCTCTTGCCATATCTTTCCAGTCTTGGGGATCATTCTATTTTTAATAGCCCAAGAAGTCAGGATTTGTTTTACAAATGTCGAATGCATTCCAAAATTAGTGATGCTTTCCTTACAATTTCTCAGCTCTAACACATCCACGGGTTGCCGTTCAAATTCCTGATAACCCTGTGGATAATCATTGTCTGGCAGTCTTTGTTGTATATTAACTGGATAGACTAAAGTTTGCTTTCTAATAACCTTCGGTTGGCTTTCTCTAAATTTATCTTCTGTCTCTACCTGACTATCTTCCTTAATTGAAATTTTAAGTTCCTCCCTTAAGGTCTGTGTCCACACTTCGTATCTCTCTTTTTGTCGCTCTTCCTGTTCCTTGAGTTTCTGTACTCTCTGCTCAAGGTTCTGCCTCCACATTTTGAATTTTTCTTTATATTGCAATTCTGATAGTCTGCAGCCCATTTTATTTTGATTGATTAATTTTAAAAGGTGATTCTCCAAGTCTTGATTCTAATCCTCATTGTTTTCTCTCGGCTGCTCAGTCTGATCTGTGAGCTGCTGCATCCTTTGCTCTAGCATCTTTTCCAGCCCCTATCTCCCACCTTCATTTTTATCTTTCTGTCTCTTATTCTGATCTATAATTCCATGTGTATTCAATTCTATTGTTTCCTCTAGGCCACGTTGCCACATCTTAGATTTCTCTTTCTGTTGTTCATGCTGCTCTATAATTTCTTGTATCTTCTGTTCTAAGCCCTGCTTCCATAATCTGAGCTTCTCTTTATGTTGGAATTCTGATATTGCAGAATCTGCCTTATTTTGATTTGCTAGCTTTCTCCTCTATACTTTGCTTCTAAATTTTATCTCTATCTCCTTTCTGTTCAGTCTGATCTGTGAATTGTCAAATTCTTTTTTCTAGTATAGATTCCAGCTCCTGTCTCCAATCTTCATTCTCTTTCTGTTGCTTATTTTGACATATGAAATCCTCTAGGCCATGTTGCCAAGTCTTAAGCTTATCTCTCTGTTGCTCAGTCTCATCCATGAACTTCAGAAATTTCTGTTCTAGCGTCTCTTCCAGCTTCTGTCTCCAAACTTTACCCTCCCCTTCCTGTTGCTTATTTTGACCAATGAAATCCTGAATCGTTAGTTTTAGTGTTACTTGTAATCTCTTTTCTAAGGCAAGGAATTTTTATCTAGGGCCCTATCTTTTGAGAAAACATAGTAAATCAAGACAATGAACATTGTAATATTGGTAAATGATAAGGTGTCTATTTTCTCTAAATCTACCCCTGTCAAACCATTCAAAATATCATCACATAAAGCCCAAAAAATATTTATTGTATTTTTCATCATTATATCAATGTATTACCTGGTCCAGAGCCCTTTGTACCTTTGTCTCACAATTCTTTTATTCACAAGAAGGGGCTAAGTGTAGAAAGACCCTCGCCTTCTCTATCTCTGTTTGGGTTGTAGCTGGCAGCATGTGCTTGTTTGCTGATCTCAGGTAACCCACAGTGCAAGCAAGCAGTCCAGAGATCTAGTGTGGCTGTCCTTGGGGGAACAGGGGGGAGGGGTATGGGAAGCAAAAACAGAAAGACTCTCCCAGGTGAAGATGCCCAGACCAGTTCACTGTGTTTGCCCAGTTCTCAGGCAGTGGTGTTCCAGGGTCACCTGTCCCTCCCAGTAACTCTTACATGGCACTGCTCAAGACCAGCTCCAGCTTGAAGTGCTGCCCCTAGCTGTAGCTCTCTGTGGGTTGGGGAAGGGATCTTCTTTGCAGTTCTCTATATGTCCCTCAGACCCAGTCAGCTTTCAATCCACATTGCTGCAGCCTAGATCGCAGCCTGAGCCATATTCCTGGGTTGGGGGTTGGGGGTTGGGGGTTGGGGGTCAGTGAACTTTTATCTCAGATTAGTTGAATTCTAAGCCCCATGTTGCTCGCCAATTTGTTGCAGTAAATCTCCAACCAAAATAAACCCAAGCTCCCCCCCCCAAATAATTAATTAATAGGAATATAAGCTACATGCCTAGATTGGGCAGATCTACCACTACACTACTGTATTTCCCATCAATGAGATCCCTTGTAACTTGTGGTTTCTTCAGACCACGAGTTTCTACTCCATTTTCCTTCCTTCCTTCTTTCATTCTTCCTCGTCGTCGTCCACCTCCTCCTCCTCGTCCTCCTCCTCGTCGTCCTCCTCCTCGTTGTCCTCCTCCGTAGTCCTCCCTTCCTCTCCTCACCTCCTTCTTCCCCCAAACTCCTCAGCTCCACCTTCCCTTCTCCTGCCCAATCACTAGCTCTATCCTTTATTTTACAAGGTGGAGAAAAGGTTCACAAGAAGTCCTGAATAGTCAGGCAGTGGTGGCGCACCCCTTGAATCCCAGCACTTGAGAGGCAGAGACAGGCAGATTTCTGAGTTCAAGGCCAGCCTGGTCTATGAGTGAGTTCCAGGACAGCCAGGGCTATACAGAGAAAGCCTATCTGGAAAACTGAATTAGCATCAAAATACAAGACCAGGCCTATCCACAACAATCCTCCTGTCTCAGTTTCATGGTGTAACAATCATGTTCCACTACGTATATTAATTCTTCTGAACATAAGACACTAAACTAATGTGTTCATAGATACTATACTTTGATATAGACTTGTTAACAACTTATACAGTATCACAGTAAAGTTAAAAAAATTGTAACTGCTAATTGTACTATATTGAATCTATAGATCAAAATGTTATGGTTAAAATAAGGATTGTTCTAATTAATGAATGTTATACATTTTCATGTTCCCTTCTTTACTATTCCTCCATCTTTTATAGATTTCATTGTAGAATGTTTTCAGAAACCTGTGCAGGAACTAAGGAATAGGACTGAATACCGATCTACACACTAGTTTCCCAGTACAAGCAGTACCACTTGAGTGTACGAACTTGGTTCACATGGTGGGAAGAAAGAATCTACTCACTCACTTACCTCTATAAGCATGCTGAGGCAGGAATCACACACATTAATGAATATCAACAACAATAATTCTTTTGCATAGGTAAATACTTCACACTCACATGCAAAGATATTCAGATCACACCTTTCTTCTTTAGGTAACATCAACACATTGCTGATAGAGTTAAACCAAATATTCAAGTTGTCATTGAGTTCTTCAGTATAACTTGCTGATCTCATTATTGAACTTGAGACATTATGGTGAATTATTCTGCACTAAATGCCAAGGGAAATTTCTTAAATAAGCCGTCAGTTAAAACAGTATTTTAACCAGAGCTGCCTTGCCAAAGCCATTTTAAAAGCTTGCAGTGGTTTGTGGGCCAAAACAGCCAGCAATGGCAATAGAAAACCTGAGATGCCCCTTATTTTTTTAAGCCAAAAAGGGATGATTAATAACAAATACAACATTCACAGTAAAATAATGCATGAAACAAAGATCCAGTCAGTATTTAGCTAAAGTTGATGTAAGAAGAAGCATGAAATTAAGTGGTTTATTTTTGTTTTCTTTTGTCTTGTTTGTCTTTTACTTAGACAACATCAAATACTGGGAATGGACTGTAAGTCAGTAAATCCTCCATCATCCAGCAATGAGAATTATGCTGCATGCAATTATAGCATAATGCTTATTTGTGAAACAGTACAGTCTTAGTGTGCATCCATCTCATTACACAAACATGACTACAAGCCTTGCAAAGATAATTGGCCCTGGAAAGAAGACCCAGAGGGAAAGGGAAGAAAACCAGGACACAAAAAAGGGAGAGAAAGGAGAGAATTACATGAGAACGGTTTCAGTAGTTAAATTTTGTTTTTACATATTCGCTTGTTTCTTTGTTTATTCACTTTATACCCGACTCATTGCCCCCCTCCTGGTCCCACCCTCACACAATTCTTCCCCCAGTCCTCCCTCCCCTTCTCCTCTGAGTGGGTTCCCCCCAACATCCCTCCCCCCAACCCTGACACATCAAGTCTTTGAGAGGTTAAGCACATTCTCTCTCACTGAGGACAGACAAGGCAGGCCAGCTAGAGGAACATATTCCACAGACAGGCAACAGCTCTTGGGATAGCCCCTGCTCCAGTTGTTGGGGGTCCGTATGAGGACCAAGCTGCACAGCTGCTATATATGTGCAGAGAGGCCTAGGTCCAGCCCCTGTATGTTCTTTGACTG
Organism: Rhynchomys soricoides; assembly: GCA_019843965.1. NCBI lineage: Eukaryota > Metazoa > Chordata > Mammalia > Rodentia > Muridae > Rhynchomys > Rhynchomys soricoides. Next base: position 3,644,595 of record JADRCH010000150.1, on the reverse strand, counting down.
GTGGTTCAGTCTCTGAGAGCCTCAAGGGTCCAAGTTAATTGATTCTGTTGGTCTTCCTGTGGAGTTCCTATCACCACTGTGGCCCTCAACCCTTCCTCCTAATATTCAATAAGAGCCTAGCCTTTAACGGCTGAGCCATATCATCCTGAGCGAGGTAAGGCAGTCACAAAAGAATGAACATGGTATGTACTCACTGTTAAAAGGTTATTAGCCCAAAAGTTTGAAATACCCAGGAGTCACTTCGCAACAACAGTAGTTGTGAGTGTGACATCCCAAATGGAGGGCTTGGAGAAAGGACTGAAGGAGCTGAGGGAGTGTGCAGCCCCAGGGAGGTAGCATCAGTGGCAACTGGCTTGACCCCCGATACTTCTGGAGACTGATCCACCAACTAAAGAATACACATGGAGAGACCCATGGTGCTGGCCACAAATGCGGCAGAGGAGGGTCTTGTTAGCCATCAGGGGGAAGAGAGGCCCTTGGGCCTGAGGATGTTAGATTCCCCAGTATAGGAGAATGACAAGGAGGAAAGACGAGAGTGGGTGGGTGAGTGGGACGGTGGGTTGGAGAATATCCCCATATTAGCAGGGGGAAGGCGGAGGGAATGGGGAGGTTCCAAAGGGGAGATTTGAAACACTTGAAATGTAAATAAAATATGAAAAAAAAAAGAGAGAGACAATTACCCCCCCACAAAAAAATATTCCATAAGAGTCCCTAAGATCTGTCCACTGTTTGGCTGCCGGTATCTGCATCTGTCTTAGCTAGCTGCTGTGTGAAGCCTCTCAGAGGACAATACATTCCTGTCTGCAAGCATAACAGAGTATCATTATTAGTGTCAAGGATTGTTGCTTGCCTGTGGATGGATCTCAAATTGAACTGGTTATTGGTTAGCCATTCCCTCACTCTCACAGCAATTAAATTTTACTCTTCAATTTTAGAACTCTCCCTCAGCCAACAGGTTGAAAAACCTAAGCCAAAATTAGCTGATGCTATTTTAAGAAGTGACTTTAATTACTTGTGATTTCATAACTCATCTCCTTTAAACCTGGTATTCTATTCTCTTTTGAAATGAATAACTGGCTGCTTATGGTTTTGAAAATATTTTCTACCCTTTTTTTATTTTACATTTATCTATACTTTGAAGCAAAATGATCTAGTTCTTCTTTCTTCACAGTAATCACAGTAAATCTCAGAAGTTCAGAAAATATAATTTACCAAAAGGAAGTTACACAAAAAATGCATATATTTGTTGCAATAAAATCCTTAAAGCATTTGGAGCTACTTAATTCCTTGATAAGCTGGGAATTCTTTTATAATTATCTTATAGATAGAAAGACTTTAGTCTCCATTGTTCTGGTTTCATTATTATGGCAAAGTTCTACTCTATATATTCCAGTTTCTTGTCGCTTTTATATTAAAGTCTTTTATGAAAAAAGTCTTAAGCTTACTGCAGGACACTTTCTTAAAAGGGTAGAGTAACATACAGCATGTAGATGGTATTTATGCAATTTTTTTCGCATAATCTTCTTGCAGTTTTAGTCTTTGGCATTTGAAAGGAACTCTAGCTATATTGAGTCTATTGTCAGGTACATCTAAGGACACACTCCACATTTTGACAGTATTTTTAATCCACCAGATGTTCATGAGACATATACAAAACACATAATCAAGCCAAGGAATGCATTACACATACAGATACTAATTAGAGTTCATATTTAGTCTTCCACTGGATTATACTGCTTACCAGCTGATTGACTGAGAAAAACCAACTTGATTAAGTCATAGCAGTAAGAAGCTCAGGCGCTTTCAAAGAAAACATGCAGTATAATAAAAGCACATTGATAAAATAAATTATTTCAAGATACAGACATTATTACAGTACACCATGAGACATTTTAAAATGACTATTTTAATACATCCTAAAAATTGTGATTCATAACTTGCTTTTTCTCCCTCAAGTAGTATATACGTCACCTTAGATTAACCTTTTATATCTCAACCCTTTAAATGATTTATTTAGTTTGCAATATTTGAACAATATTGTCAAAGTAGAAAAACTAAAAAGAAAACATCAACATTTACATTCAAAATAGACAAAGACATATAACACAAACCTTTATCTATTTTTTTCTATCAGTTTAGTCGTCATTTTTGAAAGTTAGGTTTTCCTAAATGTCTCTAATTTAAAATTTTAGTTAAAATTTTTAAATTAATCCTTTCAACCTAATGACCCTTTATCAAACCTTAAGGGCCTTTTCATGTGGTTGTTGTGCCAGGAAGTGTTTGTAAACCCCAAAAGAACACCAAGGAGCCATTTCCTTCTAATAGCATTATCTAATAGCTTTATTATAAGCTCAGGGTCATGCTCTCCTTTAACCAACCCAACCCTGACACAGCAGGACAGGAAGGCAGAGCAACCTCGAACCCTCAGCAGGACTATGTATTATAGGGAATGGGAGTAAGTAAGGGGGTGTCCAGCTTGACAAGCATCTAATAAAATGACTATTGTAAGCCAACATGTGGGTGCTCTGAAGCAAGACCATGAACAATCACAAATGGTCTGAAAGTACATCTGAAACAACCAGACTAATCTTTCATTAACTTTTGTTAAGTAGCTAGGGAGCAACTCTGAGGTATGGGCCAAGGACAAGCCATGGGGTCCTTCCAGATTCTTGGGTGCAGCTTGGATTCAGCTGTAGGCCATGTCCTCGGGCCTTTTTTTTTTTTTTTCTTAAGATGGAGGCCAGTTCAAAGACTGTGTAGTTTTGGCCTCTCATGGTTATGGATTATAAGGCCAGAGAGGACCTGCAGTAGAACTTCACACTGTGACTGGTAACCAGCAACTGGCTGATTATGGCGTGGTTTTAGGCCCGTATACCAATAGTTTAGGAATTTGTAGTTTAAAATAAGTTACAAGCTTCACTTTGGAGTCTAATTTTGTTTTAAGATATATATATATATATATATATATATATATATATATATATATATATACAAATCAATTATATATATACACAAATCAATTATATATATATATATATATCAAGGTTTCAAAATTCAACTTTATCATAGAAGTTGCCAGCTTATAATGAATATATTGAGTAAATATACAAAACAACAAGTTAAATAAAGATCCACCACCTCATTTTATGCATGTTCATGGTAATATGCTTGTTGAAATATTAGGAGCATTGATTATGTATAATAGTTTATACCTGCTTTATTTAGTTTTTAACATTAATTCATCCTTTATTTAGTATTAAAATTTTTTATTGAGTTTGCTAAGTAGTGCAAACTCGGGAATTCCAAGTCCCTAGGAATACATGGCTAATCTGAACAGATCCCCTGACTGGAGGAACTTTCCTTTCATGTGAAGGCACAGAGTGCATTTTCAAACCAACAATGTTTCTTGTGTTGATTGTTCTTATAGACCTTGCTATGCCTCAGTGAGCCAGGTAGTCTTTCCTTCCTCTTACATTGCAGAGATCTGTTTTTTTCAGTTACTCAATACATTGAAAGAAAATGTAAACTGTTAATGATATCATTCTTTGTATGTGAGTGTGTGCACACAGGCATGTAGATATGAGGTGGAATGAGGTAGAGAGGGGAGAGAGAGAGTGAGAGAGACAGACACACAGAGAGACAGAGACTGAGAGAGACAGAGGAGAGAAATGGGAAAGAGAAAGGTGGAGAGAGACTGATCTACCTTGTGTATTATTGGCAGCCCTGAGCAAGCTGACCTCAAACTTGCTGAGATTCTCTAGCCTCTGCCTCACTGGCATTACAAATGAAGAGTATCGCCAAGGGAGGGGGGCACAGTACAGAGGAATGTACTGGAGGAAGCTCAGTTCATCACACCCTAGATGCACAGTCTTCTTACCCAAATGTAGGATATTTATGAGCACAATGAATTGGTCCTACTGTTTTGATCCATTGTGTTTAAGTGTATATTCTGCAATAAATGTATGGAACAAAAAGTATGTAAGGAATATAGATATAACCAAATAAAGGAATAAAATAAAATAATTCAAGTGAGTTAGAACTGTTTGCATTCCCTCAGATTAAGGAAAAGACTACAATTTTAGCAGGAAACAGCCTCGCATCACCGACTTCAAGCTTTTCAACTTTCAACAATCCAGTTTGATTAATGAGAATAACTCTATTTTGCTTGGCTGAAATTCATATCACAAAATATCTGCAAGCTAATTACTTTTAAAAGACACAGAAAACACCGCCTCTGATGCGGCTTAAAACTATAGGAAAAAAATAGATTATAAAATTATAAAATTTATAAATTTTATATATTATAAAATACAAATCTTAAAAGCACACACTGCAAAACACTCATCTTTTAGACTTAATGTCTTGCGAGGATGCCATAAACTTTATAGTCTTCCAGAAGAGATAACGTTAAACTTGCCATTTTATGTGTGAAACCAATGTTATCTTGAAAAACATAGCCAAGGAAAAAGGAAAGAATTTTTATCTGTGACCCTGATCTTTTCATAGTGCCAGAAACTGTGCTTTTGTCTGTCATTACTGGAGTAATATAAACTCACATAAGCTGTGCTTAAGGGATTGTGTTAGATGACATGAAGCACTGATTGAATCTGGATTTAGATACAGCTGTCTCAGGGGCCTCAGGAAAATGTGGTGAGGCTCTGGATTTGGGAAAACACAGATAAACTAGATAAACTTTAATTCCCTTCCCACCACCGTCATACACCTGTTCTGAAAAGAAGATACAGATGTTATTTTACTGAGCCGTGTTTAGGGAGAGGGGAGGATGAGAAAGTTATATATTAAAGTCATATAGGTACAATTAGGAAATGGTTTACTGAAAAAACTTAAGAAGTAACTACATATGACTGTTACTTAATATAATCATATCCTGTTTCCAAGTCAAGTTCAAGATATTAGATTTAAAAAAAAAATGTTTCTTTTGGAGGTGTAAGGTCATGCCCTTGTGAGAGGATTGATTTCTATAGCCTCATAGATCTTGGTGTCTTTTTTTTTTTTTTCATTTGTTTCTAGGATAATAATAGAACAATTTCCCCTGTGAATACTCTTAGGACTGACTGGCAGGCCCATGTATTTCTAGATTGGCAAACAGGAATATATTAAAGAGCATTTTGTAAAATTGAGTGTCTTGATTGTTTTTCTTTCCGTCTCTGAGAGGTAGTGTACAGGTAATACAAAGAGCATAGGCTGGAAGCACAAGGATCTAGGCACTACTTCTCTACCTATCCATCACCCCGCCATGCTACCGAAGATCTTGAAAGTATTGTGTCCTGAATCTTAAAAATGATGACAAATCATTGCACTTTAGAAAATTCAAGTGAAGTATCACATATGTAAAGTGCTCAACATAATTTCTAGCATAGCTGTTTCCTCATTCAACAAAGATTTAGAGGTTTGTGCTTGTTTACTTATTTGTGGGTTTGTTTTTTGTTGTACATGGCTTCATTGTCAGACATTGCGTAGATTCCTTTTCAAAGAATTGATAATGTATGCAAACTGCTTCCTTACTCCTTAACCATAGATGAGGAAGGCAAATTAGCCATGCTGTCAGTATCTAGTATCAGTTTGTTAATATGCATGTATGAATACACACATATGTGAATACGTCCACAAGAAATAATCAACCTCAGCATCCCTACAGGAGTGTTTAGAGAGTAGATAAGGCAGGAAGTTACAGATCACTGTCCTTGAGACAAGAGTTTAGTACCATCTTATGCTATTTCTCTTTAAAGATGTCTGAGAAGCTGCTGGAACATGATCACTGAGTTTCTGCCACCACAGGATAAATAGCTAGTTTGTAGCACTTGATGAATCTTTCTACTATACATTTTGCCAACGTAAAACTTTGTTGCTCTGATCATATACTACTTTTTCCCTGGTGGACAGTGAGTTCCATGAAGTCAAAGGCAGCATCTTACACACAGGGCTATCTTTAGCATTACAGTATTCAGCTTTTGGCAAGTCCTCAGACTAGATGTATTCATAGAACTAACCCAGCTCTGAAGACACACAGAGAGAGATAGATGTCTTACTAATTCCCTAACAGTGTCTTAAGAGCAGGGTTCTTTTCGTTTATTAAGCCTAGTTAGATTTTGCAATTCCTATGACTTTGTGACTGACTAGGCCTTCATTCTGGCAGTACCTCTTTACCTAAATACATCCATTAAAGATTCAGGGGAATTTGATGATGGATAGTTTTTACAAAAAAGGTGGGAGACAAGAAATACAGCTGATTAGCATGAGTAATAATAGAACTATAAAAGAAAAATATTTATAAAGGTGGAGAGACAGCTCAGTAGTTAAGAGTTCTCTTCCAGAGGACCATGTTAGGATTCTTAGCCATAGTATCAGGCAGCCTCACAAATGGCTCCTGATCCTGGAGATCTGATGTTTTCTCCTGGTTTCTGCAAGTACACACACACACACACTCACAAATTTTTAAAAGATTCAGATTGTTAAAAATGTCTTTAAAAGTATCATTACACTTTATTTTATTTTCATCAGGATTACAATCATCTCATTACTGTCTTCTCTAATAACGTCTGCAACAATGAGCTTAAGGTGAAGTCCTGACTTATCCAAACAAAGACAATAAATTTCTTAGAGATTTGACTGCTAAGATTTCCTTCTGTAACAAGATGCTACAAAAAAGGGAAGAGAAAGAATGGCCATAGATTAAATACCAATAGGTGTATACAAATAGGAAATGTGTGCATGGGTAACTCTTCCTTGTGTGTCCTAGTAGGAACTACAAACATTCTCTAAAGATGTCTAACTCAGTAACAGCAGAGAAACACAAGGCTTTGAGCACAGTTCTAAAAAACGATAGCTGCACTCCTCAAAATCTTCATTATTCTTTAGCTGAACCGAGAGTCTTCCCATCTGCCCACAGTCATGATAGGTCCTACTGTGAGATGGAAGAACCTTAAAGACTTTGTTTGGACTGAGCTGATAGAACCCAAATGGTCTAGTAGCTAGAAGAAACTTACAATAAACACAAAAGAAAGAGTATGGGACACTTGAAGAGGTATATTATCAGTTCTGAAGACAAAAATTACAGCCTCTAGAAATCAATGAATTTATTTTTTAAGCATATAAAGATAGAGAATAAAAGAGAATTCCTATCCTATTCTTAATGTCTCTTCCAGCTTCTCTTCATTCCATGGCACAATATAACTTGATTGTAGGCAGATTTGGTTTCCGTGGATAGATGATCTCTTTTAAACAACTACTGTGTCATAACATTTGAAACAGTGATGATAAGCACATGTTTTAAACATTGGATAATCTAAACTGGATATGGTGACAAATGTCAGCATATTTGGGAGGCTGAGAGGGGAAGTTCTGAGAATTTGAGTCCTGTGTAACATGCTGAAATATAATCTCAAAAATATTTTCAAATAAAAATAAAATTAGAAAATTTATAGTGATAGACTTTTCCATATCCATGTGTGTTTTTTTTTTTAGACAGTAATTGTTTGCAGAACAAAATTAGTATATTTCTTACCCAGTGGCTCCCTACAATTGTAGGGACTCCAACTGGAAGAAATGATGTTCATATCTTCTCTGAAATGGGATGGGGTTACTGTCAGGAGCAGACATGTCTCTCAGTCAAACATCTATTAATAATAAAATGAATTTAAATGCCATATTCTGTGGATCTCAGATGCTTTGGAAGACTATCTATATATCATATATCTGAACTATTAAACCTTGACTACTTTTAGCTATTTAGTATTTGAATACTACTGAACAGTTTATTATAGTGTATCTTGCAGATATAACATGATGATATAGAATAATAGAAATGGATATGGTAACGGATTGAGGCAAACATTCCTCGAACTCATCTAACTACTGTTCATTTGTGCTTTTGTGAAAAGAATAGCTGCATTTTAATCTCTTCAAGGAAATTCTATACACTGTACAATTTGATACCTAAAGTCTTCATGTCAAAACCTAGATCTCTGTTACCTGGTCATCCTCCACACGAGCTGCTCCGTACACTTTGACCTACTTCTGAAGACGTTTCCTCTTTTGGGTTATATATAAAACCTATCAGGCAATGTCTGTCTTTGAAAATTTGCCTATGACTTTAAGAGATGCTTCTGTCATCTGCCTCTGATACACTTTTCAAGGGAACCTCATTTCTACCAAGGAAAGCCTTTATAGTGAGGAGATGAAAGAGAGAGTGGAACTTTCATTTGAGTTGCTTACTTGGAAGACAGAAAGTGAAGACAGCTTTTAATCAATCACGGAATTTTGTGTGTTCTCACTCAGAATAAGTTACAGTTTTTATATCCCTTTGAGAAGAAAATATTGGATACTGGATTAGCAAAAACAACAGAATGAAATTCAGTATTTTTTTAAAGAACTCCCGCTGAGGCTTTTTGCTTATGAAGGGTTTCTGACCTGCAGATTGCAGCTGCTGTGTCAATCATTCACTCTTTGTTCTGTGGCTTCCAGTGGAATAGATGCCTTTTATTCTTTTTGGGATTATTTAGGTGATTCCATTGCCTTTGGGCTATCCTAAACTCAGGTTAAGTACTATGTCACAGAGGGAAATTGAAGTCAAAATTAAAACAATATTCCTTAATGATATCCTTAGTGAACTCAACATGGGCCAGGCACTATGATTTTCCTGTGATCATAGTGACAGCTGTAAAGTCTTTTAAAGTAATTTTCATAACTTTTTTATGAAAAAAAGTTAAAAAGTTAAAGAGGCCATGTTTGTCTTTTCTACTAATTTTCCAGTTTTGACGCCATCTCAAATATTACTATAGTAATTAATGTCTTTTTCCTTAGAAATGCAAAATTCTTTAGAAATAAGGCTGTATATTTCAATTATGAACACAACATCATTAAGCATTTTGATGATGATGGCCTTAAAAATCTGAAGGAAAAAATCATTTTTCTTAAATTGAACAACTTGAAAATATGCAAAATTAAAGATTAAATTTATTTAATAAGCTATCATTGTCTTAAATTCATTTTTCTGTGAACTTATTATGGCTATCAGCTAAAATTTGAAAGGTAAAGTAAGACCTCTGTTAAACTTGTGTAAGGATATTAGAGTAGTTTCTCATTTATATGTTGCCTTTTTGCTAACAGTGAGTTTCTCTCATACCTTCATGATATCTTACCACATAGCTAACTAATCTATTTGAAAATATTATTGAAAATTACATGCTACCATTTTAACATAGGGTACTGTTAGTTTAGTCTTACAATTATGAACAATCACAATATAATAATATCTGCTAAACTTTTATGTTTTAAAATAATAGAAGTGATTATTTTATTTAGAGGCCTATTAAAAGAAAATTTGTTCATTAACAATTTTATTTCTTGCATTCATTTTTATTTTCATTTTTCTAAGCCTATGTGTTTTACCTGCATGGATGTCTGTGAAGCAACTGCATGCCTGGTCCTTACAGAGGCCAGAAGTAGGTATCAGAAGCCCTAGAACTAGAATTAGCCACCATGTGGGTATTGTGAACAGAACCTGGGTCCTCTGCAAAAACAGCCAGTGCTCTAAACTACTGAGCCATTTCTCTAGCTCTACAATGTATTCTAATTACTCTGAAACCCCAACCCATTCTGTTATTTGTCACACCCCTATTAAATTCTTGCTTTCAAAAAAAGAAAAAAAGAAGAAACAAACAAATAAAAAAACCTTTGCAATATTCATGACCTTTTGTTTTCAATTTTTAATAAGAGTAATCTGTGAGACTGTCTTGGTCAGGGTTTCTATTCCTGCACAAACATCATGACCAAGAAGCAAGTTGGGGAGGAAAGGGTTTATTCGGCTTACACTTCCATATTGCTGTTCATCAGCAAAGGAAGTCAGGACTGGAACTCAAGCAGGTTAGGAAGCAGGAGCTGATGCAGAGGCCATGGAGGGATGTAACTTACTGGCTTGCTTGCTTGCTTCTCCTGGCTTGATCAGCTGGCTTTCTTATAGAGCTCAAGACTATCAGCCCACAGATGGTACCACCCACAAGGGGCCCTCCCCCCTTGATCACTAATTGAGAAAATTGCCTTACAGCTGGATCTCATGGAGGCATCTTCTCAACTGAAACTCCTTTCTCTGTGATAACTCCAGCTTGTGTCAAGTTGACACAAAACCAGCCAGTACAGAGACCATGGGTTTGAAATTCTTTATCAGGACAGTCTATACTCACTAATGGGTACATGATTAAAGACAAAAATAGCTCTTCTCCCTGCATCTATCAGCAACCAACAGAAGATTAAGAAAAGGAGGGCCCATGATCCCCCACCCCAATTCATGACTGATTGTTGACAGGACAAGTCTAAGGCAGGGCCATTGCAGCTGCTGTAAGTTAAAAACTGCAATGGCTGTGTCATGCCAAGTTGACCTTTGCAGCTCTTTTCCTACCTTCGAGTTCTATCTACACTCTTCCCTTAGAGGGAGTGGCAACTGTGATTCTATGCAATATTTGCCTTCACTAAAATATGAGATTTTCTGATTAAGACTGATGGTATTATTTGTTTATATTCTAGATATTTAGGTGGTAGTTTGATACCATGTAAGTTTATCTGAAGTTTTCCCTTAAGGCTTATGGCTTTTACCCTTAACAGGTTTATAGTACCAAGCACAGGTTTGTCTTGTTGAACAGGCCTTAAAGTCAATCAAAATATAGTTTGTTATTTCAGTAATGTTCCACTGTTGTAATAATGGGAATATCTTGCCTAGTGTGTTAGTATTGAGGATTTTAGGCTTCATACCTGAGTCTATGGTTGATGTGTTTTCTTTCGCAGTTGTCTACAAACACCTTCAACTGCCTTGAAAGCTAGTAAAGATGAAATTTCCAGCAGAGTTCTAGTTTTATTTCTCCATAGCTTGCAATATACATGTATGGTGTCTTATCATCTCTGTAAAAGCCTATATTATTTTGAAAACCTTTTGAGCCTTTCTGATCAACAACTCACACACAAGCTGTATTCTACACTTGGCACTGGGATTTTTGTATAGTAATTTGTGGATTATAGGAGTAGCTCTTAAAATTATGTTTTCTAATTAGATTATAAGATAGTAAGTTTTTATGTATTTTTCATACACCCTTTTTACATCCCTTTCGAAATGATTGATATTCCCTCAGTAATTGCATGTCAGATTTTATATCAGTGACCAAGACTCCAAAATAATTTTCAGCTTTTGTTCTTTGAAATGAAGGAAAATCAGGAAAAATTCACTTTTATTCATAGTCAAAGGTGCTTTGAAAAGTTAAAGAAAGAAAAAGGACAAAATACTAAACTCCAGCAAATGAAGCCAAATGTGTAGACTTAGGAGGGAAGAAGAAAAATTTATTCTAGATCCTGAGAATGACAGTTTCCATGAAGAACACGCTTGTGATGATTTACATTTCATAATGCCTACAGAATGCATTCAAATGCAATTAGAAAACACGTAATTATATTAGCAGGCCAAATTAATGATTTAGAAATTTGCTTCCAAGAAAACATATGGAAACTTTCATAAAGCTAAATTAACATATAAACATAATCATGTTTACAGCTTTAAAGAGGTAGATGTGTTAAAAAATAAATTGTAGTTATTGAAAATGTATGCTTTGGTAAGTTTTGATATAAAATAAACCTGTATCTCCATGAAGAAATGAAGAGAACAGCTTATCCGCTATGACCAAGAATGTCTTTGTGTCTTTGGTTAGCCCTCGGGTTATTTCTCCACATATCGTATTGTATCCCTGTTCAAAATGTAATGATATACATGTCCTCACATCTGTTGAGTGGCCTTTGATAATAATGTGCTTCAAGAATATTGTATCTTTCATCTATGGTCTCAATTTTTTATGTATTATGACTTCCATAAAATTATTTTAGTATCTACAGGATATTTGGATGCTTTTTTTCTGTACCATATATTGGTATCTTGGCAATTCTCTGCATATTTGTTTTCCAATTTAGTAATTTTTATCCAAACTTTTTAAAAATTTTAACATAAAAATAAGTTGCATTGGTTTCAATAATTTACTACTACTACTAGTAGTAGTAGTAGTAGTAAATCTTTTTTTACAGTCCAGTCATTATCCTCCTCCCTGTCCACCCTCTGATTGTTCCCATACTTTCTCCCCCATCTCCAAAAGGTTGTCTCCATCCCCCTCACCCCCACCCCACCAAACTTCCCTCTGCCTATGGCCTCAAGTCTCTTGAGGGTTAGGTGTTTCTTTTCTCACTAAGGACAGACCAGGTAGTCCTCTGCTATATATTGTGTTGGGGTCTCATATCAGCTTGTGTATGCTGCTTGGTTGGTGGCTCAGTGTCTGAAAGATCTGGCTGGTCCAGGTTTGTTGAAACTTCTGGTCTTCCTATGGGGTCACCCTCCTCCTCAGCTTCACTAATTTTTATTGTGTTTATTCTTTAAAAACCACTTCTATTTATTTATTATTTATTTTCTATTTTTATTCAGAAGAAAGGCACTTTTATATTAACCATCTTTAATATTTCCTTGAAGTGTGTGCATAATTCACTGATTTGAGAACCTTTCCATTTTGATCGGTTTTTATCACTATAAATCCCACTCTGTACACTACTTTAAGTGTATCAGACAAATATTAGTATGTTGTGCAGTTTTTATTCAGTTTAACATGTTATTTTATTTTTATTTATTTTTATGTGTTCGACAATCCACAGAAGATAATTATCTGTATAATGTCCACGTATCATTCATTCTTAATTTTCAGATTATCACTGTTATCCTCCTGGAACACACATCGAGCATGATTGAATTATTTAAAGTATAGTGAAACTTGTTGCCCATAATATGTATCATGGAAAATATTTATTAATGAATATTTTCCATAATGGTTTGTGGAATTGTGTGGTATTTGGTTACTCTCAAATAGGCCATGTGTTTCAACAATGCTGTTATTGGTTTCTATGCTGTAATAAAACACTGTGACCAAAACAAGTTGGACAGGACATGGTTTATTTAATCTTATATGCTCAGGTAACACTCTAAAACTAAGGAAGGCAGAGTAGAAACTCAAGCAGATCAAGAACCTGGAGGCAGGGGTAAAGCAGAAGCCACAGAGGAAAGAAGTTTGGCTTGCTCTGCCTTTTATCGTATACAACCCAGAACCACATGTCCAAAAATGGTGCTACCCACAGTGAGACAGATCCTCCAAGATTGATTTAGTTACTTTTCTATTGATGTGGGAAAACACTATGATCAAGACAATTCATAAAAGAAAGACTTTACTTTGGATCTTACAGCTCCAGACATTTAGAGTCCATGATTATTGTTGTGGAAAGAATGCCAGCAGGAAGGCATGGTGCTGGAGCAGTAGGTAAGAGCTCACATCTAAATCCACAAGCACAAGTATGAGGCAGCAAGATCTAATGGAAAAGGTAGGGGATTTTGAAATGTTAAAGAACAACCGAAGTGAGACACTTCTTCCAATGAGACTATACATCCTAATTCTTCAAAAAAGTTCCACCAACTGAGGAACAAGTTTTTAAATACATGAGCCTATAGAGGCATTCTCATAAAAACTACCCTACATCAATTATTAAAAAATACCCCACAGATCTGTCTACATTCAATCTTATAGAGGTATTTCTCAAGCAAGATTCTGTCTTCCCAGATATGTCTGTGTCTGGGTTTGTGTCAATGTGACAAAAACCAACTAGGACACATCTTTTCACAGCTATCTAAATCTCTTCTGGTTTGCTATAAGTAACTCTAAAACTTTCTATTCTGAAAGGTTACTGAATAATTATTGATTTCTCTCTATCATGTTTTAGTTTCTATGAAAATACATTAATCACTATGTTTTGCTTTTAAAGATTTACTTTTCATTTGTAACTTTATATTCACAATATATTTGACCGGTATATCTCATAGGTGACATATACTGAGTGTTGTTTCTTGGTCCTTTCTCTGACTTCAAGTCAAAGTATACAGAGACTTTGTATCTGGTATGCTTACTGAAAGGGATGGATCCACAGCACACATACACCATTGCTTTCCTTTGTTTAATTTTGCTTCATATCTCCTTTGTCATATTTCCCTCCCATTTTCATAATTACTTAATCACTTTTGTCACATTATCTGTAACCTCCAATAATTTGCATTAGATTATATAACTGCTTTATGAATTACTAGTGGCCTCAAGGCTTATGGCTTTATTTGTTTTAGTAATTGAAACATGATTCTCTTGACATTTGGTTGGGAGACTAAGCTTTAATGGATGAGTCATCTTGCCATCCCCTACAGTAATCTGCCACATGTCTTGTTCTGCTTGTTATTATTTTTCTCTGTGTGCATCTGGATGCAATGTACCCATATGTGTCCTATCTTAAGTAATATGAGTGCCTGACCTATACTGGAATTTTTTTCATGACTTTTGCTTGGTTGTTTCTTTGTTTGATTTTTTGATTTGAGATACTTATAGAGCTCTTGCTGACAAGAACTTAGTATGAAGGCTGAGGGTGATCTTGAACCCCTGATCCTATTGTTTCTATTCCCCAAGTATCGAGATTACAAGCATAGGCAACTACTCTTCATTTCTTCATGCTTTGGGTTCATCTAGTTAATGAAGTTTCTCTTTTTTAAGGACTCCCATTACACTGACAATAAACTCTTTAACACCATGGAGTACCTCAACAGTTTATGCTTCCATGTTTGTTTTTGATATGTTTTCTTTCCATGATTTCAAATTCAGTAATATTTTTCTGAAATGACTGAGTGTATTGAATTTTTCATCTTAGATATTCTGGTTTCATTGTCCATAATTTTTAATTTGATTTCTTTTATAAATTCTGTTTTGCTTCAACCATGCTCAATTTTCATTTTAATTCTTAAATATATTCAATTGTTTAATATCCACTGCAGTTCATTCTGTAATTCTCTTAAATCTTAGATTAACTTTAACTGCACTGTAGGTTATATTTTTATTTAATTACTTTCATAATGATTTTGATTATTATTTTTATTGAGTGTCTACACAGATATTCACTTATTTCTATTAATATTCTTCAGATTTCAGATGATGCTAAGTAATTTGGAGAAAGCTTGCTCCTCCTTCTTGGGCTTTGTAAAGTATATAACATTTGTTGGTTAAAGCCAAAGCAGTCTAGGATAAGTTCTTACCACTACTATGATGATCTTTCTTTGCCTGATGTCTTGGGAACTGTGAGACTTTTCTGAGCTAGCTAAGGCAAAGAAAACAATTCTCAGTCTGTGAATTTAGAGTAATACTCTTCCCAATCCCTGTCTTCCAATCTCTCCCTAGACTCAGGTATTTTCCATTCACTCCTCTACTTTGTGTGTTTGACTGCAGTCTCTGTACATATGTCAAGTTCTATCTCTCCAGCTTGCTGTCTTTTCTGCTGCCCTTGTAACAGCACTGCCTCACTCTCCTTAGACACTCAGATCTATGTTTCAAAGTCTGGAAAGTTTCCCTGAACTGCTTGGATTCCCTCTCCCTGACCTGTGGCTTGGACAGTTCACCTACAAAACACTCTGGAACACTTACAGAGTTCATGTCTTTTATTTTCCTTCTGGAAGGAATTTCTGGGTGCCTGATGTTGCTCTGGTTGTTGTCTGAGATCCAGTGCTGAGAAATCATTTGTGTCTTTGAGAATTTTTCTGGTGTAAGTTGTATCTCACAGGACAATGAGCCAGGACCATATGACACTTCCTATTAGACATTTAAAAGGATTTATTTTCAGGGTTTAATATATGTTATGGAATGAGCCTTTGTTTAGATGGACTATGACTTCACTCTTGTATACACACACTAAACTTTATATTAATTCCTTTTGAATATATATTAAACTCAGTATTTTGTAAATACTATTTTCTCGTATTACTCTGGCACTTCCTATGTTTCTCAAAAGTCCCTTAGCATTGCAAACTCCTAAAGATAATGTCTTCTCTTCTGAACAATATGTTAAGATTCTGACTTTTGCAATAAACTTCATCCCAGTTATGAAGAGAGTTGTGATTCCAAATTAGTACAAAATAGAAATATTCCATAAAGATCTTAATGTAAAAATTAGCTGATAGTTCTTATTTTAAACACCTTGAATATTTTTGTCTTGCCCTGTACTTAACTGGAAGGTTTTCAAGCTCTAACCATTTATTACAATTATTATATTTTTTCACTCATAATTTTATTTTTCATTCTATAGTTTAGAGTAATATATTCAAATAAAAATTTTTTTAAATACTAAGTACTATTTTTTTTATTATTTTAGAGGATATGTGGTCGGTGGGCATTATTTAAGTAGAATATTTTTTAAAAAATCAAATTGTTAATTTAAATAACTATCAGGCAAAAATAATTTTATATGAATATGTAAGTGGGTAAAATGGGAAAGCAGATAATCAATTTTAAACAAAAGATATGTTTAATAGAAAAAAACAAACATTAATAATATTAACTGACTGATTAAAAAAAAACATGCATCCAAAAACCCAACCCAAAACAAATCCTAGCCAAGTAAAATGGCTACCTTATATTTATTTGATCTATAGAAATCTGAGTTTTTATTTCTTGTAGAAATGTTTTCAGCAAATGTAGAAATAGTTTCTGATAGGTGAATATCTGAGAGAAGAAAAATAGTGTCTTTTATGTTACAAGCTGCTTTTGATGATGTAGTTTTAATGTAATTTTATCATCAATAAAATAAATTACAATGTAGGGGTTTTTTGTTTCAAAAAAACCTTTTGTTTAAAAAATCATAGTAGAAGATCACAGGTTAGCTTTGCCTAGTGACACAGACCTGTAATTGTTCATGAGGCTGAGGGAGGAAGATATTGTGCTCAGGGACCTGGCCCATGGGGCTAGAACAAGGAAAATATGAGCAACTTATTGAGATCCTGTCTCTAAATTAAAAGTATAAAAGAGCTGTGGAAAATCTCAGTGTTCGAGAATTCACCTAGCACATTGTAGGAGACAAGAATGTAAATGTAACTTTTATTCTCCTGTAATTTTTTGTCTCTGAGGGTTACTGCCTCTGTCTGCTAAACTAGGCCTAGTTCTGGAAGCTTCTAACTTCCATACAATCTTATCTAGGCCTCTGACACTTACTATAGAATTAGCTTGCCCTTTCTAGTTTTTCTGAACTCTGTTCATTGGTTTGACTCAGTTGTTCTGGTTCAAACACATCCCCAAACCAATTCAATCTGACTTCTCTGGCCTTCTGAATGAATTGCTCTGCTTGACCTCATACTAACTTTGGCAATATGCTCGACTCTTCTGGCTCATTCTCATTCTCTGGCTTATTCTGTCTTCACCTGTGTAGAGCATGTTATCTCTCTCTGCAGCCTGTCTTTGTACAACTGTCCCAGTAAAACCTCCTCCTTCCTTACTCCCTCTGAGTTGTTCCCTCTTATGTTGTCTCTTTCCTTTCTGTTTTTGTGAAAGTTGAGCATATCCTGTTTTGTCAAATCTTTCTCTGATTTTTGTCTACCTCTCAACTAGATATCACTTTCAAACATGGGTGTTTCCTTCTACGAACTAACAATACCTTCATTGTTTGGGACTGAAGGTATGTATTAAGGACACGTCTATATTCCAGCCAGATCAAACAGACCTAGAAGGTCTTTGAATGTGATAGTAGCATCCATGTTGCTGGAATAAAATTTCTCTACACATGAAGTCCTAGGTTAAGGCCCAATAGACAAAGTTAATAATAATAAAAACCTGACATGGATAAAGAAAGAGGAGGAAAAAGAGGAGGAGAGAAGGAAGACAAAAGTAGTGGGAATAAGAGAGACAACAAGAGGGCAGAAGAAAAAGAAGAGAAAAGAGTATCAGAAACAGAAAAATCAAAGAAAGGATTACAGTTACATGTTACTAATGGACACAGAGAATGAAGGTGAACCATTTGAATAGATGGGTAGAATTAACAATCCCATCCTTCTTGGTGTAAGTAGAGATTTCATTCTATGTTTCATAAATGACTAGTCAGATGATTTTTGAAAGCATAAAGAAATTCTATAGCTTTGTGCTCAAAGGCAGTAGAGTACAGATGATTAATCAGTATTTTAAAAACAATACTTTTTCTCACAGTTCAATGAAATGTCCTGTTCGTTCTTAAGGTGTGTGTGCATGTGTGTGATTTATTAATCTTTTTCATTCATTTATTCATCACATAATCAGGTAGCCACCTGTTATCCTTGTTATTCTTTAGATTCTGCCATTTTGTCCTGTGCTCCTGTATAAAAGACACAGTTCATCATTGCATGGTGAGTCTACTTTCATCCAGCAAAGAAGGTCTCAGAGGAAATTTCAATCACCCTTTTTTGGCTCCCAAGCCATAAGGACTGCAGGAGGTGAACATGCATGGCAGTGTTGTGTTTTCCAGCTTGAAATTTTTTCTACCTTCACTCAAGAAGCTCTCAGGGTTAATCCCATCATTCCTCACATTCTGATTCTCCACAACCATTTGAAGAGGCCCATGATTTTGCTGCCATCCATCATCAAGTGAATGCACATTCCCAAACTGCACTGCATGTCCATTAATCTCCTCTAATCTCTTAACTCCCAAACCCTTCAACTCTGCCCTTGGCAAAGCACCCCTGTCAACAGGGAAGCACTGATATGCCTAACCTTGCTCTAAATGTTCCCTTGGTCCCCTTTATTTAACTGAAACTGGCTAGTCCATGAAAAGTAGCACTTCCTCTGAAACTCTTTTAAGGAGCACTTTGTTCATGGATTTCACTACCACAGCCTTTACACCTTTTCTGCATATGGCTTCCCAAATATTACTATCACATCTGCATGCTTTTCAAATCAAAGGGAAACATAAACAAAACATACAGCTTCATCTCTACACCTTCCATTCTTACTCTCAATGCTATCTTTATTGTATGTTGGACCCACAGCAAAGTTTACTAAGTAAACCTTGTCATATTTTACTATTTATTCACTTAGTTGTCACAAATAGATTGCCGGAAGTTCTTTTTGCTCTTTCTAGGTAGATATCACAGATAAGAGAGTTTCCTAAGTTTGAAAGACTTGAGTTCTGGATGCTTACAAGCTCAGCTTCCAACCCCAGAGGCATGTAATGCTAAGCTTTGACAACCAGCTGCTGTGCCTAAGCACTGAGAGCCTCAAGTTTATTGCTCTAAATGTTTGGAGAAGAGGATTATGCCTCTGAGCTTAGAGAACCTGTGCCCTGTGACTGCAAGAGCTTTTATGTTGAGTGTTGGCGAACATAGCTCTTTAACCTTTGGCAGTTCTCCTGAGCTCCGTTTGCAGCAAGGGTTTGCCATCGCTGAAATGTGGGCACTGGCGTTTGGTTCTTCAGAGCACCTTGTCTTCCACAATCTTAGCATCTCCTGTCCTTCATTTTCTTCATGCCCATATTATCTTGCACAATTTTAACTACTGCAGTCTCTTCCCATTCTCTTTCTGGGTCCCTTCAGCTATCTCTTGGGGTTATTATTCAAAGGTTTAGGTATGGGACTCTCACTACTCTGAATTTTTAGCCCACATTTTATTGATATAGATTTGACATTTTGGTTTTTAGGCCCTTAGCATCTAGTGACTTTTTTTGAACTGTTAAGCTGGGTTCCCCACCCCCATCCCCACACTGGCTACTGTTATGGCCTCTGCCAGAGTTAGGATTCCTGAGGTTGTGTTTTTTTCTGTTCATCCTGGGAGCAGCTCAATCTTCTTTATCCATAATTTAAAAAAACAAAAACAAACAAAAAAAAACATTTGCAAAACATCATTCATGACAATCCTTTTGGAGAGATTCATGCAGTAACACCTGATGCAGTATACAGAATTAAAACCTCATGGAACAACTCAGAAATAGTGGGAAATAACCTAAAAATAGTCTGTCTGCTCACGTGGCAAGAAGTAAGGGGCATGGTTATGAATGGACTGTAATTCCACCATATTAGTTCTGCTTTACAGGTTCAAGATTCACCAATCATATAATTTAAACATAAATCAACCATGGGTTGTTCATAACAAAGAATCTATTACCTTACACGGGCCTCAAGTCTATATTCAGGAGGTTGAGGAAGAATGCCCCAAGTTCAAGGATAGCCTGGCAACAGTAAGATACACTAAAGACAAAAAGTAAAGGCCAATCACAGGTGTCATAATCTACCAATCATAGTGGACTAATGGCTGTATTATTAGGAAGAATATTCTTTCCATCCTGAAAGGGGTGAAAAAGAGTTCTCCAGATTTGTGTTACATGGGGTGAAGTGTTCCAGTGTTAACACAAGCACAAGTTGCCACAGTAGTACATGATGTTTCAAGTCCTTCTGAAGCAAGACTGTTGGCCTATGATGTGGCTGTGATTACAAAGATCCTTGCAGCTATAGGGGAGTTTCTCTGAGTGGATCATAGAATGTTCAAAACCAAATGGATATTTGTGATGATAGCTTAATAGGTCATCAAGGAAAGGTCAGTTTTATTGATAGCTGCCTACTAACGTCAATCAGATGCAGGGAATGGTGCTATGGCAGATGTCAATGAAGAGAATGAATTTAACACAGCATAACTATAACTAACTGTATGTGCAAGAAAAGTAAAAAGTAAAGACTTCTTACAATGATGATCTATCAATCTTCACACTCTTGACTTCGCTTAATGATATTCTACACTTGGACAGATGATCATAGAAAGAGTCGGATCCTTATAACTGTCTGATTTTGTGATCAATACTGTTAGTTATTATTAACATTCATTCCTCATGCCACTTTAGTAGGACTCCAGGTTTGTCACCAATGGGTCTATTCTTTGATCAAAGAATAACATGCTGCTGAACCCATAATAAAATAACAGCTGTAATCCCTGTATTGCTGAACCCTTGGCGTTTCTCCCATGCTACCTCTCAATCATTGCTGTCCCTTCCCTGTTCATTCTCTAAATGACATTAGAGAGTTTCTCCTGATCTTTCAGTTTTCTTCATCTACAAGTCTCCCATCATTTCTATGTTACCTGCCTTAAATCCTGAAACTTCAAAACAATCACCATGTGATCTTTCTCTCCAAAATCCTAAATTGGTTTTTCCATTTGAAATTCTAACACACACCTTGTACACTTTGGCAAAAAGATGCTTTCTTTTTTGTAGCCAAGTATACACCCATTGATTTGACTTTTGGAGTTTAATAATCAGCTATGGAGTTCAGCTCTACTTATAGTCTGGTATTGGGTTGTGCCTTGTGGTAAAGGTGTTAGTCTCTTTCACTGAAATGTTTATATGCTGTCTACTTGCAGAGAGGAGACATGCTAGTCAAATTTTCTTTTCTTATCATTATTCTTATCATTAAAGTTCAAGTTTCTATCATCTTTTCCCCAACTTTATAATCCTCTATTTTTTTCCTAACATCAATACAATTTGTCCAATAATGTTCAAATTTGGAACAAATTTGTCCAATTTGTTCAATCCAGTTTGGATTCAAAATGGAATTGTATTTTATGATATATTTGTGTCTGGCTTAAAGTCCTTGGCAAATGCAAAATGCCCTACAGTATTTATGCAAGCTTATGTACTATCATCTCTTCATAAGAGAATTACTTTTTATACTTGCATTACTTCATTTTGTTTTCCCTTGAACATGCTCCCATCTGATGCTTTCATTGTTAGTTCCTCTTGTCATTTAGGCCTCAGATTTAATTCCAAAGGTTTCTGTAAGGACCTAAGCCAAAGTTCCTTCCCAATAAATCTCACTGTAAACTGTAAGTTTCTTGTATATCATGTTCAATATCATTCTCAGTATGCTTAATTGCCCATGTCACAAAGGTAAGCATTTGATAAATACTTGATTAATGACCAGCAGCACATTTTAAATGGATGTCTAGAAAGTCATGTAATGAATCACTACAGGATATCACGGTGTGTTTATTGTGAGGAAGGGAGCAAAGATAAACAAAGTATTTTTGTTTAACACACAGCTAAAGGTTTCCTACCCAAATCCATCTCAATCTGCACAAAGGAGTCAGAGATTTCTTAGGAAGAAGAATTTTTTTTTTGTGGAAAAATATCATCAATTTCTATTTCCCTCTGTTTTCTTATATTTAGAACCTGAGATAGTCTAAGAACAAACTTTAAACTTTAATTTTGGAAATAAAAATAAATGAATGTTGATAGTGCTTTCCACACTAGGGTTAAGAAACCTACAAAGGACTGTACTATTTCACTAAAGTGTAATCTTATGGTGGAATGATTAAAATCAATTTGGACCTCTTATCATTAAAAGAAGTTGTATACTAACTCTGACCGTAGAATTCTGCTTAAGATTAAATTAGAAATTCTTTTTAAAGCTTAATTCTATTTGCAAATAATCTATAGTTTTATATACAAATTGGTGATATAGCTAAAGCTATTGAAATGGTACATAGTATCTCAGAGCAATGTTAAATGTCCAAAAACATCTATAATTTTGAAAAGTGAATGAGTTACATATTGAAAGACATTATTATGCCCTCTTATTAGATGAGAAAAGTGTTTTTTTTCAAGATATGTGCCAGCAACCCAGACTCTATACCATTTCTCTATGATTAAAGGCAACAATTACACAGAAAAAAAAAATGTATTCTGTTAAAATCATGAGGATTCATTTAGTTAATGTCATAAAATCAGAAATTATTAAAACAGACTGCATTTATGTATATAAAAGAATCCACTATTTACATTCCATATTTCTTTAGGAAAATGCCCCTACCCCTTGCAATTTCTATCACTGCTTCAACTTTGTGATTTCAGCCAGAACTCACGTAGTACAGATCCCTTTTCTGGCTTCCATTAGAAAGGGTTGCATGCACATTTAGGATATGTATTTGTATACCACCTGGAGGATATAACATGGGAATTAAGGAAAACAAGTAATTTCTTCATGGATAGTGAGCCTTTGATACAGACAGCTTCATCTCTCACAGCCACAGGGTGGAAGTTCATTTGCATAAACAGGAACCAGTCTTGAACCCTGAAACGTTCCTGTTCTTATCTGTGATTGTCTGTGAATCTCTTTGTCCCTATAACTTTGGGTGGTTTAATTTAATGAAACAATGTATGCAATTTTGGCCTAAACTTATTTATGTCAGCTTTCTTTAATTTAAACCAGTGTTCTGAGAACTGTTTATTGTCAAACATGTGGAGCAAAATTTACTCATTTGAAGAAAAAAATCAAAAGACAATACAACTATCTTAACAGTATATATTAAGAGTCTTGGGGGGAGGGGCAAGTGCGGTGTTGCATGCCTTTAATAGTAGCAGTCTGGGAGCAGAAGCCAGTGGTTCTAGATGAGCTCAAAGCTAGCTAGGCATACATAGTGAGACCTTATCAGGTTCTGTTTTGAGGAAGTTGCAACTGCTTTCAACAAGTAAGATATGCATATCTTGAGATAGCTGACTGTATTATACTATTACTCCCTAGAATAATCCTGGTATTATTCTTACCAGGACTTGGAGCTGTGCAAGTATATGGACTAGAGTGGGATCCTCAGAGCCCATGCAAGAGGAAGGCAGAAGGGTTTTCCTTGTCTGTAACTATAGCACTTTCTACATAAAGACAAAGTATTCTCATGGCCAGCTAGACAAGTGTAATCTGCAAGCTCTAGAATTGGCTAGAGACCCTGCCTCAGAAAATAGTAGAGAGTGAGTGACTCAGGAACACAACCGAGGTTGGCCTTCAGCTACACACACTTGTGTGTGGCTGCAGGCGTCAGTGCATGCATGTGTGTGTTCCTGCCTGCCTGCTGCTCGTGTGTGTGTGTGTGTATGTGTGTGTGTGTGTGTGTGTGTGTGTGTGTGTGTGTGTTGTTCCAGGCTACATGTGGAAGGAATAAAAATTTTCTCCAGAGTGTAAAGCAATTTAGATTGATAGGGTTGCAGATTATCACCCCCAAAGTGCTGATTTCTAGAAACTGACTTTAAAGGAGTCAGGGATCTGTATTTTGCATGAAACTTTTAATTCTTCTCCATTGGTGCTTCATCTAACTGGAAAATATAAGAGCAATCTTTAGTACATTTATTATAAAGCAAAAATTGGCACCAAACATACCATTCTAAATTGTCTTAGACCTTATCTACCAAGAAAATCATGTAATGATTTTTAAATATGATTGTTAAATGGTTTCCCACACAATATTAATCATAAAAATTATTTGACATAACTATGATTAAAAATAAAACTGTCATATAACTGAGAAACAAGTTCAAAGTACTAGCACCTTCTCCCACTCAGTACTCAGTGTTTAAGCATAATTTACTGTCACTCTCTTACTCTCCAGTTACCCTGTTAATCAAGAGATGTTAAAGGGAACCTTTTTGATGGTATACTGGCTGGTTTTGTGTGTCAACTTGACACAAGCTGGAGTTATCACAGAGAAAGAAGCTTCATATGAGGAAATGTCTCCATGAGATCCAGCTATAAGCCATTTTCTCAATTAGTGATCAACGAGTGAGGGCTCACTGTAGGTGGTACCATCCATAGGCTAGTAAGTAGTCTTGGGTTCTATAAGAGAGCAAGCTGAGCAAGCCAGGGGAAGCAATCCAATAAGTAACATCCCTCCATGACCTCTGCATCAGCTCCTGCTTCCTGGCCTGCTTAGTTCCAGTCCTGACTTCCTTTAGAGATGAACAGCAACACGGAAGTGTAAGCTCAATAAACCCTTTCCTCCCCAACTTGCTTCTTGGTCATGATGTTTGTGCAGGACTAGAAACCCTGACTAAGACAAATGGGTTATTTCTCCACCATCAGTGAAATGAGCCAATTTAAGCCAGATTAGATTATATTAAAGAAAGATTTATTGGTAAACAGCTCTCAGGTGGGTGAGTTCACTGGCTGCAAGGGCCAAGGCCAGGGAAGTAGCCATGGGGAAAGGAGGGGGAAAGAGAAAGAGAGAAAGGGGAAAGCATACACACAAAGAGAAGAGAAGAATCAGACACACAGAGAGAGAGAGAGAGAGAGAGAGAGAGAGAGAGAGAGAGAGAGAGAGAGAATGACAAAATGTTTAGATTATATAGGGAGGAGCCTCTGGGGGAAAGGGCAACCCAGCCCCTGGAAAGTTCAGGGTTAGGGGCATGGTTAGAGACTGAGGGATGTTGAGAGAACCTGGAGGCCAGGTCTGCTTTGGTATGTAAAATATGATGTACCTCAGTCCTTTGTTTCAGTTCTGAAGCCAAACAATTTTTAAGGAAATTATCGGAAAGAAAAAAAAATACTGTTTAATTTCTATATTTAGAGGAATGGAGCTTCAGCAGGTTCTTCAGGAGTGGCACACAATCCTTACTTTGCACCATGTCAAAAATACAAAAAGAGTTGTATATTTCTTTCTTTCCTCCTGTATTTCACTCTGAAACATATCCAAAGCTGCACCAATCTTATCTCATAGGCAAAGATAGACACCCTTGCGACAACAAGCCTGACAAATCCAGACCACATATGCAAGCTGCACAGCATATATGGACCATTTGACCATTTCCACTCTGGCAGCGTTGCTGTTCATAATCCAAAGTTGAAGAACTTGTGATTACCCTCCCTCTCTCTCCTGAACATGAAAACTGCTTTATAATTCAGCCTTTAGCTCTGTGCTGCCTGCCTTCTTATGCATTATTTTCCATGATTAGGCTCCAAAAAAAAAAAAAAAAAAAGCCAAACAAACAAAGAACAAAAACAAAACCCACCAGTTTTATACTCCAAGTACCATCCTAGGCATGAGATGGTGTTTGTACTTAATAAGTACAAAACAAATTACTAAAGAAGCTATAATAAATAAAATATCTGGAGAAATACCTGTCTACATAAATACCTACAACATTGAAGTAAACCGTCGTGGTGATTTTTGTGAAAAAAGAAAATAGTAACTGGTAAATTTCCTTAAAGTAAGTAACTTCACACTGTAAGATGAGATCAGTACACATTTTAATATAAGTTTTGCAGAATATTTTAAGATTAAACATTCAGATAAACCTGTTCTCCAGCATCAAAATTTAACTTACTTTCAAATGAAAGAATTTTAATATAATTTTACAGCTAATAAAGAACAGGCTTAATACACAACTGCGTAATTTCAATATGTCTTCCATTGTTATATATAAAATTGCTAAATGCTTTACATTAAGTTTCTTGTTGGGAAAGAAAAGATCACCATGTATGACTTAGAAACGGTTTCTAGTATCTTCTCAAATCTACTGATCCTAAGGCTGTTCTTGGATCTATCATAGGGAACCACTCTCATTGAATTAGCTCCATACTGCACTTTGCAGAATATAATTCAGTTTGTTTAAAAGGCAATTCGCCATC
Organism: Rhynchomys soricoides; assembly: GCA_019843965.1. Lineage (NCBI taxonomy): Eukaryota > Metazoa > Chordata > Mammalia > Rodentia > Muridae > Rhynchomys > Rhynchomys soricoides. Next base: position 3,618,311 of record JADRCH010000150.1, on the reverse strand, counting down.
TACTTGGATTGATATCTTTGTTTTCCCTGTGCGAATTAAAGAATTGCTCATCTCTATTTGTTTCAGGGCTTTGAGTTTGTCTCTTCTGCACTGCCCAATGATACGACACACTGCACAATTCATAAAATTGATCCACTAAGGTTTTCTGTACCAGAAATAGTAACTTTCAGATGAATAACCAATCTGAAAGAAGGGTAGAAATGTGGAAGACACCATGAAATTTCATTTTTATCTCTCAATAACAAAGCTCTCTGAAAGTGTATTTCTGTCCTTCAGCTGTCATACAACATGGTGACTATATTCTATAAGAGAATGCCATTTTGAAATGCTTTTAAACATTTACTTCACATGATTATTAAAATTAAATTAGTGCACAGAAGACAGTAAACAGAAAATGGCCAACAAGTAGTAAAAGCATCATTATTCACCATTAGATAAAATCTCTTCCTACATTGTATTGAATTGAGGGATGACTCTCAGTTCTGGATGATGCTGAAATCAAGTTTTGGAATGCATACCCTCCCACCTCTGAAGCATCTGAACTGAATTAGCTTGCATTTCAGTGAAGGAGAGAAGGTCTGTGATTATTTTGGGGGTAAAAGATCTTCAGAACACTGATAGACTGTTAAATAGTATCCCCACTATTTCAAAGCTGATGTATATGTGCAATTTGCATCCACTTTACATGATGAGCGGGAGAGCACTTTTAAAGATGTACTCCACAGAAACATCCATTGGAAAGATGGCATATATCATGCTATCTGAAATCATTCATTTTTAGCTTATGAATTTTCAATATTTGTGAGACATTTTTGTCTAAATAGTATCATGTAAGTTTGTGATTGGGACTCTGAAAACTCCTGTCTATATCACTAAAAGAAATAAAACTGTTTTTTCACTTATCCAAATGTTTGCATATTGCTAGAGGAAAAAACCCGGTGCATTTTGGGAATGCTTTGCTGTACCCTGGCTTGAACATGGTTTGTTTACAAAAGCACAAATTGATTTCCAAAATGTGGTTTGAGATAATGATGTGGAACAAAATATTCTTTATACTGTGAAGTTTCTGACTTCAGTTCATTTCCTCCTTTCCTGTTTTTATAATTAGTATATTCCCATAAATTTAAAAATTGTTGGAAAATTCATTTGTTGGGTATTGTGAGGCAAAGACAGTATAACTAGCGTTACTAGCACACACACACACACACACACACACACACACACACACACACGTGGATGTTTTGTAAGTGACCACTTACTTATGCACATTGGGCTGCTATAACAAATTTTTCCAGACTCAATTACTTATTATGGCAAAATTCTCTCACATTTTGGATAATGGGAATCCAAGATTAAGTAACCAGCAAATCTTTTGCCAGATGAAGATCAGTTGCCTCATTTTAAAATAGCTCTTCTTTACCTGGCAGAGAGAGGGGGGGGGAGGGAGAGAGAGAGAGATCTGGGGTCTTTTTATAAGGACACAAATCCCATACACAGGGGCTCTGTTCTCATGTCCAAATTGTTCCCCAAAGGCTTCACTTTCTAATGCCATTACTTTGGAGGTGGGTGGAACATAGATTGAATCCATAACAACCTGTTGCTAAATTTGAAAATATGGACACTGTGTAGGTATAGAAGTGAAACATCTGGTCTAATTGAGAGTGGATTACTTGGGACAACAGACACACCTGGGTAGGAAGCATGCAGATGAAGGAAATCCTCAGGAGAAATCAGTTGGTGGGAAGAAACAGAATCCTGTGAGGACCCGGAAGAGCCGGAACTGTACTGCCAAAAGGCAACTATTTTCAACTTTTGAATGCATGTTTGAGGTTTCTTGAGCAAAAGAGTAGGCCTCAATGAGAGAAAAAGGATGATGAGAAACATACAAAGTTAAACTTTCTGAATAATAATATTATATGCAAGAGTTTCCCAGCCATCGGCACTGTCCCCAAGGACCATTCCCACTTCATAGTATTAATATTCATTAGGTGCAACACCATATGCTGCTCAGCAGGGTGCATTGCCAACAGACTGTTTGTCATAAAGCCAGATTTAATACAGCATTGTAAAACAAACATTATGGTGACATATACAAAATGACAGGCTAATTAAGAGAATCTTAATTGCCATTTGTCCATAATAGCATTCACGAAGTTGTAGCTGTCTTTATGCTTGCCTTCTTCTTGTTCAGCGTTCCTTCTGTGTGCTTTCCCTATTAAATGGCTCTGCTAGAGAATGGTTCCACATGTGATTTAAAACATTTGATGCGTTGTTTCTCTCTCCCCTCCAGAATCCATTCTACTTTAATGAATATCTGTGTGCCATTCCTGCTTACAAACATTAGCCTTTAATCCTGAAGGCATGAAAGGCTCGCGATGGAATTTACATCCTGACCACCAGGTGAAGTTATATTCATTAAAATGACGACTTCAAGTATCACTTGTATTCCTTGATGAATTATTTGGAGTCAGCTTTTTTCTACTATATAAGAAATCTATCCTGAATTTCAGAACTCACTGGTACTTTCTAGAAGGGCAAATTATAACACATTGCAATTTAAACAATGCACTAGACTGTTCCTGACTCCACATCATAATTCTAAGCAAAGGGTATCTACTCTTCACTGAAGGTCTGGGCAACAGGATCTTCTGTTTTACAGTATCATTCTTAGAAAATGATTCTCTCATATTTAGTCATTTGAAAATTATTTTTCTGTTTCTTATTTAAATAACATTCAAAATGAGGGGATTTTGCCGTTGTTTGTTTACTAGAGCTCAAAATAGGAATGAAAGTAAGGATTGTCATGGTAAATACTTACTGAAAACCTAGACTAAGGCTTATCCAGCTTGCTGGTGAAGCATTACTTCTGAGTATTTATGGCAGCATTTCAGTGAACCCAGTAAAGTTGAGATGCCCTCGGATTTGGATGAGGTAGATCTAATGGGGAAATGACACGTAACTGACTCCTAAGAGCCTTTAAGTTGTTTTCTTGACTCTTCTTGGGATGGAGTTCTGGGTCTCAAAGTTGCTGAACATCACACAAAGATCAAAGACAAGGGGACTTGAAAATCATAAATGATCTGGTAAACATTTAATTATGGCTGTCACATGGGAAACATTTAATAATGGCTGTCACATGGGAACATAGAATTCTACTGTAGAGAGTTTGCTGAGCCAATGTAACCAATGAGGTATCACTCAACAGGAAGATTTGAAGAGATGCACACAGTTCTCATGGATGCTGATAGATTGAGTAAGTACACAATTAAGAAAAAGTTATCAGCCCTCTACCTGGTGTGTGGTGAGTGAAGTTTTTTTCCAATATGTTGGTTGCTGATATGTCTTATTGGCTATGTCTTTTGCCTTACAGAAGTGTTCCAGTTTCATGAGGTTCCATTTACCATTTCTTGATCTTAGAGCCTGAGCCATTGGAGTTCTATTTAGAAAATTTCCCCCGTGCCAATGAGTTCAAGGCTCCTTCCCACTTTCTCTTCTATTAGATCCAGTGTATCTGGTTTTATATTGAGATACTTGATCCACTTGGACTTGATCTTTGTGCAAGGTGACAAATATGGATCTATTTTCATTTTTCTACGTATTGGCAGCCAGTTAGACCAGCACCATTTGTTGAAGATTCACAACAGCGGAATCTTGAATGGGTGAGAAACACCTAAAGAAATGTTCAAAGTCCTTGGTGATCAAAGAAATGCAAATCAAAACAACCATGAGATTCCACCATACACCAATCAGAATGGCTAAGATCAAAACCTCAGGTAAAAGCACATATTGGCAAGGATGTGGAGAAAAAAAGAACACTCCTCCATTGTTGGAGGGATTGCAAACTGTTACAACCACTCTGGAAATCAATCTGGAGGTTCCTCAGACAATTGGAAATAGATCTACTTGAAGACCCAAAAATACCACTCTTGGGAATATACCCAAAAGATGTCCCACCATGCCACAAGGACACATGTTTCACTATATTCATAGAAGCCGTGTTTGTGATAGCTAGAAGCTGGAAACAACCCAGATGTCCCACAACAGAAGAATGGATACAGAAAGTGTGGTTCAATTACACAATGGAATACTACTCAGCTATTAAGAATGAGGACATCCTGAGTTTTGCAGGCAAATGGATGGAACTAGAAAATATCATCCTGAATGAGGTAACTCAGACCCAAAAGGACATGCATGGTATGTACTCACTAATTATTGGATATTATCCAAAAAAAAAAAAAAAAAATACAGAATACCCAAGATACAGTCCACAGAACTCAAAAAGTTCAACAAGCTGAAGGACCCAAGTGAGGATGCCTTAGTCCCACTTGGGAGGGGGAAGAAAGCAACCACAAGGGAGGAGGGAGGGAAGAACCTGGGAAGGAAAGAGAGTGGGGGGGGGAGGGGAACATGATCTGGTATTGGGTGGGGGAAAAGGACTGAATCCCTGAGGACCAGCAGAAAGAATGGAAACAGGCAATTCAGGAGGTAGGAGATGGGGGGACCCTCCAGAATGTACCAGAAACCTGGGGGTGAGAGATTCTCAGAACTCAAAGGGAAGAATCTTAGCTGAAAGGCCCTATGTTAGCGAGAAGGAACTTGAAGAGCCCACCTCTAGCAGAAAGACATGGCATCAAGTGAGGGATGGGGTTGCCATCCCACAGTCAAAACTCTGACCCATAATTGTTTCTGTCTGAAACAACTGCAGGGATGGAAATGGAGAGGAGCCTGAGGAAAAGAAGGTCCAGCGACAGGCCCAAAGTGGAATCCAGCTCAAGGAGAGGCCCCAAGACCTGACACTATTACTGAGGCTATGGAGTGCTCACAAAAAGGGACCTATCATGACAGCCCTCTGGAAGACTCAACAAGCAGCTAAAAGAGTCAGATGCAGATATTTACACCCAACCAATGGACAAAAGCTGCTGACCCCTGTGGTTGAATTACGGGAAAGCTGGAAGAAGTGGAGGAGGGTAACTCTGTAGGAAGACCAGCAGTCTCAATTAACCTGGACCCCCAAGATCTCTCAGACACTGGACCATCAACCAGGCATCATACACCAGCTGATATGAGACCCCCAATGCATATACAGCAGAGGGCTGCCGGATATGGGTTTAGTCAGAGAGGATGCCCCTAACTCTCAAGAGACTGGAGGCCCCAGAGAGTTTAGAGGTCTGGTGGGTTGGGGGATAGGGTTGGGGTGGGACATCCTTGTGGAGACAAGGGGCGGGGGGAGTTATGGGATGTGGACCTTTGAAAGAAAGGAAGGAAGGAAGGAAGGAAGGAAGGAAGGAAGGAAGGATTAAAAAAAAAGAAAAAGTTATCAAAGTTGGGTGTTCCATTTAGGGAAAAATATTTTAATTTTTAAACAATTGTTGGTTCAGAAAATACCTGAGTTCAAAGACTAGCAACATCAAATATAAGTTAGGAGAGTTCAACTTACAGATTTTGACTGGCTATTGCTTAGTTTCATTTCATAAACAAACTAATTGCCACAACTTCATCGTCTTACCAGTAATTCTAATGTTCAATGGAACAGGAAAATACTGCAGTAGCTTCTCAAGCAGAGAATGATGAACCCAAAATATATCTACAGAAAAGGAAACATATATGCTGTATTCTCTCTAAAAATATTTTTTCTCAAGACATGTTGCTGACATTTTGAGGATTCCCTATCTTGTAAAAATCATCTTTATTTAAAATAAGGTTGCTGAATTAATTTAAACTTCCTGGCAGGGAGGGGAGAAGCTGGGCATATCTCCTGCTAAGACTTGTGAGAAATCAAAATAACCTTAAAACTTTGAACTGTTTCTCAAAAGTAGATAATGATGCTTTACATGGAAGACATAGAACGATTAGGAAACAAAGCATCCCTACTTCATAGGATGGATGTATTTTCCAGGCCCCAGACGTTGGGAATCACTGTGATTGTTCTCTAGACCTCCTTACTCATAGAGGATCTGTTCTTAGGCACTAGTGCAAGTTTGAAACTCTTATTGTATCAAAACTTATAAACACCACATTTCTATCAGTGCATACATATCTCTGAAAAATTAATTTATAAATTAAAATTGTGTTGAATACATAGTTAACAATAATAACACAAACTAACCATAATACAGAATGACAGTAGCTATATAGTAAAACTATTTAAAACTAATTAATTATTTGTTGCTAAAGTTCTCTACTTAAGTTCTCCAAACTTTTGTTCCCTACAGACAATGAAAACATAAAGAAGGACTACTAAGTTTTATACCATTTAAAAACACATGTGGTTGGGGCTGGAATTATGGTTCAGCAATTAAGCACAATGTCTGCTTTACCTAAAAACGCATACTATGGCACACAGCAATCTATAATTCCAGCTCAAAGGGATCTGATACCCTCTTATGGCTTCCATAGGCACCAGGCATGCACATGGTACACAAACATGCAGACAAAACATGCATGTATATGTTAATTTAAATTAATTGATGCATGCAAATGTTAAATTTATACTTTTTCTAATCAAAGTTAAACATGGCTTTGGGTTTTGGATCTATCATTTGGTAATTTATTCTTATAAGAAACATTTAATTTCCATAATTTAGTTTTGTTACGAGAAAATTTATTACAAAATCTTTTTAAAATATATCATTGTGATTATTCTTTAGATTATCAACCCATCGACATACGATAAAAATTTGTCCGGACAAGACAGAATAGTAACTTTTGATTTTCCTGAGGCTTATTTGATACTTTACAATTTGTCCTAATATATTTTCAGGTTGTATTTGTATTCATTATGGTGTGGCGTGTATTTCTTAACAGCGCTGGTAATTATTTTGTAGCCAGTTCTGCTTAGAATTTGGGCTGTATATTCTTAATACAACTGTATGAAAATTCTGTGGTGTGAATGTGAAATGTTCCCTCCGCAGGCGAGTTGTTTTTGAATATTTTTTTTTTTAGTAAACAGCACTGTTTCCTTAGGGTACAAAAGCACACTTAGAACAAGTGGGTCCTGTGAGTGGCCTTGGAAGATTATAACCTCCTCAGTCTCTCTACTTCCTAATGAGCCTTGATGTCAACAACATAGAAACTACTTCCAATATACCTACTACCATGCTTGCCATAATGGACTTATATCACCTGTAGTCAATGAAGATGGATAAATCTTTCCTCTATCACAGCCAACCATCAGACTGAGCCCTGAGATCCCAATGAAAGAGCTTGAGGAAGGATTGAAAGAGCTGAAGGGGATTGCATCCTCATAGGGAGAACAATATCAACTAACAGGACCACCCAGAGCTCCCAGGGACTAAACCACCAACCAAAGAGTACACATGAAGGGGTCCATGGCTCCAGATACAAATGAGCAGAGGACGGCCTTACCTGACATCAATGGGAGGGGAGACCCTTGGTCCTGTGGAGGTTTGATGCCAGAGTATAGGGGAATGCTAGAGTGGTGAGGCAGGAGTGGGTGAGTGGGTGGAGGAGCAACATCATAGAGGCAAAGGGGAGGGGGGAGGGGGGCTGGGATGGAGTAGTTGTGGAGGAGTAACTGGGAAGAAGGGATAGCATTTGAAATGTAAGCAAATAAAATGATTAATTTAAAAAAAGTTGTTCCTGTCAGATATTTATTGCTGTGCATGGTATCCTTTCTATGGACTATGCACTGATGCTTATTAAGACAACTGAGGGAATGTCCTTGTCCATTTTCTGTTGTGATGATAAAATAATTACACTAAAGGTTTTATAAGAGGAGGGCATTTTTTTGTTTTGGAGATTGAAAGCCAAGTTTGTGCTGCCCTTGCCTTCATCTGTATCTATATTGGAGAAGGGACAAGATGGCAGTTTTGCTTTATAGCAGCATGTGGATGGAGAGTCAAGTATCCAGTGTAAGAACTTTAGGTACCAACATACCCAAACCATATCAAGACAATATATTCTAATGTGTAAACTCATACTACATGGACTATTCAGTGAGGTTATCCATCTTAAAAGTTAATGTATGCATGGTGATATAGTAATCTATTTTCTGGGTTCAATGATGTTATTCCAAATAAAGACATTTAACACTATAAGGAAATACAATAACTAAGCTTCATTATATATATGTATTATAGCATTTTACATTCCTAAATCTTCTATATTCCAAATCTCTTTTCTTTATTTAATTTAAATTTTCAATATTTTTCTTAATGTTTTAAGATAGTTATTTATTGTAATGGGAGAAAATTTGATCTTTTTATTATTTCTATAATTGTTCAATATTCTTATAATGAGATTTCATCAGAAATAACATTTAGAAAGTTGTGATTAAAAGCCAATAAAAAGACAAAAATGAAAGAGAAAATAATTTAAAAATGGACAAAAACTATCAAAACTAAAAATTATTAAATATACTGTTCTTTACTGATACAAGTTATTCATAGATGATTAAAGAAAGAGCATTTTAAATAATTATATAAACAACCCAAAATAAGATTTCCAGGAATCACTTGTCAATGGCCTTGTGTCTAGGTAATGTCTTTCAACATCTCCTCAGAAAACATCTCCTGAGAAAAATTACACAATTCATACATTTAAAGTTTCTCTTTTACATCTCAAAATCACAGGAGATAACATATAAATGAAAGAACCTACTTAGGATAAGATGGTTTATCCTAAAATATTTTAAGGCTGTAACCACTGGAATAATCCAAATGATAACTTTCTTTTCCTGAATAAATTTCAGAAATGTTGCCATTAATTTTAATTTCATGTTAATGTTTGAGAATGCCATATATTTACGTAATGAGTTTTCATCATGTCTAGCCCTCCTCTTCTCTGTCCTCGCTCTCCCTCTCTCAAATTCCTATCAAAGCCCCCTCTACTTTTATGTCTTTGTGTATGTGTGTGTGACCACTGGCTTAATTATTTTCTTGCCTGAGTAATGGTGAATGTTTATTTACTGGAAAAAGGGTAATGGTAGTGACTACTCCATTGATGAAAATGATAAACCTTCCTCCATCTGTGTTGAAATGTTGACAGGCACAATGTTATTCAAGTCTTGTGCAGATAAATAGAGCTACAGAGAGCTCAAGTGCAGTGGTCATACTGTATCATCAGCTATCTTTTTCCTGCACATATGGTATCCTCACATTTAAACTATTTGAATACATTAATAAAATGATGTGTTTAAGTGATTTAAGTGCAGTAACTTTGCCATAAATACAACTGTATTAATTAATTAGGTCACTGGGTCATATACTTGTGATCCTGTTCAAAAGGCTTGAATTCAAAGTTCACCATCAAAGAGAGGGGGAATCTTTTAAGCAAAGTGGACAGGCAAACTGAGGATTTTGTTACTTTGTGGGAAGACTAGTGGAATTTTACTGCAGAAATCTAATGATCATCTTTCTTTTTCTTGTTTAATGGCAGGTAGTAGAGGGTACATTATTAAGTCAGTCGTTTTGAGTACATTCCTCTATCTGGTAAATTACCTCAGACGGAGAACAACCACTCACCTGGCCTAGGTTTGGTCCACAATTGCTGTGAGAGTGTTGAGGTCTTGCCGGAGCGGTTATAAACATTAAAGTGGTTTGTTGTAAAAACCATGACTCCATTCTCTGAACCTCCATTTACTCTTTTCTGTTCCACTAACGGATATATCTATCGTCAATCGAATCTTCGAAACACCCACCTGAAGTTGATTTTAGCAAGGTAGGCCTCCTTTTTAGGATATTGTACAGAAATTTAGTTTTCTATGAAAGAAACCAAACTGTGTCTTGGCTGCAAGCTCCTGAGTAACCAAGCAGGAAGCCCAGGCTCCACGCTTGGTCTTGCCACCATGTGGAACATTCGTTTTTTCACTTGGCCTCAGGCTCCAGCTGGATGCATTTCCTGTAGTTGGAACAGAGTAAATTTGAGGACTTGGCGACTCAAACAGCAATTCTTGGTAAGAAGAAAGTTTTAGTAACTCTGTGGATGCACTAAAATTTAGTATCCTGTAAACACACATTATTAAATGGCACTTGGCTGACCACACACGTACACAGTTACTGGAGTGCACATGTTTCACACAGATGGGCACAAGACTCTGCTCTTCCAAGTCTCACATCCTTTCTATCCATTGTCTCCCTGTAGCTAGTGATATAATGTGATCAAAGTTATGCTTCAATAATTTAATATGCAGAAAGCTACAGAATAACTAAGTTTACTCTATGCAATAATATATAGGGTGTCTTATATTATTAAAAACATAAAGTAATAAATTGAGCTATAAAGAATAAGAGAAGTCTTTTTTAAAAAGAACAACAATAATTAAAATAACAGTTTGTGCAAATAAAAATGATAATGAAATAAAAATAGATTTTACTTTAATATAGAAGGAATGCATGAACATATATTAATTTATAACTGAGAAAGACATGAAAAAACATGTAAAATGAATGAATAACACGGTATTAAGTTGAGATAAATTGGTCAAGGGGAAAGAATCATAATATGACTACTACCTCGTATGTATCTTAATAAATTTGACTGGTCTAGACATTGTTCATTCTTAGTGTCACAGAATTCAGTTAACATCTCTCATTCTACAGCAGACTTTGTTGGTTCTTGTTTGACAAGTATACGCGTGTATCTTAGCTACTACTTTATAGCTACAAGTGCACACTGCTTTGTAGGTTTTCTCATGGGTCTGTAAACTGAAGTCATGATTTCACATGTGCGCTGCAAGTATTCTACCCCTGAACTATACACAAATTCATGAACATTTATGTATTTAGGGAAGATCCTACACGTTAAAATCAATACTGCCAAAAATATGCAGTAAAGCATTTAGCTCATAGATTTGGGTTTGTAAAATCTGAATCATTAATTTTTATTCATTAACATCCTTACACAAAAGTTGAAGTACTATTATAGCCAAAATGTTCTTATAAACTTATGTAGGAAAATTAGAGATAATTTTTTAAATAGTTAATAAAAACCTATACACTAACTGGAAAATTATATGAATAATCTAGAAATTCTCAGAACCATCAAATACTGTGTGTGTTTGTGTGTGTGTGTTTGTGTGTGTGTTTGTGTGTGTGTGTTTGTGTGTGTGTGTGTTTGTGTGTGTTTGTGTGTTTGTGTGTGTGTTTGTGTGAATGTGTGTGCTTGTATGTTTGTGTGTGTGTTTGTATGTATTTGTGTGTGTTTTTGTGTGAGTGTGTGTTTGTGTGTGTGTTTGTGTGTGAGTGTGTGTGTTTGTGTGAGTGTGTTTGTGTGTTTATGTGTGTTTGTGTGTGAGTGTGTGTGTGTGTGTGTGTATGTGTAAATATAGAAAGTAATTGCCATCAAGCTTTTGCTCTTGTGTTTTTGTTTTTCTTTCATGAGTTGTTTCCTCTTTTCACTGTCAGGTTTAGTTTCTCTGGTGTAGTATGTGGCTTTCTATCAGATATATTCCTTATGTTAATTTATGTAACTTTGATCATGCCTCATGTAAAAGTATTTACTTTTGAACTGGCATTTTTTAAATCTTATTGTGTCCCTGTAAGGTTATTTTGTTTTTCGCTTAGTACACGAAACAAAATTAACTTAAAAGAATATAGTCTTAGATTGAACAAATTACCCAGAGTTATTCTTTAAGTAGGAATGAAAAATGAAAACAGGATATAAAAGCAACAAATTAAACACGTTATATATAGAATTTTAACATTCAGAAAAATGTATTGAATTTATCACTAATTCTATTGTATCAAGACCTGACCCCAGTGAACTTGTATAAAACTTTAGTCTTCTCATAAGACTTTACATATAAATTGATAATGTATATGTATAAGACAAATGAGGATTACCAAACTAGTGTAGACTATGCCATTGCTCTTGGTTCCTTCTGGAACATGGTAGTGGGACACTGTAGCTGAAGATACTTTGCACTTCTAATACAGTCTTTGGATGAGTCAGACTCAAACTAAACTAGAAGCTTCCTTCATAAAGACTAGCTTTCATAATATCTGAAGCTGCTACTACACAGGCTGCCAGTGAGCAGAACAGGATGCAGTAGTGAAATTTAAAGCGTGGGATAACAAAAGGTGTCTAATTTGACTTTAGCCACACTCAACATGAGGAAAATCAGGTCTGACACTGCAAACTCAGCCACTTAACCTGGTGAGACTGTTGGCCCTAGATGAGAACCTACTATTGACATTTTCCTAAGCCAGTATAATTCTCAATTGCATCCTAAATACCTATAAACACATTCTTAATTCTTTTATATAAGTGAAGCTCTCACTTTTAATGAAAAATGTCTTTCTTTTTTGCAACAGGTTGAGAGCATTTCAGAAATCCACAAACTAGTCAAAATGCAGAAAAAACTGATTCTGGTGAGCCCAACGCAGTTCATATATGTACAAACATGACGCCTAAAGCTCAGGGAACATATTGGAAGGGGCTCTGTGTGGAAAGATCATAAGAACCAGAACACTACGACTTCTGCTGTGAGGTGGTGTCCTCTGTACATAAGCCATATCCATGACTGTAAACTGCTGATCCTCTGGCCTCCACCTCCATTGTGCTAGGATGACCCATGGATACCACTGTGCCTAGCAATATGTTGTGCAGGGAACTAATCAGGCTTTGGGCATACACTACCTGTCAGCACTAAAGCTTTCAATTATTTTGAAATTTGTTTTAAAAAGGCATTTTAACTATATTTCTAACAATAATAAAACTGAAAGAGGTACCGAATTAGAACTGCTCACCTAAGGAGCAGACAATGTTTTTAAGTAATTATTTTATTTATTTACATTTGAAATGTTGCCCCCTCTTGGTACTCCCTCCCAGAATTCTTCACCCTATCCCCCCTTTGCCTCTGAGAGGGTGCTCCCCAGCACCCCAGACATCCCCCTTCTCTGGGACAACAAGTCTCTACAAGATCAGGCACATCCTCTCCATTGAGGCCAGACAAGGCAGTTCTCTGCTGCATATGTGCCCCAGGCCTCGGACCAGCCTGTGTGTGCTCTTTGGTTGGTGGCTTAGACTCAGACAGCTCCCAGGGGTCCAGGTTAGTTGATACTGTTGGTCTTCCTATGGGGTTGCCATCCCCTTCAGCTCCTTCAGTCCTTTACATAACTTTTCCATAGGGGTCCCTGACCTCAATCCAATGGTGAGCTGTAAGTATCCACATCTGTCTCAGTCAATTGCTGGTAGAGCCACTTAGAGTACAGCCATATTAGGCTCCTGTCTGCAAGCACAACATAGTATCAATTATAGTGACAGGGTTTGGTGCCCACCCATGGAATGTATCCTACATCGGGAGGGACAGACCATTTACTTCTCTTTTTTTTTCTTAATACTCCTTAAAAATGAGAAGAGTTATATGTCACTCACTTGTAACTTTTCCCTTCTATTTCTCGAACATGTCAATGTTTTCTCTTCACATGACCTACAGTGTTCCCTACATGCATTTGACTTTAATATAGAAAAATGGGTTTAGCATTTTGGAAATAAATCCAGAGATTCAGACAGGCATTGCTGTTGTTCTTGTTTGTGGGTTGTTTTCTATCTACTTAATCTCTCTAGGGACCTTGAACCCAAACTCATTATCTGCTCCTGAGGGAATATTGGAAAGCAAAACGCATGCAGAGCAAAAAGACACAGATGACATCTCACGATTTTTATTCCATTAACTCATCTCCAGGTTATTTTATATATTATTTTAATCAAGAAACAAGTGTTAAATTATTAATTCTGCCTATATTCCATTTATTATACCCTGATATATATATATATAATAGATTTATAGGTAGTATTAAAGAATCATCCATAAAATATGACAATTTTAATGAACACTCAAATTACTATGAAGTTAAACCAAATGCTTTAAATCTTGAACATAGAATTTGAATTAGAAAACTTAACTAAGAGCATCCTCACAAAAGATGCTTCAAGTAGAAGTTCAGCTACCAGGCCATGCTCGTTAAATGAAACAGAATTAAAATGGAACCAGAACTGTTAGTGTTATAAAGAGCCAGACCTATCCTGTAAAAATGTGATTTCCTTGCAGGTGAACACCATAAACAAAATGAGCTTATGATAATGCTCACAGCCCACCATATGTAGTCTGGTCAGCCCTGACCTGATTGGAGAATGATAACACTGATTGAGGGATGAAATAAGTGCTCCATCTCTTACAATAAATAGCATATGATACATGTATTGAAGTTTTAAATGTGTCCTTTCACCTAGCTACCTATGGGAAGAATGTTTATAACATCTCCATTTTTTAATGCCTAGGTTTATAAAGAGGGTTTATATTTCCTTGCTTAATAATAGATGATGAGTTGCTAAGTCTTTTTCCAAATAATCATTTTCCACAATGGTCTCTACAGCGACTGACAGTGGTGTGTGACCTGCCTTATGTCATTGCTTCTTCTAGATATTAAATTAGCAATTGGTTATTTGAAACAATTGCATATAGGTGTTTAAAAGCATGACTCTAAACTCAGGAGTAAGAAGCAAAACCAGGCAAGAACCTGGACAGTCTACAAGACAACATTTTGTGCTGAATAAACTATACAGTTTAAGTTCAGAGTTCAGTGCTGCTATTGTGTGCATTTTAAGTTTTTTGGCTCAGTTGTTTTTAATAGGTATGTGTCTCAGAACAGAAACATTTCCTGTTTTAAGTCCTTCTTTTATTTTTTCTTTATTAATTCATTAATTCATTCATTCATTCATTGCTCTTTTTGGAGAAGAGGAGATATGTACTTGTGCTCAAGTAATCTAAAGAAAGATCCTTTTTTTTTTTGAACTCAAGTAATCAATCAAAACTTTGTTAAGGAAGAGGTAAGCAGACTACGGTCTCTGACCCTGCTCACCTCAATCACTGAATAAGTGAGGAAGTTATGTCCCAGAGAGGATATCTACTGATCCAATTGAATTTATTATTCTGTATTTATAACTTCTCCAAATATTATTTTAGACAGTTCACAGAAAGGGCAATATGGATGAAATATATCAAAAATGGGGAACTTGGATTAAAAAGATAACCAAAGCAGTGTGACCGTAATATTTTCTCTATCATCTCATTGTGTCAGCACAAATAGACATAGGTGTGTGTTACAGCAGAGTGTGATAAATACAATTACACTATGGGCAAGATTAAGTTAGCAGACAATGCTATTGTTTTCTTTGCAGGAAGAATCAGGATAACCTCTTCACAATAAAAGTTCGTGTGACTCAAACTTGGAAATAGGTACAACAGAGCTTAAATCTTAAATAATAATTAAAAACATAACACAGAAAACAATGGAAGTTTTGCATGTTTTATCATAAGACTAAAGCATAATACTTCTCTTAGTCCCTTAAATATAAAGAACAAGTGTATCAAATATTTTTTTAATTGGGAACGAGAGAACCTTTCTAAAGGCCAAAGTTTTCTCTGGCTATTGAAGAAAGTGGAGCTTTATGGAGACCATCAGAAAGGGCATCTTTCTTTAGATTACTTGAACATATATCTCCTTTCTCCAAGAATGACAATAAATGAATGAATTAGTGAATGAGAAAAAAATAAAACAAAAGAAGGTCCTAAAAAGGAAAATGTTTCTATTCTAATACACATACATATGAAGAACAATAGAGCCAATAAACTGAAAATGCACACAATAGCAGTACTGAACTCTGAACTTAAAATGTGTAGTTATTCAGAACAAAATGTTGTCTTGTAGACTGTGCATGCTATTGCCTGATATTGCTGCTTACTCTTGAGTTTAGAATCATGCTTTCAAACATCCATACTCAATTGTTTCAAATATCCAATTGGTAATTTAATATCTAGAAGAAAGCATTGAAGTAAGGATATCCGAAGGAAGAAAACTGAAAGGAAGCCTATTTACCCAAGGAAAGAAAATATGACAGTGCTATCTCTCTAGGCAGACAATATCCAAAGACAAAAGGTTAATATTCTCCATGCAGATATACACAAATATTAGAGTTTCCTTTTAATTACATAAAAATCACTGTCATAGTTACTAGTTATAAACATGCAAATTAACAGGTAATATCAGATGGTCTGAGGCAATAATTGCTAAATAATAGTGCAGCCCAACAATAGGATAAGTATCTTTAGAAAACAATACAAATATCTCAGCAATCATTCAGTGGCTCTAATAAAGGAGTCTTCAGAATGATAATGAAAGGACTTGTAGTTTCCCCTTTACACTATGTAAAAGTTATGAGTAGTGGTTCTAGTCAAAAATCTGTTCTTGTGTAGACTAGGAAGAAACTAAGGAAAGGAAGGTGGAAGACGTGAAGACGTGCTTGTGTAGGCCAGCAAACAAATTAGGAATAATTACGTAAAGTATTAAATGCAGATGGGACATATGCAGGTTCCACTGTGAAGCCATCTGCATGTCTGAGAAAGAAGAGGAAGACGTACAAGTCCTGAGTCAGACTGGGTATATTAGAGGTAGACAGTGATGAGGGAGACAGCTGGAAGGAGGATGTGGCAAATAGCAACCTGACCTTATCAAAATTAATGCTTTCAAGATTAGTGTGCTTACAGGGAACTCCTTAAAACTTAAGCTTATATTTACAGCATGGCAGATTGTCCTCAGACCCTGCATTTGTTGACAAGCTATAAAGTAATGCCAAGTCTGGTGGTCAGTGGCCCATGGATTGAAGGTCAGAGCCAAAATCATCACTGATAGAAATACCAAAACAGGAGCGAGGTCTCAGCAGTTAAGAGCATGGGTTACTCTTGCAGAGTACCCCATTTCAATTACTAATACTCACATAGGAGTTCATAGCCATCTGTAACTCCAGTTCAAGGACACCTTTTGGCCGCTGGTTGGCACAACATTCATACACAAAATAAGAAAAGTAAAATCCATTTATATAATTAATTTTATTCAGCAGCTGAATTTTAAGAGAATAAGTTGCTAAAATTCATATTTATCTAGTATCTAATGTAGTTAAAATTAATATTTGATTTAACATCTCAACCTTTTATCATTTTTTGAAACACTGCTTTCCAGGTATTGTACCTTCTTTTGTTCATGCCAAATGTTACATAGCTAGTCTGGCTTTTGTGCATGCAACATATTTCAATTTCAACTCTATATTTTTCCTGTAAATATTCCATCTTTACTTTTCATAAAACTTGTAGTTGAAAAGCATTTGCCATACTGAGTTCATTTCTACCTACTCTATTTTTATTTTAACAATGGTCAAATTTCATGTTTTAAAATTTCACTAAGTACCACCAAGGTGACTCGCGGGTAGCACCTATGCCTGATGGCTGGGATTGGATTCAATCCCAGATCCCACAAGATGGAAGGAAAAATGAAGCCATGGAATTTTACTCTGATCTCTGTACATTTACTGTGGTGTACACAGACACAAGCACATACACATACAATAAATAAGCATTTAAATCTCAATGAACTAAAATTAAAAAAAAATAAATATACAGATCACCACCACGGTGCTCAAGAAACAAATATAGGGGCTGGCTGTTAGATTAAAAAGTATCACTCAGGAAGATAATACTTAGAACAAGGGAGTACAGAGGCACAATGCCTCAATATCTCAATGAGGTTGAGAACCTTAAAATTGTGACAGGTTGGTTGATATTGTTGTTCTTCCTATGGGGTTACAAACCCCTTTAGCTCCTTCAGTCCTTTCTCTAACTCCTCCATAGGGGGTCCCCGTGCTCAGTCCAATGGTTGACTGTGCATCTGCCTCTGTATTTGTCAGGCTCTGGCAGAGCCTCTCAGGAGACAGCTATATCAGATCAGGCTCCACTTCTTGGCATCTGCAATAGTGTCTGGGTTTGGTATCTATATATGGGATAGATCCCCAGGTGGGGCAATCTCTGAATGGCCTTTCCTTCAGTCTCTGCTCCACACTTTGTCCCTGTGCTTCCTCTTGTGAATAGTTTTTTCCTACTTCTAAGAAGGACTGAAGCAAATATCAACCAAACAGAACCTCTCCCCCCCCCACCCCCCGAACTCTCAGGGACTAAACCACCAACCAAAAAGTACATGGAGAGACCATGGCTCCAGCTGCATATGTAGCAGAGGATGGCCTTGTTGGTCATCAATGGGAGGAGAGGCCCTTGGTCCTGTGAAGACTCCAGGGCCCAGTGTAGGGAAATTTGAAGGTGGGGAGGAGGGAGTGGGTAAGTCAGTGAGGAAATACCCGCATAGAAGCAGGAGGAGGGGGAATCGTATAGATGGTTTCAGGGGGTGGGGGGTGACCGGGAAAGGGAATAACATTTGACATGTAAATAAGAAAATATCCAATAAAAATATCAAAAAAAAAAAAAAAAGAAAGAAAGAAAGAAAAAGCATCTCCTTTGGTGCAAAGAAGTAAAATAAAGTACTTTCTCTTTTGCACATGTGAGGCCATCATGTCAATACCTCCCTAGATTAATGCTGCTAAAATTCATTGAATTTCAACTTGACCTCCAGATGAAATATTTCAAAGGGTTTGAGAACTGTGGAATCATAAGCTACCAACTCTACAAAAGTAACAATTTCTAAGCCAAAAACAAAAGGTTGGAAAATCCACAGTAAACCATATCAATAATAAAATATTTTTAATAAAGTGAATTAATGAAAATTAAATCATATTTACATATTCTTTTGAAATATATGTATATATTTATATTACTAAAATAATATATATTTCCAAAATAATATATATTCTATATATTATAAGATATTATATATTTGATATGTATCTATCTCTCTCTATATATATATAGTCTTTTTAAATATTATCTGTGAAAAATGTAAAATATCTATCAAATATATATTAGTTTGAGATTTTACATGGTATTAAAAAGTAATACATGTACATTTCTATTATTGGGGACCAACCAAACTTGACTTTTAAATACAGTTTCCATACACATTGGTTTTCAACCCATTCATATATGTTATTTCATTCTAAAATAAAATTTGATCTAAAAATGAATCATAATTTGAACTGTCATTATGAATTTGTTTTTGCAAATTTTTCCAAAAGTGGTGTTGATAAATTAAGATGAGAAAGTGACTGTATAGAATAAACTCTAAATATAACAACAAAGAATGCAAAAGAAAACAAACCGTGACAATGAACCATCATTTCATGATCTTACCACACTGCAAAAACACACTGCAAAGTGAAGTCCAAATGATGGAGAATACTCCATATACCACTTCTGGCATCAATGGTAGGAGAGGCCCTTGGTCCTATAGAGGCTCTATGCCCCAGTGTAAGGGAATGCTAGGGCGGTGAGGTGGGAGTGGGTGGGTAGGTGGGTAGGGGAGCACCCTCATAGAAGCAGGGGGAGGGAGGACAGGATAGGGGGTTTATGGGGGAACGGAACGGGAAAGGAGGATAGCATTTGAAATGTAAATAAATAAAATATCCAACAAAAAAGACAAAAAAAAAAATTAACAGTATAAACACCCAAAGAGACTTGACATTTCTTACAGTTGCAGACACCGAAATGGGGCATGTCTTCTCAACACTGTAATCCTATGCCTACACTAGTAGCTTGAACTTGGCCATAGAGAGCACACTTTCACCACGGATTAGTCTATACTGACCCACTTCTCATCTCCCTGGTAGAATGTGGTAGAGAGACCCCTTGTGTACTGTGAGGAAGCGTCACCTGTCAATAAAAAGCTGATGGTCTACTAGCAAAAGGCAGGAAATCAAAGGAGAGAGTTCTGGTAGAGAGAGAGGAATTCCATTCCAGGAATTAGTCGGGCACAGGAGATTAGCACAGAACTCAGAGGAAATTGGACATATGAAACTAGGAGCAGTAACTAACCAGTCATGTTACTTAGTTACAGTCATGACTTAGAATAGTATATCAGTCATGAGCTAGTTGGGGAGCAAGTCCAAGCTTAAAGCCTAAGCACTGAAAATAAAAATAAGACTCTGAGTCAATAATCAGGAACTGGGGCACAGATGGAAAAGCAAGAAGTTATAGTTAGTGCCCTGTGTGGGGAGCCAAGTGTAAAGGCAATTCAGGGACCAGGCAGTTCTACAACCCCTTTGCTCCAAAATAACTGCAGGGTGTCTTTACACTCTTTGTAGCCTATTTTAGCTCCTGAATAACTGACACAGAGACCTGGTATTTTTATTAACAAGCTTCAAGCACTAAGCCAGGCAGTTTCTGAGCTATTCTAACCAGACTAAGCTGCCTACTAACCAACCACAGGCCTGTTACATGTCATTTGGTCTTTCTCTGACTCACTCTGATCCATCTGTATCTTGGTGACTGCCTTGTCGGGGCTTCCAGACCCTCCACATGGTGTCTTCAAACCTTCTTCTCCTCTCAACACCTGTCTCTTTGGGACCCCTCGCTGGGATGGGAAGTCCTGCTCAGCTAATTGGCTGATAAGCTCTTTTTTTCTCCTCTTTTTGATACTTTACATTTCAAATGTTTTCCCCTTTCCAGGTCTCCCCTTTGGAAACCCCCTATCCTATCCCCCCTCCCTCTGCCTCTTATGAGGGTCCTCCTCCATCCACCCACCCACTCCCATCTTCCCTCCCTGGCATTCCCTTATACTGGGGTATCTAACACCCTCATGCCTAAGGCCTCTCCTCCCACTGATGGCCAGCATATGAGAAGCCACACTGCCCGGGAGTGATAGAGTGTGGTCTTGGGTCCAGGGACCTCATGGAAACCAGCTCCATCTGGTTCCCAGGCTCTTGGACATCCCAGGCACAGCTGGATGCTGCAGAAGAGCTGAGAATGAAGTGAGAGTCCTCGACTTGGATCTAGCCCAGGGCCGAGGGGGAGAAGGTGGGGAGGAGTGCGGTTCTTAGCTTGTTGCTGGCTAACTCACTTGGTTTGGTGGCAGCTATGGCTAGGAGCGTGGTAAGGCCTTCTACTGGAGACTGGATGCAGCTTTTTAGATGAAGGCCTGTTTCACTGTTCCCCATGGCAGATCCTGATGAAGAGAGACAATCCAGGGTTTCAGGGTGTTTATTGTCATGTTGGAAAGTGGAATGAGTGAATCCATACCCCTAGATCTCAGGGAGGGGCAAGGTTGAAATATCATTGGCTGAGAAGGGGAGTGGCTAAGCCTCTAGGTGCCTCATTAACATGGGGATGTCTTGAGGCTACAAGACCACACCTCTACCTGTGGAAGATAATCACAGACCTATGGAGGAGAGCTGAAGCCTTTTGTCAGGAGCCTGGTTCCCAGGAGCATGGCAAATCGCCTACCATCCCTTACAGGGTTATTTCCTACTGGGTCCACTGGGGTTTTAAACCTTAGCTCAATCAGAAATCAGGCTGCCTTTTAAGGTCCCGCATTCCATGTGTATTCTTTCGTTGGTGGTCCTGTCTCTGGGAGCACGGGGGTGGGGTGGGGTTCTGGCCAATTGACACTGTTGCTCCCTCCATGGGGCTACAAACTCCCTCAGCTCCTTCAGTTCCTTCTCCTACTCCTCCATCTGGGACCCCCACGCTCAGTCCAAAGGTTGCTGTGAATTTAATCTTGGGTATTCTGAACTTTTGGGTTAATATCCACTTATAAGTGAGTAGGTTCCGTGTTTGTTTTTATGTGATTGAGCTACCTCACTCAGGATGATATTTTCAAGTTCTATCCATTTGCCTAAGAAGTTCATGAAGTCATTGTTTTTAATAGCTGAGTAGTATTCAATTGTGTAAATGTACCACATTTTCTATATTCATTCCTCTGTTTAGGGACATCTGAGTTGTTTCCAGCTTCTGGCTATTATACATAAGGCTGCTATGAACATAATGGAACATGCTCTTTATTAACCAATCAATAGTGACAGAAAACAATTTTTACATAACATTGAGACTAGAGATACTTGACCATGACAACTTCTAGCCTACAACAAGATGTGTGGGCATGGAAATCAACATCTGAATACAGAGTACATAAGACCAACCTCCAACAGCATGTTGTTAAACATTAGCCAACATATCCCTGGGCTTTAAATATTTAAGATATCAGGTCAACTTGTTCCCATTTTTAAAAATTCTACTCCTCTCCACCAAAATAAAATCCATAAAGTCTTATATTGTTCTAAAGAGTCTTGCCACAAGTATACCTTTTCAAAGTCATCTATGTTCTAATATTAGATTGTTGTGTATTCTTCAACATGGTTTTGTTCTACTTTATACTTTCTTTGATTTGGGGCATTTTCCATTTTTCTTTGAATATCAGAGGTTCAATATTCCTAGAAACCCTTATGAATCAGTTTTTCATTAACGGTACATGAGTATTTGCATCTTGCCTTTAATTTCTCCATGTTTATACATTTTGTAGGAATTAAATATTTTATTTATTTTAAAATAATTTAGTATCTGGAGAGTTTATTTTCCAGTTTCAGTGGACTATTTTAAGGTTTATTTTAATAATAGATCATCTTCTATTTATGGGTAAAATTGCATCTTATTTTTATGGTGAGTCATGAACAGTACCAGAGTAAGTTAGATCAAAAAGAGAACTAAACAGAATCAAGTTACTTTCTTGAAACAGGCAAAATAAATGATTTAGTCACCAAGAACTTTAAATATAAACTTGACAAATATAGACAAATCCTAGGGAAGGGAAAGAGCTAAGCTAGTGTGCAAATATCTAAGATACATGGTCTTTTTAGCTACTAGCTGAATCTTGATCTATATCAAGAAGATCTAGGAAAAACACTTAGTTGATGTTATGCACAGGAATAATACTAAATGTTAATGGGAACATTCACCCCAAGAAGGATTTTACCTTTCAAGAGTTCTAAAGTGGTGCCACTCACAGTGATCACATAGCGGCCTTTAAAATCCCCCATTTTAATAAACATAGCTCATGGCAGAGATTTCATGTGATGGTAAGGCAGAGCCTGGTGGAACCAAGGATGATGATATAGATCCTGGAGGAATCTGTGGCACTAATGCAGAACATAGAAAAACTTGTAATGTTGATACAAAACCTGAGAATGGCTTTTGCCACCCTCTTCATGAGAACTTGGGTTCTCAAAGCACCACCAACCCCTTTCCATTCCATACAATCTGCTGAATTCATTGGACATCCTTGAAACACTTCCTGTTGTTCTTAGTGCGGTACTCCACTTGTTTACAAACTACTCATCAATCTGGTTTGGTCTAAGATACTTTCTTCTCTGCAAGAATGAGATTGGAAGTTATTCTACTGTTATGTAAATTATTATTGCATGTTATATGTTTTTCATTTCCATAACCAGTGGTGTATCAAAAGACATTCCTTTTCATTGTTCATGCCTGTGGAGAATTAGTCAAGGGTATTCAAGGTGGCAACCCATTGGTGACTCACGAAACAACCTACATGAATGACAGAGCTAGTACACTTAAAAATTGAAAAGTCATTTTCTTCTTTTTTTTTTTTTTTTTAGTGAAAAGAGGAGCAAATGAAATTCAAAAACTTCTGAACAAGAAACTATATACTTTAACTTGAATTACTATGCTAATTTTTTAGTGTCTATATGTGTACATCTCTGGGGAGTATTCTGGTTACTATTAAAACCTCTGTCAGCTAAAGCAGAGATCAAAATACAAATTGTAACACATAGGAACATTATATGAATTTGTGTCACTCCCTGGAGAAATTTAGGTTCATAAAGCAGAAACGTATGGATTACATGAAGACATAAATACACTCCTGCTCTTTCTTCTGTGACAGCCCTACTCTACTGCAATGTAGTCTGTAAAAGCTACACTACCTTAGGCTATGAGCTCATCAGAACTCTGGAGCTCAGAAGGGTCAACTGTGGATAATGTTAGGGAGAGTGACCTCCAAAGAAAACCCAGGTGCAAGAGGATACAATTCTAGTTATATGAGAGATGCCATGGCTCCCTTTAAGTCACTAATAAGCAATTTCCTCTCAAAGCCATTATCAGACATGCTACCGGATGTTTCTTTGTAGAGATTTAATTCATGTGGACATTTAAGATCTCATTTTTCCCCTTCTCTTTATTGTTATTGTAGCCATGCAGCATTGGAATATTTTTTTCAAAATCTTTTGTGGCTAAGTATACATTTCATAAAAATATAGTCCCTTAACCATTGTTACTACACAAATCACTGACCCTAAAGACACTCCTATTACAGCACAATTATCAATGCCACTAACTTTCAGAATTCTTTTCAGCTTACAAAATTGAAACTCTAAACACAGACCAATTTTTCTTCTCCTTCAGCCTGGAGCAAGTACCACTCTGCTGTCTTTTTATACACATCATATCAATAGAGACATATATTATTTGTGTATCTGTGATGACCAAGGTCCCTTATCCTGGGAAGTCATTTGGTGAGTGGTCATATTAGTTTGTTTGTTTGTTTCTAGAAGAAAACAATAAATATTTCAGGATTTGTGTATCTCATACTTTTTCTGTCATATATTCTATTATTTCACCTTTGTGTCCCCCTTCTTTATTTATCTTGATAACTAAAAATGTAACCCACGTATTTTTATCTTTGGAGTCTTATAAATAGGGTTTTCGGACCAGATTTGTTCTATCAGCCATATTTTATTTATATGAAAAGAGTCAATAACTGTTTATTTCCCTTAAGAATCAGCTGTGATCTCAAACCTTAACATTCTCTTGGGTTTCGGGTAAAGTCATAGAGAAAGGCTCATTTTGGGATAGTTAATCTATCCTATATTGGAAGACTAGGTTACACCTTCCTGTACTTGAGATAAATGTTATATTCTAGCAGAAGACATGGAGTATAAATCAAATAAATGAGGAAATTAATAGTAGAAATGTATACGTGCTCTGAAATTAATGAAAAGCCAGATAAAGGGGAGTCAGGAATGGGATATATTTCATTTCTATTTGGTAGCTTGACACAGTTTATTACCACAGCTAAGGATATACTGCTAATGATGGTATGGTATATCTGATCCTGTAATTTTATAGTTTCAAGTTTTGACAAATTGCATAGGATATAGAGCTATCTTACCCAAAATTATTATTATTTTTTTTAATTTTCAGTCAATCCCATGGTCCCATCCTAATTTCTTGACAAATACACTTCCATATTCTGTCTTTATAAAGTTTGTCTTTGCCAAAATGAATATCCATTATCATATAATATTTCACTTTCTTCTACTTAGCATTTTTCTGATTCATTTTGCTACTGATAAGTTAACAAATTAATAAGGTAATATTTTCTATTCTTCATTTCTTGCAGTTGAATTTCTAGCAGCTGAAGATGATCTTGAACTCCTAATCCTCCTGCTCCCAGCTCTTCAATACCAGGAATACACATTTATGAAATAATATTTCTTTTAATATAAAACAATCTTTGTTTCAGATTAATCATATTTGATTAAATAAATATACTAAAGTTTATTTTTATTTTATTCACTATCTAATGTGTAATGATTTCTTATTTATAAAACTACCAGTAACTCTGGTTAGAACGTATCCATGCAGGGCTCTGTCAATGCACATTTCCATTTTTCCTAATTTATAAAAAGAACTAACTGTATTATGGAAGGGTTATAAACTACTTTTATTATTTCCTTTAGTTTTGTGAATATAACATAACTATGCCATTTATTTCTTCCCTTTCCTCCTTTCAAACCTTCCCATATAGTCCTCTGGGCTTTTTTCATATTCATGGCCTATAATCTCTTAAAAATATGTTGCATATGTATATGTGTATACATTCTTAGATATAACCTACTCAGTATGTATAATATCACATGTATGTTTATTTTCAGGGTTGACCATTTGGTATTGGATAACTAATTTATATGTTCTTCTCTGGAGAAGACTATTTCTCCCACTTTTAGTATTCTTAAGATATATTACTTTTAGTTGTTTCTAGTTGCAAACAGCACTGGGCATTGTCATTTAAAAGTATTTGCCTTCCTAATGCCTGCATAATGATGTCACCCATGGCACTTACAGTTGTTAAGCGGATTTCTAAATGATTTTAGTCATTTGCTTGTTTCTTTGGTGAAAATGGCTGTTCAAATTTTTCCACTTCGTGGTTAAGTGGACATGTTGCCTTTTGAGTTGTAATAATTGTTCATATGCTTCATATGTAAATCTGGCATCAAGTGTGTGTGCATTGCAACTATTGATTTCTGGTCTGAGGCTGGTCTTTCTTCTTTACCCTCCATTACTTTACAGTCAAAGTTCTTTGGTACTGGTAAAGAATAAATTTTTTTCACATAATTTGCAGCTGTGGGGGATTTCCATCTAAGAAATATTCAGAAGATTGCAACCCCATTGGAAGAACAATAGTATCAATTAACCAGACCCCTCAGAGCTTCCAGGGACTAAACCACCAACCAGAGGGTATACATGGATGAGTCCATGGCTCCTGCTGCATATGTAGCAGAGGACTGTCTCATCTGGCATCAGTAGAAGGGGAAGTGCTTGGTCCTGTGGAGGCTTGTTTCCCCAGCAAAGGAGGATGCTAGACAGGTGAGGTAGAAGTAGACTGTAGACAGGTGGCTGAGGGAGAACACTCTTAGAGGCAAAGGGTAGGGGAGCACCCTCTTAGAGGCAAAAGGGAAGGGGAAAAGGGATAACATTTGAAAAGCAAAGAAATAAAATAATTAACAAAAAAAGAAATATCCGCCTAATGCAAAGTCAGTTTTGCTTGTTCTTTCTTTTGACTTCTCAAGCTTTATTTTTCAGCTACTCCATCTGAGCGCATGATTCATATCAACTCAGTTATCCTATATTAACAGCTAACTTTTCCAGGGCTATTTAGTGAAAGAGCTAGCTTATCCCACTGCAGTAATATGATCTTTACAATATAAATGGTTCAAGTAGACGCTTTGCCTGCTTCATTAGTTTATATATCTACCCTTGTGTCTTGACACCTGACTTTTGTTATAATCTTTTATTGTTGTTTATAACCAAGTCAGGTCTTGGACTCACATTTATTCTACAACCTTCTACCTAGGAACAGAATTGCAGGCATAGGCTACCAATGTGTCCTTAGTATTGCCTTTCTTTTAGATACATAAATACAAATGTTTTTAGAAACTTAATTTTAAAGAGCTAATGCTTATAAAAGTACACTAGTATTCATCAGTGAAAGTTTTCAGATGGTCATCCTTAACTGACAGAAGTAGAACAGCATGAGTGGACCCCAGAACAATCTTAGTTGGGACACTGTTTCTTTGTGTGTAGGTAGTTATGGAAAATGATTCTATGTGTTTGGAGCAGAATGCAGAGGTTGAATACTGTCTCTTTCTAGTTGGTTACTTATTTTTAAAGCTTTGTTTTCTTCTTTTGTATGATATACATATGTATCTTGTTATCAAATACTCTTATTATCAATAGATGACATCACCAAGAAGCCCTAAGGAGGCATATTGTGTCGTCTAGAAGTATACTTGACTGAGTAATTCAGTATCATGGGGTGGTGAATACATACTGGAAGATTAAATTGCAGGCTGCAAGGTAGCACTGTATGTAGAACCTAAGGTCTCTGCTTTGCATCTTTGTTGCTGCTCCTGTGAACTGCTCCTTCCCTCTCACCTTCCAGCTCCTTGCTACAGCATCAGTGGGGTGGACCCACTCGTCCATATGCCACAATCATTCTTCGATTTCTATTTGCCAATATACAAGCTGACACCGCTGCTCAGAAATTTGTCTCTGTATACTAAAACAGTAGTCCTCTTGGGTTAACTGATATTTTCAGGTCAATTAGCATTTGAACTGTGCCATATTTGTGTATTTTAAATATATTATTATACTGCCTGCGATTTTTAGAGCACAGATGTTCAGAATTGAGAGTTCATCTTGGTAGATTTTTCCTTTGACCAGTATGAAGTGTCCTTCCTTATCGTTTTTGATAATGTTTGGTTGAAAGATAATTTTATTCAATATTAGAATGGCTACTCCAGCTTGTTTCTTTTACTCTGGGGTAGTGAGGTGTGTTTCCTGTATACAGCAAAATGCTGGATCCTGTTTATGTATCCAGTCTGTTAGTTTATATCTTTTTATTGGGGAATTGAGTCCACTGATGTTAAGAGATATTAAGGAAAAGTGATTGTTACTTCCTGTTATTTTTGTTGTTAGAGTTAGAATTATGTTTGTGTGGCTATCTTCATTTAGGTTTGTTGATAGATTATTTTCTTGCTTTTTCTAGGGTGTAGTTTCCATCCTTGTGTTGGACTTTTTCATCTATTATCCTTTGTAGGGCTGGATTTGTGGAAAGATATTGTGTAAATTTGGTTTTGTCATAGAATATCTTGTTTTCTCCATCTATGGTAATTGAGAGTTTTGCTGGGTATAGTAGCCTGGGCTGGCATTTGTATTCTCTTAGGATCTGTATGACTTGTACTCACAAACTTCTAGCTTTCATAGTCTCTGGTGAGAAGTCTGGTGTAATTCTGATAGGTCTGCCTTTATATGTTACTTGACCTTCATCCCTTACTGCTTTTAATATTTTTTCTTTGTTTAGTGCATTTGGTGTTTTGATTATTATGTGATGGGAGGAATTTGTTTTGTGGTCCAGTCTTTGGAGTTCTGTAGGCTTCTTTTATGTTCATGGGCATCTCTTTCTTTAGGTTAGGGAAGTTTTCTTCTATAGTTTTGGTGAAGATATTTACTGGTCCTTTAAGTTGAGAATCTTAGCTCTCTTCCATACCTATTATCCCTAGGTTTGATCTTCTCATTGTGTTCTGGATTTCCTGGATGTTTTGGGTTAGGAGCTTTTTGGATTTTGCATTTTCTTTGACTGTTGTGTCAATGTTTTCTATGGTATCTTCTGCACCTGAGATTCTATCTTCTATCTCTTGTATTCTGTTGATGATGCTTACATCTATGACTCCTGATCTCTTTTCTCGGTTTTCTAATTCCAGGATTGTCTCCCTTTGTGATTTCTTTATTGTTTCTGTTTCCATTTTTAGATCCTGGATGGTTTTGTTCAATTTCTTCACCTGTTTGGTTGTGTTTCCCTGTAATTCTTTAAGAGAGTTTTGTGTTTTCCTCTCTAAGGGCTTCTAGCTGTTTACCTTTGTTCTCCTGTATTTCTTTAATTTTAAATTTCTATATATTTATGTCCTTTTAAACGTCCTTTATCATCATCATGAGAAGTGATTTTAGATCTAAATCTTGCTTTTCCGATGTGATGGTGTATCCAGGACTAGCTATGTTTGGAGAATTGGGTTCTCATGATGCCAGGTAACCTTGGTTTCTGTTGCTTATGTTCTTGCGCTTGCCTCCTGACATCTGGTTATCTCTAGTACTACCTGCCCTCCTTTTATCTGACTGGAGCCTGTCCTTCCTGTGATCCTGGTTGTGTCTGAGCTCCTCAGAGACCGTTTGTCTCAGAGATCCTGTGAATCTGGGATCTTGTGATCCTGAGATCCTGGATGTGTCAGAGCTCCTATGAGTCAAGCTGTCTCTAAGACCCTGAGATCCTGATGTGACCAAACTCCTGGGAGCCTGGGAGCCTGGGAGCCTGTGATCCTGGGAATATTAGAGCACCTTGGAGTGGAGTTTCCTCTGTGGGTTGTTGGACTGGTTGCAGAGTTCCTGCCCAAGGTCAGCTCAGGGCACCTTTCCAGACTGGAAGGAACCCGTGCCACCGGTTGGACAAGGTTACTGTGTGCCTGGGTCCCTCTAGTCCCAGTTATTCCCAGTGTTGGGACAGATGTGTCCTCCTCACCTCTGATCCTTTGATCCTGGGCATACTAGAGCACCTGGCAGTGGTGCATCCTCCGGTTGTTGTGGGACTGGCTGCAATAGAGTTCGTGCCCAAGATCTGCTCAGGACTGGCCCAGACTAGAAGGAAGCTGATTATTGTCTGTTAATCCACAGAACTTTAATGTGTAGAATTGTTGTCAGGATAAGAATAACAAAAGGAAGATAGTGTTTTATTTCGAACTCGTGTGTTTCCATTAGCTTCTTGTGAGCCATTATCTAATGAATTCAAAACATGAATACATTTAATAAAGGCTACTGATACATTGACATCTGCTACATATTTTAAATTAAAATTAAATAACAAGATCTATTCAATATTTAAAATTTGTCAAACCAAAGAGTTCTCATTAAATGAATCTCAGTATTATTCATAAGTTTGTTCAGAGTGAATCAAAATGTCAATATCATTCATCTTTGTTTTGTTGTATTTCTTAACTACTGGATAGAATCCAGATAGCCATTGTCTTGAGTTTGAAGAGCAATATCTAAAGATGTTTCCCATATCTTAAGTATTGACATGTAGTAATGAGCAATGTACATATTCACAGCACTCTCTGATAAGTAAAGTGAATACACAATCTTTACATTGAACTTAAAAAAGTTTGTAAAGGGGAAATGCTACTGGGGAAGTTTGAAGCTTAAACAATATTTTCCCCCTAAACAATCATTTTATTGTAATTTATTGAATAAGTTATATTTATGTCACTGTTGTTTTGTTTTGTTCTTCGATGTTCTTTCAAGATTGTATACATAATCATTACCACCATTCATTTTGAGGGCATACAGAAATTACTGTTTTCTCAATAATTTCCTTTAAGTGTAGGAAGCACCTATCAAGTAATTATTTATCTACATTAAGAAATGAAGACAGAAGATTGATATCCATTCACTCCAGTGCCTAATAAATATTCAAACCATGTGCTATCTGCTTAAATTTTTATCAGAAGCTCAGAAATATGAAGATAGTTTTCAGTGTGGCTAATGTTTTCTTGAGCAGTAATTTATACTTGGTAGATTCTGGCTGTCTTTGGATGACAATGATGATGATATAGTGCAGGCAAAGTGTGATTTATGGTAAAGGATTCTCACAGTAACTATGGGGGAAGCATTGAGAAGAAGCTCGGAGGATTCCTCCCAGCACATAAGTCTTGAACATTGTTCTGTTTTCTCTCTTTGTCCATCACTGCCACTTAATAAATTATTCAAGATAGAATATATTGAGATAATATTTAACAATATAGTCTATTTGATTATTAAATTGAACAAACTGCTAATTACTTTTAATCATAAATTCATTTTTAAAAATTAGTCATAGTCTTGGCCATAGGAATAAAGACAATTAGATTAGTTTTCTTTATATAGTTTTGTTAAATAGACAATTTGAAGGGGATTTTTTTTATTATTACTTTATACAATAGCTGTTGAAAATTACCTTTAATGTTAACAGCATATGTTAAATTTTATTAACATTTTTAAACATTTGTTTGTATTTCAGTAACAATAATATAAACTTTATCAGTTTGCCAAATATTTACTTTAAAATGCTTTTATTCAAGTCAGCAACAAACTTCTCAATTATAAGCATTGTTTACTTGTGCAATTGTCAAAAGTAGTAGTCCAATCAGCCTACACACACACACACACACACACACACACACACACACACACACAAAATGTCATCATTAGATAATAACAAGAAACATATTAGGAAAAAGATCTTCATACAAAGCTAGGAAATAGATAAGCATTTTATTTGTCAATTCCTATTCTTTCTTTTCTTCCTCTTCTCCTTCTCCTTCTCCTTCTCCTTCTCCTTCTCCTTCTCCTTCTCCTTCTCCTTCTCCTTCTCCTTCTCCTTCTTCTTCTTCTCCTCCTCCTCCTCCTCCTCCTCCTCCTCCTCCTCCTCCTCCTCCTCCTCCTCCTTCTTCTTCACTGACAAAGACAAATTCAATCATTATTGATTCCTTAAAAAGTTCTGCCAGAGCCTGACAAGTACAGAGGTGGATGTTCACAGCCAATCATTGGACTGAGTGCAGGTCCTGGATGGAGGTGTTGGTGAAGGGACTGAAGGAGCTGAGGGGGGTTGCAGCCCCATGTAGGGAGCAACAGTGTCAACTGGCCAGACACTCCAGAGCTCCCCTAGGAACTAGACCACCAACCAAAGAATACACATGGAGGGATCCAGGCTTCTGATCACATATGTAGCAGAGGATGGCCTTGTTGGACATCAGTGGCCCTTGGGTCTAAGGGAGATTCAATGCCCCAGTGTAAGGGAATGGCAGGGTGGGAAGATGGGAGTGTGTGGGTGGGTGGGTGAGCACAATCATAGAGGCAGGGGGAAGAGGGATGGGATAGGGGGTTTCCTCAAGGGAGACCTGGAAAGGGGATAACATTTGAAATGTAAATAAAGAAAATATTCAATAATAAAAAAGGAAAGCATCAAAAAAAAAGATCACTTTACAGCACAATATTTTTACACAATACTTCTCCAGTATTTTTCTCTATGTGAACAAAATCTTTCTGTTTTCTTTTTCACTAATGAGTCGTGTGAATAAATCCCAAATCCCTTAATAGTTTATTGTATATAACTAACAAAACCTGGAGAAACTTAAATGCACACATATTCATTTCATAATATGTTGTTCTGAAGAGAAACAAAAACCTGTCTTGAAATGTTGGCTTACTGTGAAAATAGTACATGGAATGTGATTGAGTTCATGTTTCTTGAAATGATTTTCATCTTGCATGTTGCATGACCTAACACCTATAGTGCTCCCCATTTTCTCCTGTCCTCACTCCTCATGATGATCAATGTAGCCTCCTGCAAAGAAGGACCAGACTACTTTGCTCTGTTCCAATTTGCAAAGCAATGTTATCCACACAGTGTATCTCTACTACTTCATGGACTCCATTTAAACGTACAGCTCAATATGACTCTTCAATGATGGCTGACATTCCTTATACCAGCTTATATAATTAAAGGATTTTTTGCTGAATCAAATTTTGCTACTGGTTTTTCATATTCACTGAGAGTGGGAGTTTTGCACCCCTTCCTCTCTCCTTTTGGACACAGTAGCACTTTGTGTCTGGAGCTGATCTCAAGCTTACCTTCCAGGATACTAGGGTTGCAGGCATGTACCACCCACTCATCTTGCCTTCCATATTTATCTTGTATGTTAAAGCTAAAATGAAATTTATATTGATTTTTCAAACAAGTTAACAAACTGGTAATTTTCACATTATTTTAAAGGATACTTGATCTATTTCTCCAGTGCAATTACATTTCTATTTTCTTGGGCTGAATAGACAGCTGTTTGCATGGTGTTCTTTCACTTTGTCTTTGATCAACGTGTCCTTAAATCATTATTTTTAATTCCTCTGAACTACCAGGAGCTACATGTTAATCTTTATTTTTAAAAACAGCATATTAGTCTATAATCTGTTACATAAACAACTTAGAAGCACAGGTCCAACACTGTATACGTGACTTTCATTTTTCTTACACTGCTCATATCATCAGCTATTTTGCTTCACAAGTGTTAATTCTCATTTGTAACAAATTTATACATGTTTGTAATATTTCTCCTCAGCCATGGAAGGTATATTTCTTCTGGGATCCAGTATACCTAATTTATTATTATTTGATAGCACATTTATCAAAACACAATGAAATGACAGATCTTTTTTTTAAATTAGAATTTAGAAATTTTATACATTTGTATACTGAATGTGCCCACTCCCATTACACTCTGTTATGCTCCCCACTCCCCAGTCTTTCCTAGTATAACCCTTCTTTCCAAGTCCCCCTTATACTTCAATGTCTTTGAGTGAGTGTGTGTGTTAGAAGGTGTGTGTGAGAGAATGTACATATACGTGTGTATGTATGAGAAAGTGTGTGTGTGTGTGTGTGTGTGTGTGTGTGTGTGTGTATCTGCATGTGTGCCTACTGGACACATTTGGCAAAAGAGAACCTCGATTAAATAGTTGCTTCTACTTCAAGACTGGCCTGTGAACTTGACTCTGTGGCATTCAGTGATTACTATTTAATGTAGGATGGCCAATCCCACTATGGGCAGTGCTAGTGAGCTTATGCTATATAAATATATGAGGAGTGAGTTAGTCAGAAAAACAGTAATGTTCCATGTTCTCTGCTTCAGTTTCTGCCTCCGAATTCTTGCCTTGAGATAATGCCCTGTCTTCCCGTGACGATGGGTTGTCAATTGTAAAAGGAAACAAGCCCCCCCTCTTTTTTCTAAGCTGCTTTTTTTCCAGCATTTTATCACAGCAATAGACAGTAAACTAGACCAGTATTGACTCAATCAGTTTGATGATTGCTTGTATGAGCTATGGGTTATTTACTAGAACATAGGCAATATATCAGTGGATACACCATTGAAGAAAATGACAAATCCTCCTCCAGAAACCATTACTAACCATGGACCCTTAGAGAGGAATAGGACCTCATGAGCTACTCTCCTGTGCATGACAGAATATTGACAAGTTCAAATTTTGTGCAGGTCTTGCTTAAGTACTTCTAGACTCAAAGAGTTGGCATGACCTGCACTGCCTAGGACTTGACCTTCTTGGGGGGATAAGAGAATACATAAAGGACAGATTCAGAGACACATGACCAGAAAACCTGGAACTAGATGAGCCATGCTATCTGATAGAGCTGTACCTACACCAACATGGAAACTCCCTGCCTTTATAGTATTTATCACAAACAAAAAGGAAGCAGGTTAGCTAACCTCAATGACAGGTCTGTGTACGGGAACAGTCTCATATTGTGGATATTAGGGAGGATGTTTCTCTTCCATGACTCATGGCATACAATAGTTTAAGTAAAGCTCCACCATTTGTATGCATGGTCTAGGAGAAGGTTTTGCCAACCCTATCAGCCTCATGAAGGGAAATCTTTGCCATTTTTATGGGGCCAATGGCATTAGGATCCTTGAAGTGGCCATTTTCATGTTAATAATATATGTTCACTCCAAACTTAATTTACTTCTCTCTCTAAGTGAGTTCCTAAGTGTTGTGAAGACAGTGCTTCCCAGCACTGCTCCCTCTCCTCTGGCTATTACTACTTTTCTACAGCTTTTCTGTGATGATCCTTGAGCCTTGGGATGCAGACATTTAGGGCTTGGCTATCAACAATCACTTACTATTATCAGCGCTTTGACCAGGTATGAGTCCCTGTAATAACTGCATTCCACAGTAAATGGTGTTTTCCTGATCAGGGCTGAAAGCACCACTAATTTATGGGTATAAATATGGATATTCAAAAGGCAGTTTGTAACAGAGTATTCAGTTAACCACACAACCAGAATATGTTCTCCTCTTGGGCCTGTGACTTCTCTAGTCATGTGGGTTGACCAGGATTCTGTTACTTTTTTTTTTTCTAAATAATGCTTTTATTTACAAAATTTGTTAAATATATATCTAAGAAAAATAATCTAATTTTTAAAATCACAGATGAAGCCAAGCAGTCCTTCAATGCTTTTTTATTAATTATTAAAGGACAGTTTAAAAATAATCATGCTCACAGGTAAGGAACATTATCTCATTTTGCAAATAAGATAAATATGACTTAAGGAACTTAACTTGTCCAATGTCATCTCACTCTTAGTGAAAATTAATAATTTTTTTCAAAAAGTTAGGATAAGAATACCAAGGCCTCCTTTTCTACAATAAAGAAATAAATACCAGCAAATAGCTTATCTATCTCAAAGAAAAATGAAATTTCTGTGTCCTATATGCCATGGGAAAGACTTGATGATTATACACTATCTAATTTTTATGTCTTTTTTGCTGAATAGTTGAAATTTATCAAAGAGATGAACAAACTCAAAAAGCAAAAATCAGCTCATTGTATTCAAAACCTAATTAAGAGATTAACAGAACATCCATTTCCCACAGGTTGGGGAGACTTCATCCTGGTTCTCTATTCTATTTTCATCCCCCTAATTCATCATGTTGTGCACAGCAATCTGTCACGATCCGCAACATCCACAAATCTGGGGCACTTTCTCCATCCTTCCCCACAGAGTCCAGGCATTTACTAGAACAGGGAACTCCACTTGGCATTTGGAAGAAGCCAATACAGCAAGATCAAGGCCATCTTGTTTTGATTAGTCCTCAAGAGCTTCTCTCTCTCTCTCTCTCTCTCTCTCTCTCTCTCTCTCTCTCCTGTAAACGAGTTTGGTGATGTAAATGCTTTGTTCAATCAGAAAATTTTCAGCATTCTATATGGAAACATATGTTACAATTTGAACCAAAATTCCAGGAAAACATGCATTTTTTATTATGTAGATCCTATAATGACTTGCAGCATTCTGTAATAAACAACTGATGTAAACTTTTCTTTAGTTATTCATTTGACATTTCCTTTGTCTATAGTGAAACTCTTTTAAGTTAATTTCTTTGATGTTAACAATTTATTTTACTTCTTCAATAATTAGTCATTTTTGTGAACCAAGGAAAGTATGCTACATACAAACTCCCCCAAGTGGCAATAATTTCTTAGATATCCAAAAGCCACATCGCCAAGATACTGTCCAATCACAGAGCATCCACTGACTATTTGGTAAGCAATTTATATGTATTCTACACAGACCCATCCACATACAGCCTCAGGAACCAGATTTTAATCTATACTTTATCAATTCACACAGAGGGATTTTAGAACATGTCTTCAGATTGGTCAATTGACGACTGAATGCAGTTTAGGGCCAGTAATGTATGATAGCTTCATTTCAGACATCATTAATATACTCACAATAACCAAAAGTATAAAAATCAAGAGAATCCTTCTTTTTCTTCCTTTTCAAGACTGAGAAGATACGCAACAGAACAAGGTCTTAGGCATTACCTCCATTCTTTCTGTTGATCAGGTTTGCCTAACAAGTTCACACCACTGTCAAGAGAAATAGATGTTTTATGAACAGCACAGTTAAGTCAATGGCCCAAGAAGTGGTAGAAACAGAAGGATCATATACACAAAAGCAAGAGTGAGCTTTGCAGACAACTTGAAGGAAATAGAAGTAGGGAGCATAGGAATACTTAGTGAGAGGTCTGAGTTCAATATCTGGTCATCTTGGAATTCCCAGCTTGAAGATAAGTTTTATATTGTCATGTCTGCAAATCAAACCACACATTTTTATAGACTAACAAGTATGAGGGACACCCATGCCTACTGCCCCAAACTGTGGTAACACAAGCAGCACAAGGATGCTATGCCATCTTGCCCAAACCTTCAGATACTACTAGGAAATTAATCTGTGCATGCTCCATTTTCCTGTGAACCACCTTTACAAATAAATAAATGTAGACCTAGATAAATATTTTTTATTGGATATTTTCTTTATTTACATTTCAAAAGTTATCCACTTTCCCGGCCCCCCTGCCTAAATCCGCCTATCTGATACCCCCTCGCCCTGCTTCTATGAGGGTGCCCCCTACCCACCCACTCACTCCCACCTCCCCGTCCTCGAATTCTACTATGATGAGGCATCCATTGCGCCTTCACAGGACCAAGGGCCTTGCCTCCCATTGATGCCTGACAAGGCCATCCTCTGCTACATATGTAGTTGGAGCCATGGGTCCCTCCATGTATACTCCTTGGTTGGTGGCTTAGTCCCCGAAAGCTCTGGGATGGTCTGGTTAGTCGATATTGTTGTTGTTCCTATGGGGTTGCAAACCCATTCAGCTCCCTCAGTCCTTCCCCTAACTCCTCCATTGGGGACCCCGTGCTCAGTCAAATAGTTGGCTGCAAGCATTCACCTCTGTATTTGTCAGGCTTTGGCAAAGCCTCTCAGGACACAGCTATATCAGGCAACTTTCAGTAAGTACTTCTTGGCATACACCATAGTGTCTGGGTTTGGAGTCTGTATATAGGGTGGATCCCCAGGTAAGGCAGTTTCTGGATGGCCTTTCCTTCAGTCTCTGTGCTACACTTTGTCTCCATATTTGCTCCCGTGAGTATTTTGTTGCTCTTTCTAAGAAGGACTGAAGCACCCACACTTTGGTCTTCCTTCTTCTTGAGCTTCATGTGGTCTACGAATTTTATCTTGGGTGTTCGGAGCTTTTGGGCTAATATCCCCTTATCAGCGAGTTCATACCATGTGTGCTCTTTTGTGTTTGGGTTACCTCACTCAGGATGATATTTTCTAGTTCCATTCATTTGCCTAAGAATTCCATGAAGTCATTGTTTTTAATAGCTGAGTAGTATTCCATTGTGTAAATGTGCCACATTTTCTGTATCCATTCATCTGTTGAAGGACATCTGGGTTGTTTCCAGCTTCTGGCT
The DNA here is from genome assembly GCA_019843965.1 of Rhynchomys soricoides. NCBI lineage: Eukaryota > Metazoa > Chordata > Mammalia > Rodentia > Muridae > Rhynchomys > Rhynchomys soricoides. Next base: position 3,580,368 of record JADRCH010000150.1, on the reverse strand, counting down.
ATTATAAATAAGGCTGCTGTGAACATAGTGGAACATGTGTTCTTGTTATATGTTGGAGCATCTTTTGGGCATATGCCCAGGAATGGTATAGTTAGATCTTCAGGTATGTCCAGTTTTCTGAGGAACTGCCAGACTGATTTCCAGAGTGGTTGTACCAGCTTTCAATCCCACCAAGCAATGGAGGAGTGTTCCTCTTTCTCCACATCCTCGCCAGCATCTGCTGTCACCTGAGTTTTTGATCTTAGCCATTCTGACTGGTGTGAGGTGGAATCTTAGGGTTGTTTTGATTTGTACTTCCCTAATGACCAAGGATGTTGAACATTTCTTTAGGTGCTTCTCAGCCTGTCAGGTTTCCACAGTTGAGAATTCTCTTTTTAGCCCTTGTCTTAGGTAGGGTTTCTATTCCTGCACAAACATCATGACCAAGATGCAAGATGGGAAGGAAAGCGTTCGTTGAGCTTACACTTCCATGCTGCTGTTCATCACAAAAGGAAGTCAGGACTGGAATTCAACTAGGTCAGGGATCAGGAGCTGATGCAGAGGCCATGGAGGAATGCTGCTTACTGGCTTGCTTGCTTCTCCTGGTTTGCTTAGCCTGCTTATAGAACCCAAGACTACCAGCCCACAGATGGTACCACTCACCAGGGGCCCTTCCTTCTTGATCACTAATTGAGAAAATGCCTTACTGATGGATCTCATGAAGGCATTTTCTCAACTGAAACTCCTTTCTCTGTGATAACTTCAGCTTGTGTCAAGTTGACACACAAAACTAGCCAGTACAGCCCTGTTCCCCATTTTTTAATAGGGTTATTAGGTTACCTGTAGTCTAACTTCTTGAGTTCTTTGTATATATTGGATATTAGCCTTCTATCAGATGTACGGTTAGTAAAGATCTTTTCCCAATCTGTGGGTTGCCATTTTGTCCTATTGACAGTGTCCTTTGTCTTACAGAAGCTTTGCAACTTTATGAGGTCCCATTTGTCTATTTTTGATCATAGAGCATAAGCCACTGGTATTCTATTCAGAAAAATTTCCTCCTTGCCCATGTGTTCAAGGCTCTTCCCCACCTTCTCTTCTATTGTTTCAGTGCATCTGGTTTTATGTGGATGTCCTTGGACTTGAGCTGTGTATACAGAGATAAGAATGGATTGATGTTCATTCTTCTACATGCTGACCACCAGCTGAACTAGCACCATTTGTTGAAAATGCCATCTTTTTTCCTCTTGATCATTTTAGCTCCTTTATCAAAGATCAAGTGAGCATAGGTGTGTGGGTTCATTTCTGGATACAAATTGGAAAGGAAGAAGTCAAAATATCACTATTTGCAGATGATATGTTAGTATACTTAAGTGACCCCAAAATTCCTTCAGAGAACTTCTAAACCTGATAAACAACTTCAGCAAAGTGGCTTTATAAAATTAACTCAAACAAATCAGTATCTTCCATCTACTCAAAGGATAAACAGGCCTTGAAAGAAATTAGGTAAACAACACCTTTCACAATAATCACAAATAATATGGAATATCTTGGTGTGACTCTCACCAAACAAATGAAAGATCTATATGACAAGAACTTCAAGTCTCTGAAGAAAGAAATAGAAGATCTCAGAAGATGGAAAAATCTCCTATGCTCATGGATTGGCAGGATTTATATAGTAAAAATGGCATCTTGCCAAAAGTAATGTAAGTATTCAATGCAATCCCAATCAAAATTTCAACTCAATTCTTCATATAGCTAGAAAGAACAATTTTCAAATTCATTTGGAATAACAAAAATCCCAGGATAGCAAAAACTATTCTCAACAATAAAAGAACTACTGGCTGAGTCACCATCCCTGACCTCAAGTTGTGTTACAGAGCAATCATGATAAAAACTGTATGGTATTGGTACAAAGACAGGCAGGAAGATCAATAGAATAGAATTGATGACTCAGAAATATTTTTTACTTGATCTTATTGATATCTTAGGTCAACATCTTTGAGTACTTCTTTATACATAGAATACATAAAGAATTACAAATTCTAAAACCCAAAAAAATTGTCTCAGAATATTTTTAAAAAATTAGCACTCAGTGGTCTGCGAAAATGTCTCAGTGTGTAAACATGCTAGCCACAAACTTCATAATCTGAGTTTGCTCCCCAGAGGTCACATAGGAAACCAGATGTGCACATTGTAATCCCTTCATTTCTAGCCCAAGATGGGAGGTGAGACTGAGGTATTTACTTTTTGGGCAAAGCCTGGAGTAAGCTAAATATCACAGAAACAAGAGAGAATCTGCTTCATTAAGGTAGATAGCAGACCTCACTCCTGAAAGTCAGTCTCTGGCTTTTGACCTCCACACACCTGTATCTACACACACACACATGCACACAAACACACACACATGCATATATGCACACAAGCAGACATACACATACATACACCCACGTATGTATGTGGACACTTGCATTTAGTATGCAGAAATTTTTCCAATAAGAAATTCCCATTTGTGTGATTTGTTAGAATGGCCAATCCAGAATAACTTCACTTTTCGTACCAAATATCTATGTGCTTACTATAAAAATTTGTGGACTGATCAGCTTTTAATTTGTAATATTTAGTTTACAAGTCATATATTGTGTAAGGTTGAAATTTTACGCAAGTTTTGGAACAAATAAGCTATTGATTGTTACAATGAATTTTATCCTGACGGATTCCTTAACAGCATCTGCTGTCAAAAACAGCATTTGAAGAATTAATTTAAAAATGATTGAAAATACAGAGCAGATAACCTATTAGAAAAGAAAACACCAGATATTGACATCTACCATAGACTCCAAATCTTGAGTTAATAGTATTAAATAGTCTTGAGAGAGTCAAATGAGAACAAGGCTTTGCATAGCTATATGTTACTGATGCCTGCTAACACACAAGCAACTCCATCTGCTGTGTGTTGTCTGTTCTCTTCAGACATCACATACCAATGCTTTCTCTGTCAGCGTTCATGTGTAAATTAGAATGGGCCACCCAAATACTCAGCAAATGACAGAGCTGTTTAAATTGTAAAAGTGGATCCACCATGACTGTCTGACAAATTATAAGTGCATCCCAATTACACTGTGTGGTATTAGCTCACTAGATTGGGCTTCATGCTGCCCTCTTGGCAGGTGGTGTTTGTAAATTCAGATTACTTGTAACCATACTTCATGTGTTTCCCACTAACACATGTGGGGAGCAAGCTTGGAGCTCTCATTCCATGTATTTCTCCTTATTTAAATTAGTCTTCTTTACAAGCATGCCAAATTGTCTCAGATGCATATGGGATTTGCTCAGGAGACAATAGTAGTTTCCCTTCTCAACTTTTCACTTCTTTTTGCTGTTACAGAAGTAAACCAAAATGACTTTATGCACAGAAACAGTGAGTCTTTATTATTTGTAATAGAAACTAAAGTTAATTATTATGTCTATCAAAAAGGAACAAGAATTGCCTGGGGAGAATTGGTCAAAGGACCATGTTGTTCGTTTTCCCAAATATATGGCAAGTCTAAGGGGCATATTTTAACTCACGTACTTTCATGTCTCTATTATGACACGGTTGAAATATGGGCTAATTTTAAAAAGTTTGTTTCTTACATACTTTATGAGGTTTAATTAGGGTCCAGCCAGAGTTCTAGATTGACTGTGGGAATACACTGCTTAGTCTAGATAGCAAACAAACAAAATAATTAAATATTAGGTATCTACTGGTTTGTCAGAACAAAAAGTACAGCCAAAGAAATTGCAATTTATGTGTCGATAAAATCATTTCTGATCATTTTCTTAACTACATCTTTGATTGTAAAATAGGAATAGAGTGGAGGAAGGCTTAGAAAATGTGTTAGTTTATAAAGGGTAAAAAGAAGAAAACAGGTAAGTAGCAAAGTTTATTAGAGGAAATAACTCAAGCAAGATTTGGGGCACAAAAAAACCTGAATGTTAACCTTGACCAGAGAATGCCATTGCTCTACAACATCTGGAAATTCTTTCTCCTTTTTTAAATCACAAAATGCACCTAGTAGAGGAATTTACATAAATAAATATTCTACTCCTGGGATAGTTATTAACTTCATTAGGGTTTTTAAAATTCTGCATTGTTTTATGATGACCTAAGTGTCTTTCTAGTGACTGAGGAGAGGCTGAATGATTCTAGAGTAGCATAAGGTTTGTTGTGCATGGGTCAGGCTTGTCTTAAATAGCAATAACTTTAAGGTGTTTTGGGGGGAAAATGATGCCAAGAGCCAATCTAGAAACAGAAATGTCTATCTAATTTAAATTCAAAACAAACAAATTGACCAAGCAAGGAGTAGGGTACCTCTCTCTATATTCTTTCTCTAGGGACTCGGGACAGGGCTACAAACTTTGTCAGCTAAGTAATGGATTAAAGCAGCTATTTGTGGTCTTCTTGGGAAACACTAACATTTAAACTAGTTTATGCATAAAACATATATTCTTCATCTCAAACAACTGACTCACAAATGGACTTCTGGAGTAAAACCCATTCATAAATTGTGGTCTCCTCGTTTAATTATGTTCAGACAAAAATCCTCTGACTCATAAACAAATTGAACAAATAATTTCCTCCTCAAACATTATGTTAGTATGAATTGCAATCTAGGACAGCAACCACAAGATGTCTTAGAGTAACATGTGTGGTACAACCTCAGCATAGGGACAGCATGAAGTCATCAATTCCTATGGGCCTGTTTAGTCATCATAAACCATGCATTCTTCTCTGTTCCTGGGGAGTTTAGTGAGAAGTTTCTAAAGCACTTCATGGTGACTTCATTTATTTCTTGAACAATCTGTGAGATACATTTATTTTGAAGACAATAAAGTCTGTGGCTATTAACTAATAACTTTATCTTTCATTTTATAATGTACTTTCCCAAATCCATTTATATTTTGTAGTTGAAATGAATTAAATTTAATAACAATTTTATGGCTGGAGATAAGTCCAATTGTTGCTTAGGTTGCATGTTTAGAAGATACTGAATTCAGATAAAGTAGTTACAAAAAGCACAAAGGTGTGACTAGATAGAATGGTTAAGCTAGTTAATACAGAGTGCTCCTTCTTTAAACATGTTTTTACTAAACCAAGCTTTTGAAAATGGCCATAAAATCTAAGACCCTCTATTCCATGATCGTGAATTTATGAATATTTTTGTATCACAAAATAGCTCACTTTTAATAGTTTACAATTTTGATTATTTCTATTCTTCACATGATAACTCCCAGGTCTCTAGTATTAGACATATATTCCAATTAAATGGAATACTCTTTGTTATTAGATACCTATAGATAATATATCAATTTCAAAGTTATATTTGTGAAATTAGTTTTATTCCTTGGCTTATCAGAGAAATATGTTAGCTCTGATCATGTGTTTCTGAATTATTTGCTCTATAATAAACAGGTAGGAAAAGTGCCCTAAAATGGATGGCAATGATTGACATTATATTATAACACATATGATAAATTGATTAAATATCTTATACAAATTGTATATCTAATTATGACAGAGACACAAACAAATACAATCTGAATTTGGTGTATAAAACACTCTTTAGTTTACTAATAGTAACATAAAAACAAATAAAAGAAAATCAAAACCTTAAGATTCTTTTTAGAGTGTTTGCCATTTCTCCTCTCTATTCATGTTAATGAATCATTCCCAAATTACCCACAGACACACAGGCATTCCTTACATCTCATGCTTCTGTGGTTGAGTAATTAGGGATTAGCTATATGGGTGGGTGTTGCTGCTCATTTCTGGGAACATTTATGGTGCTACTGTCATCTGGTAGTCTGACAAAACTGAATTGTCTCAGAGAGCTTTGCTCATGTGTCCAGTCATGAGCGTATTGTTCTGATGCCTAGATCCAGATGGAAAAGTCTAAGACAGATTCATACTCGTATCCTGGAAGTCACAGATAATAGATTTGAAAATGCATATATATATACACATTTATATTATATATGCCATTAAATGTGCCATTATTAGGAAATTTGCTAGCATATTTTAGCTTAATGTGTTTATGTTACACAAAAGCAAAGTGTTGGGAATAGTACTGTAAAGATACTACCCTAATATTTGGGAGGGGAGGCAGAAAGATCACAAGTTTGAGATCATTCTAAGCTACCTAGTGACTTCTAGGCAAAATTGGCCTACAACATGATGAGAAGAAGGAGGTAGAGACTGAGGAGGAGGAAGAAGAGGAGAAGAAGGAGGTAGATGGGAGGTTTTCTCAAGGAGAATGGCAGAAAAGAAAAATGTAATCAGCATTAAAAAGTAAAAAGAAATAGTGTTTCTGTAAAGATAAAACCATCTTTGAACTTGTAAGATATGTTACTTGGACTTTAAAGATGTCTCAGTAAGTATATTGCTTGCTTTGCGAGCATGAGAACAGGAATTCAGATATACAGTACACATATGAAAAATTAGACTTTCTGGTATCTATCTATAATCCTGGGGCTGGGGATGTGGCATCACTAAGATGCCTGGGTCTCATAGACCAGCCAGTCTGGCTAAAACAGAGTTTTCTATATTCAGTGGCAGACTACTTCAAAGCATAAGGTAAATGAGAATACCTGACATGAACACACATGTGCATATGTGTGCATCATATACAGAAAAATTTTAAACCACACTGAAACTCACTCTAATCACCAGGAATTATATTTCTCAGTCTTCACATCAACTATTAAGTCTTAAAAAGAAAGAGAGTAGGCACATCACAGATAAGCGACACATAAGGATCAGTCCTAGAAAACACAGAGGGACATAAGCTCATAAAACTTGGATTTTGTTTCATTCTGTGCTTTAAAACTTAAGAGAGAAGAAACTATAAACTAGGGATGCTTCATTTTTAATATTAGCTGGAAAAATATTCTCACACTACAGAAGGAGCTGTGACAAGTGATGAGGGTGTTTCACATATTTGGAGGCATTTATTTTTCAAATAAGAACACACTCCTCTGAGCATTTCTAGTCGAAATGTCACATTAACAGGTTTTTGTCTTTCAATCATAGCACATTTATGACCCAATTCCAGCTTCCTTGCAAGTAAAACTAAATACAAATCATGTCTTAAAAGACACAGATACATATGTACTGACATACACTCATACATTCCAATTCCAAACAATGATCACATATTAATTAAAAAAGGACTTAATTATTTTCAAAATATCAAGGCTGCAAACCGACAATAGCTACAAAAAAGGTAGGCTGTTTCCCACATATATTTATTTTAAGAAATTGGTTAATTGCACAATAGCCTTTTCTGAGGGAGCCTTAGAATGAAGGTCCCCCTAGGGATAATTAAATTAAACCTAGAATTGTGTTAGCATGACAGTTATGACAATTATTTTGTTTCTTTTATGTGTCAAAGTAGTAAGAAGAAATGTGTTAGTTTGGTTTTCAGATCACTTTGTCTGATTTAAGGTGCTTTCAAAATTATACAAAGACAACAAAGAAAAGAGATAACTTTCTTTGGGGAAGCATTAAGAACATTTTTCACCCACTATCTTGGCAACTGACACCCTTAGAGACAAGTTCAATGATACCATATGATTTGAACCAGAAAAAAAAAAAGTGGATTCATTACAATAGTTCACAGAGGATCTAAAATAAGGCTGTAAATTATGCTGGTAAAATGGTAAAATACTTGGCAATCTTACCTTTTAACTTCAGCTAACAATAATATTTTGGCATAATTATGCCTTACAGCCTAGCTAGGGAAAAAAATTATACTAGAAAAAATGTTTACCTGAATGATAACAGAATTTACTGTATATTCATTTGGTAAATCAAGCAAAACTAGGTATTTCCTGGAAAGCAGGAATAATTTTGAGCTGGCTCACTCAGGAAACCTTGCTCTCCGTGGACTTTCTGGAGGAAGGCCATCAATTAATGATTTGGGGACTGTGGAGCAAGTAGACCATGCCACCAGACAGAAAACACTGGTAAGGTTGAGCAAGCACGGACTCCGGGGAATCTCAGACTTAAGAAGGGCAGGAGTGGAGCCAGCTCCCTGACAAATTACCTGATCTGGAAAAGGTAACCATTTCACCCCACTAAGAGGACCATGGTAATTAGTCATGTAGCATAAAAACCTGAAGTTCTCCATGAGGTATCAAGATAGTCCCTGAACTTTCAGCCAGTCAGCTTCTCTTTCTGGGCATCCCTTCCCACAAAAGGTATTTAATCCCTGGGTAACTCTGAGTAAGGTGTGTATGCATTCACAGCCACCATCAAATAAAGCAGTTTGGACAAGCAAGGGCCATCTCCTTCATCAAGGATACCCGCTGAGGCTGGAACAGAGCTGGGAGTTCCTTATAAAGAGCAGTGCCACAGTCTCCAAGAGAAAGCCTTCTCTGTCTCAGCCCCTTCCTACACTTGGCGCTCACTTGAAACCAAACTGGATGCTGCTCCTGTCCAAGGACTCTGCATTTCCCACCAGAGAAATCCTAGGCTAAGGACCACTGTTATGGACACCTCTGACTGGCTTTCTCCGGATACTCGGGCACCCCAGTGGCAAGGCAGACAAGCAGCCTGGCAGGGGACTTGAAAGATTTACTTTTAAAAAGCACAAGAGATTTATAGGAAAAAAAAAATGTTAACTTTGATATCCAACTCTTCTCAGACCCCCACTGATATATCCCCCTTCTAACATCATGCCCCCTTTATTAAAGTCACTGAATCCGATTAACGCTGCCCCTGTGAGTGTGACTAGCCATTACGGGATGGAAAAACAACCCAGGACCTGTCCCCTGAAGAAAACTGACTCTTTCTCCCCAGCAGTTATCAATTGTCAATAATTCCTCCGCTGCCTTTGGGAGCTCCTCCCCTATGCATGCTAAGATTTTGATTGACTTATCTTGTGTAGTTAGCATACAGCCAACCACAGCTGCCTTGAGCTCTTGAGCACAATGACCCTGTAATACCCAGAAGACACTGATTCACAGAGATCCTCCCAGAACTCTGGTTTTCTGCCAGTCTTAGAATCGTATCATCCAGGAGTTGGGTGGTCAGTGTGACCATATAGGAAAGAGGGAGATCTTGGAGGTGATAGCATTGATGGCTGGGGGTGAGGGGGGGTCTTTATAGAGATTAAACAATACAAGACTTAAGCCACTGTGACAGTTTTGATTCCCAAGTACAGTTACACATCTTGGACTATTTGTCCAACTTTCTATGGTTTTATCATTATTGTCAAACAAGTTTAAAAATCACTCTGCCCATCTTAGAATCTGCACAATAGACATTGCAGCTGATCCCCAAGCTCAGGTGAATACTTTGTTCCTTATTCCTCCTGACCCTTATCTTAAAGACTCTCTTAGAGAACTTTTAAAGTCTACCTAGAAATTGAGTCCATCAGCTTCTATGTAGTGATTTTGACAGAAAAGGTAGTAATTTGGAAATGGGGTCTAGACTGACGTAATCTAATTTTGATATGTTTGGAAAGATACTAACCCAACAGGATAGGAGACCTCATATAAGGAGAAAGGGGAAGATTAAGACAAGAAAAGGGACAGTAAACAGTGGCAGAGCATGAAGCAGATTTCTGGGGCTAAAATGCAAGTGATAACAAAGAGGAGAATCTGTCATTCATAGCCAGGACAGGATAAGGATCATTTTGGACTCTGATAGAGAAGTATAGCCCAAGATGCACTTAGATTTTGAACTTCTTGCCTCTGGAACTGTGTAAATAAATTTCACTTTTAAACCACCCAGCTTTCAGTCATATGTTACAGTAACTATAAAAATTAATATCCGTGCCAAGGGGTCCTCCATATCATCTTCACATATTCCCTATTATTAAATATAGAATGATTCTTTTAAGAGTGCCATTAAAGCAAATGATCTTAAATACAGCTGTAAAAAACATTTTAATCATGATGAATGTGTGCCTTATTCACAGAGACAATTAAAATAGAAAACATGTGTATCATCATTAAGCTAATGATTTTTAAAAGCAGGATTCACATTTGGACTAACATAATACAAATAATAATAAGACAAATGGATGTTATAAAGCTGAAATATGTACTCTATCAGACGCTTACTTTCCCATCAATAACTTCATATCTTCTCCCACGTCCCACCTCATATTCATGGAGAAAAAAGGTCATATACATTTTTTTGCTAATAACATCAGAGCAAGTTTTATATTACGAGAGTGCTTGTTAATCAAAGAAAACATCAAGTTAATACAGTATGTTAGTGTTTTGTTTTTTTTTTTCATAATAAGCAGAGTTTTGATTGCATGGGCTTCTGCCAAGAGGCTTTTGTTCAGGAGCTTCTGCTGGTTTTGTTTTGTTTTGTTTTTTGAGACAAGGTTTCTCTGTATAGCCCTGGCTGTCCTGGAACTCAGAAATCTGCCTGCCTTTGCCTCACTAGTGCTGGGACTAAAGGCATGTGCCACCACTTCCCAGTCTGCTTCTGCTGTTTTAAATGAATTGCTGTTTTGTATGAAAATCATTGGCTTCCTTAGTTGTCATGCAAATCTCTTAAAGGTAAAAAGGATTCTGGTGAAAATCTAAATTCACCCTTTCATTGCTTTAGTAAAGTGATTGGCTTTGACTTTTAATATTTTTTGAAAGACATGTTTAAGTGCCCTTAAAAAGGAGCTTTGGAATCTGGAGAAGTGACTGAGAATGGGTAAGAGCAATGGCTGTGAGTCTGCATCCCAGAACCCAGGTGAAAAGCTGGAGGAAACCAGATGTTACCTGGAACCTCAGCACTGTGTAGAGCAGAGACCGCAGAATGATATGGTTTGCTGGTCAATAGCTTAGCTTCCTGTCCAATAAGAGACCCAGTTCTTAAAGGTTAAGGTGGGGAGTGCCAGAGCAGGATTGCCAATACTCACCTATTGCCACAAGCATATGCACAGGCTTCATACCTGTAAACAGACACATGTGCAGACGCCACACACACACACACACACACACACAATGATGAACAATGATGTCACTGATGGCATGCCATAGTGAGCAAAGCAAAGCCCAAGAGGCCTCAACCCTACACAGAGAACTCTGGGCAACTAAAGAATCTGAGAGCAGTGGAGGAGACCTCCCCCCAAGAAGGAGCACACCAATTGATTATCCAACACCAAATGACCAACCCTGAAAGCTTACATACAAGTAACATTATACAGACTGAGCAGGTTATACTTAGGAGTTTACATGTATATACATACACACATGGAAGAACAATTAACAAAAAAAATGGACACCATTAACATGAAAAAGAGCAGCGAGGGATATATGTGAGGGGCTGAAGGGAGGAAGGAGAGGGAGAAATGTCATAATTACACTATAATCTCAAAATTTAATTTAAAAAGTAATCTTATGCTTTGATTGTAAAAATACCTTCAAAAATTCCCAAAGGGGTATATGATATAATAGAATAACACTTTAGTGTAACCATTCTTAGTCACTCTCATAATACAAGCTCATAGATAGCTTTCCAGTGGCAAGTAGAATTGATATTGTCAAGGTAACTGGGCTGGTGAACGGTCAGGGTCTGAGATTTCTTTGATAATGCTCATTTCTTCCTGTATGTTCATAGAGAACAGCTTGGCCCTAACAACCCCTTCCCTGGTTCTTAATGTTTCCTTTTTCTAACATTCTGGCTCTATGCTCTTGGTACATCTGCTTTCCATGGATGAGTAGACCCTTTGTTTGGTTTCTGCCCTATCATTTCAGGGACTTCATCGGGTTCATCCCCTGCCTAAATGCCCATATTTTTTGTTTGTTTGTTTTTACACCAAGTAAATGGTTATGTTTTACTCCCTTTATCCTCCAATCTAGATAATTAATCCCTGAAGGACAAAATTACAGGCTGGAAATTAGCATACCTACAAATTACAGGCTTGTGCTCGCAGTTGCTTTATCCCTGCCACGTGTTGGTTTATTCGGATTTACACTTTCTCCCACATCTCCGTGTCTCTTCTCTTGTTTACAGTGATTCTGCCCATATGTACCCCCTTTTTAGGCAAAGAACACATGGAAGACAATGGCTCCCACTTTGTGGTTTTCCTGTTTTCAGGTTATCTTTTACAGACAATAAAAGCCATAGCTCTTAAGGGCTCTGTGCAACATTTTTTGGCAATTGTGCAGGAACACAGGGGGAGAAATAAGAAGTGGGGCATGTCTCTTCCTCCAAGAATCCCCTACATATTTTTTGTGATAAACGTCTCCTTCCAGAGTTTGATTGGAATGAATTTAGGAAAGAATATTTAGATGAATTTTAAGAGAGAAAGTCATCCAACTGTTTCAGTTGATGGCTGCTTAATTGTACATTCAAGAAAATGTCCTTGAATATGCATGGGATGACTCTGATGCTGAAAGTTATCACTGAATGTGTGAATAGTGATGCACAACATCTTATATTGAAGGCCTGGTATATTAGGAAAGCAAGACAAATGGAATCTAGTGCATAGATACAGCACACATCAGTTCTGTTGTTTAAAAAAAAATAAGTATAACAGGTTCCATAGATGTAGGTGGAGTTAAATTGAAAAATCTGTGCAGCTAAAAAGCATGTGACAACTTTATGTTTTATATCTATTTTCTTTCAGAGCATAAGTAACATTTTTAAAAAATCAGATACAATAACAACTAAGAATGAAAATTGAGGACAAATTCTTTTGTATTTGAGACCAAACAACAAAACATGAGATAATCTTCTTGTATAGTGCTTGATTTAAGACAGATAAGAATATCAAAAATGTTCAGATCACACTGAAGGCTCATTTTATGTATGGTCTCACCATACCAATTATTTATATTTATATTTATATGTTTTATTAATCATTCCATTCGTTTACATCTCAAATGTTGTACCACTTCCTGGTTACCCCTTCCACTAACCCCACATCTCGTGATATGACCCCTCCACCAACCATCCGTCCCACATCTGCCCTCCCCCATCCTCTTTGCCTGTATAAGAGTGCTCCCCCACCCACTCACAGTCTCCTGCCACACCACTCCAGAATCCCCCTACGCTGGGGCATCAAACCTCCTCGGAAGCAAGGGCCTCCCCTCCCATTGCTGCCAGGCAAGGCCATCTTCTGCTACATATGTATCTGAAGCCATGGGTCTCTCCACCTTGGTTGGTGGTCTAGACTCTGGGATAAATGGGTGATCAGGCCAGCCCCTGCTGTTCTTCGAATGAGGTTGCAAGCCTCCTCTGCTCCTCCAGTCCTTCTGCCAGCTCCACCACCAGGTTCCCTGAGCTCAGTCTGATTTCTTTTTTTCAGGATCTCTTTTTCTTCCTTTCTTTTTAATTTTTTTTTAATTCATTTTTTTTCCAATTTTTTAAAGATGCAATTAAGAACGCTTTCTTTTTTCTATTTAACAATGCTCATCACACTGTGCACATGCTTGGGTAAAATAAAAGATACCTTATGTAATTAGGCTTAATAGTGCCAGTTGGGCATAATAGAGGGGGAAAGAGCCAACCGTTAAGAAACTAAGGCAAAAAATAGAAGAATGACAAATGGCAGATTTAAACTTAATCAAAAGAAATGAGAGTGGCACTGTAGCTTCATAGCCAGGATCGGGGGCTCAGGATTTCATCACGTAGATGCAAAGTCAGTCTGTAGGGCTCTGCCAAATGCAGGACAAATGCCTTCTTTGGGCCCGGCTCTCTTTGGTGTCTTCAGCTTTCCTAGGTTCCAACTACATGACTTCTCTACTGCAGTTTAAGCTTCCCATACATAGCTTCAGTCATTATTCTATCAGGAATTCCATATAGGAAAGCCATCCACTTGGTCTGATGACATTGCTTTTCCCTTGAATCTTGCTGTGAAGCCATAACTCTTTTGTCTTTAGGCTTAAATCCTAGCCCAGGATGAATGATGCCAGCCTCTGCTTCTATTTAAAGATGTGCTTTGACTATCATAGCTGCAGACATCTCTGACTTTCAAAGTGGTAAAAATGTTTCTCCATGTTCTGTTTGAATAGTACACCCTGTCAACTCTTTTCTCAGGAATTCTCTTCCAAATAAAGCTGTTCATTTGTGTTTAGTCAAATGGAAAATTGTAAATAAAAGTCCTTCAACTGGCTTTGCAGTTTTGCACCCCAGAGCATTTAATGTGTGAAGGTGTCCCTTCACAGCACATCTCATTCGGTTCTGTGCAATGCCTGATATTTATCTTTAATAGCATGACTCTATTTAACAATTGCAATTGTACTTTGTCCACACTTGCCTTGTCTGCCTCCTGAAAGCCCATATTCCTTCCATGACACCTGTGCATCTTCATTTCTCTCTGCTGCATTTGTTGATCTGTGTGCTCACTGTAATCTGCTGAAGGAGAGCTAGTAACAACCATGCCACAGTCTCAATGTTAGTTTTCTTGAAATTTTCTCCATCAAGGAAATAAACCTAGAACTTTTGAACTCAGTCCTACTCTAATAATCAGACATAGGCAGAACATAGCCAAATTCTTTGTCACACTATGGCCTCTACTGAATGGATGGCCTCCATTGAGTTCCCAAAAGGATTACTGTAGTATTCTAAAGCTTTATGGATATAGTCTTTGTTATGAGCATTCAACTTGTGGGACTCCCACAAGAATGGCCCAGCAGGGTTTCCTTATAACATTGCAAGGCTTTGATCACATACATCTTTAGACTTTCAAGGCTTAAAAATATACATCATCAGGTTTCTTACTATGACCCCATTTTCTGCAATAGTCACTTACTTAGTTCTTGCTATGACATAATACCTAAGGACATGAACAAAATGCTCAAACTACACAGCTTAAGGGATGAAAATGTTCTGGCTCATAGTTACAAAGGGTATCAATACAGGCTGTCAAGGAAGAGGACACTCCGCATCCCTTTGGATGGAGAATCTGAGAGCCTGGGTTGATAAGAAATACATATCACTTTCAAGTTCTGCCACTAGCTACCACATCTGGATAACTTCTCTCATGGGTAACCATAATACTGAAGGTTCCAGACCTTCCTAAAGGATGCTGGTGACAGAGGAGTCAAACACATGAGCCCGAGAGGACGTTTTACATGCAAAAACATAACATCAATAAATTATTGTCCTTAGTTCATTTAAAATGTTTTGTTATTATGCTGTAACACAATACTGTAAACTCTGTGGCTCAGAAATAACATAATTTCTCACAGCTGTGGATTCTAGAGAAAATGAAATCAAGATGTCAGAACCAGTGTCTGGAGATAGCCTACTCTCTGTCCTTAGACATTCATTATAGCTTGTCCTCTAATGATAGGTAGGCCATAACAGTTCCCTATGGTCTTTCTCGTAAAGACATGCTCCCATTCATAAAGAACCCCTGTCATACATTAATCACTCTTCACAGACCCCACCTCCTGATACCTTCACTTTGGTGATCAAGTGTCACCAAAAGTATCTAGATGTGATGGGATTTTTTAAAAATTTATCATGTCAAGAGCTGAATTTCTCATTTCCCATATGGAAATTGATCATAATGACCAATTGCATCAGAATAATGACAAATTTATCCTTAGAGAGTTATACTCTAAATATCCTGGAGATGGTAGGATATCTTTATCGTATTTAGGATTCTTTTAGTTCTATAAAAAGTATAACCACATTCTAACTACATTACTAGCATTGTGATTCCTCTTAAACTACACAAATGTCCTACCTAGATCATGGCTACAGCTTTCTGAATGGTCTTTTCTCTTTAACATGTATTATTCTAGAGTCCATTGAAAGCATATTGGTCAATCTGATCCTTGAACATGCATTTCCATTAAAATTGGTATGTATCTTGTATATTTTAGGACTCCCATCCTTACTGAGGAATAACATACTAATCAAGACACAACCAAGACACACAGGCTCTATAAACTCAATGGGAATTTTTGTGTCTATGGATCTGACTGAGCTCATGAGTTTAGGGTTTAGCCCTATCATAGAGATGTTGACTTGACAATACACTGGCAAAAGCAGAATATTTGAGTCTGCATTAATGTTCATTGTTGTCACATGTACTACATAAGCAGTGTCTGCAGTGGAGAATCCTGAAATAGTCCTGGAATCACTCATACTTTCTGCATTAAACATGACTTTCCTGGAGTTTATATTTCAGTTATTGCTTGATTATTATTCCTTTTTTTATTACTACAATGGGAACTAAGAATTAATGCAATAAATATGTTTAGTGGAAGTTATTTTGTCAAAAAATTAATATTTATCTGGAAGTTCCTTTATGTACATAAACAAATGATATTAATCAACATGGAAAAAGAAAAACATGACTATATACAGCTGAAACTTTAGAGTATCAAAATAATCTCAAGCTGGAAAGGAATTTAATGTACATGGTAGACAAATGACTCTATTACTCCTTTATGAGAACACATAATTCTTTGAGATGAAAACATATGTCCTTCCAGAAATGTATGCAAAAGATATCAAGAGGAAAAGTGATAAAGGAATAAAAACAAATGGCTTATACATGTATGAAAGCTTCCATCTTTCTTTGGAATCATGAAATACAAAGTTGAGGGTCATGAAAGCAATTATTTAATTTTTGCAACTGAAACGAATATTATGCAGAAGCTATATCAGTTAGATCTTACTTTCAGTTTCAGCCCAAGTGCTGTAAATTGATACAACATTTTGGAATTTTCCTTGAGAAGATGTATCATTTTGTCTAGATATATTTATAATCTTTGGCTCAACAATTGTATTTCCAATAACTTAGAAAAGAAAATTGGCAAGAAAGTGCTAATTTATTTATAGAGAAATAGCTTGAAGCAGAAAAAACTTATAAGAGGGAAAAGTCAGAATTTTAGAAATTTAGAGACAATAAAATATATACAATACTGGCATTCTTTGTAATCATTAAATTGATTGTACATTGCTTAATAACCAAAGTGGTAGATAGTATTAATTTATAATTATTTTTTTATACAGTGTGGTAATTTTATAATAAATTCTGTAGAACATATGGAAAGATAAAAATTATAATTCTGAAGAGGGTATATTAAGTCTTTGAAAAACATTTTCAATGGTAAACAATGTATCCTAAATTTTGAATGGTGGTTAATATTTTGAAGATATTATTTTGTGTGTGTTTTCTACATTTTTCTCAGTTTTATAATTTTCCTACAATAAACTTCACCACCCTTGTTAAATATATTTTGTATAACAGAGGGTTTAATAAACTTGGGCCAAATAGAGTAAATATTGAACTGTTAAGCTTTTCTTATTGAACTACTTTTAAAAATCACCTATTGATAAAGCCAAATTCATAGCTTTAGTGTCCAATTTTATAAATTAAACCAAAAACTATGGTGAAAATTGTCAAGAGGCATGAATGAAGTACTTTTTAGAAATGAGTATTTTGGGGCAAAGGAAATGTTAACATTGGAAATGGTACTTGTGAGCAAGCATGATGACCTTAGTTCAATCATGAGAATCCCCAAAAGGGAAGGAAAGAATCAACTCCTGAAAGTTGTCCTCTGACTTCCACAGACATGCTGTGCTCACACAGCTGTACACACAAATACATGCAGATATATATACAAGCATACATGCACATACTCATATATAAATACATACATATACAATGTAATTTAAAATTGACTAATATTTAGTTTCTGTGTGCATAACGTAGAGAATGACAATGACTTTAAAATCTAGTAACTCTTCTTGTGTACTGAAATTCCATTTTTGCTAAAAAATGTCATCTACATATACTAAATAGAAAATATGAGTTATATTTTGATCATTTCCTATAAAAATATTTACCTTTATGGCCACCACAAGACCCACCGAATTATCTAGAAAGACAGCATACACTGGACAAGAGGATCTTTATGCATAGTCATCTTGTAGTCAGGAAGGTAAAACCTATTTTATTTTACTTTGTGTCTTAGTCCTGTCATGTTTATTATTTTTCTAATGAAAAATGAATGAGACATATAGTGTTTTAGCTTCTTATATTTCATTTGAATCTTCTGGTTTCATAATACAGACTGAATATATATTCATATGCATAAAATGTAATAATCTTTAGGTTGTTCTGTATTTGATATCATCATCCTTCAGGTTTGGTAGAGCATTATTATCAAATTTTGCTTTGGAATATATACCATGCTGATGTTTTTATGTCAACTTGACACAAACTGGTGTCATCAGGGAGAAAAGAGAATCAATTGATAAAACACCTCCGTAAGATTGGGCTGTAGGCAAGCCTATAAGATGTTTTATTTTCTTAATTAGTGATTTATGGGGCAGGACCAAGCCCATTGTGGACCTTACTTCCCTGGACTGGTGGTATTGGGTTCTGTAGGAAAGCAGGCTGGGCAAGGCACAAGAGCAAAGACAGTTAGCAGCTCTCTTCCATGGCCTCCACATCACGTCCTTCCTACAGGTCCCTAACCTGCCCAACTTCCTGCCCTCCTCATAGGTTTCCATAGGGAATGCTAGGATGGTGAGGTGGGAGTGGGTGGGTGGGAGGGGAGCACCCTCATAGAAGCAGGGGGATGTGATGCGGGCTTCCGGAGGGGAAACTGGGAAAGGGGAATAACATTTGAAATGGAAATACATAAAATATCTAATTTAAAAAAAGTGAACTCTTCTGAGAAAGTGTGAGTATATTTAACCCTTTCCTCCCCAAATTGCTTTTGTCGGTGGTGTTTCATCACAGCAATTGTAACCTGAAATAGAACAATCCTGTGCTTAATTATGCAAAATAATTGCACACTGTTCAGAAGTTTAAACCTTAAAAGAGAAAAGCTTGTCGGAACATTAAAGTTCACCACTTTTGCATCTCCAAAGAAGATGGGAAAACCTAGTGTTAAACAGCTGCAAAATCAATTTAATATTGCATTAAATTTGTTTAACGTGTAATATGAAAAATCCATACTGGATAAAATAGAGCACAGCTCCTTAAAGGAGTTTTTATTGACAAAATGATTCCCTGTAAACCTTTATTTCCATTGCTTTAGCATAGTTAAACATATTAATTAAATATGACTATTTACAAAAATGTCTGTATGAAGAGTTTTTCTCAATTATCAAATCATGTGTGCGTTGAACTGCTCACGTAATGGTGTCACAAATTGATCCTGTGCTAAAATGATGCTGAATTAGTAGTATTGCCATTACTCTCTGCGTTCTACTAAGTGTCTTCTAGAGAGCTGTTTCTGCTCAAATTCACATCTCCTGCTTACATTTCCGATCCCCTTGCCAAGGATTCTTCATTTTGAGTCTATCCTTTTGCCAAAATAAGACATTAATTTTACCTATAATTTGCCCCCAATTCCCTAGTCTCTATTGCGTTTCTCTACTGTTTCACCCTCAAACAGCGTCATTTCCTTACCTTTGCAGCTGAAACTTTATCCATCCTTCAAAAGCTCAAAATTCTTTCCATGTGGGTCCAGGGGATTGAATTCTGGTCCTCAGGTGAAGTTGTTCTCTGACCTCCAGACACATACCATGGTGTATGCTCTCCCCAATCAACCCTCAAACAGTAAATGTAAAAACAAATTTGAAATAAATCTCTCCATGCTATTTTAAACACGATATATTTTTACTATTTTTTTTCTTAATTACTCTATTACTTGAGTATTCTTTGATTATACAAAAATCCATCTTAGGCTTGTTTCAAGACCACTAGATATAGCAGAATATTTTGTTAAAAAGAAAAATTTTAATTCTGTTGGGAGACAAAATTAATTGTTTGTAATGATAAAATGAATAATTTGGAGAAAGAAGTGCCAAATATATATTGACATATCATAAATATATCTGAATGAAATGCATAGTACACACAACTTAGGTGGCTACAATATAAGTTAGGAAAATAAAATCTTACATTTGATATGTTTTTAATTTTATTTTACATAACAGGTAAATATTGTAATGGGCAGAGATTATGATTTATTCATCAGTGACTCATGTTTTCATCATTGGGGTTTCTGTTTTAGTTAGGGTTTTACTGCTGTGAACAGACACCATAAAGTAGGCATGTCTTATAAAGGACAACATGTAATTGGGACTGGCTTACAGGTTCAGAGGTTCAGTCCATTATCATCAAGGTGGGAGCATGGCAGTATCTAGGCAGGCATGGTGCAAGCAGAGCTGAGAGTTCTACATCTTCATCTGATGACTGCTAGTGGAAGACTAGCTTCCAGGCAATTAGGATGAGGGTCTTAAAGCCCACATTCTCAGTGACACACCCACTCCAACAAAGCCACACCCTCTTAAAAGTGCCACTCTCTGATCCAATCATATACAAACCATTGCAGATGCTTAGTGAATATATGGCTGATAATGCATTTCAATTGTTTTTAAACATAAATAAGACATAAATAAACATAAGGTAGTATAAATCTGAATAAAATAACTGAATTAACATATGAAAATATGCAGTTATCATTATCTCAGTCTTACCATGTTAGAATACTTTTCTTTAGTCATTTATATATGACTCAATAATTCTCCAAAAAATGTGTTATTTCAAAATACAAATATTTCCAAAATACTGCTTTCTTAAGTGGAATTTTAAATGCCAACATTTAATCATGTGATTATATATTTTGAACAAAGGCACAAGAAAATATTTTAATTAACACAGGCTCATTTTCAAAATATAAGAGGTATGGCTTTAAATATTTAAAGTAACAGCTAAATTCTGATTAAAAGTCTATATATTCTTAGTCTGTATATACACTAATACTTCTGGAAAACCCACAGCAATCTTACAGTAAATCTTAGTGATTCCATACTCAGTTGTTGGCATGCAGTTTTATCTTGGCTGAAGAAGTGCACACAGAAAAATACTACTTCCATATTGGCTTATTATTTAGTGTTATTTTCCAATAGCACAAGATATTATTATGATATATTAATATTATATATCTAAGCAATTGATGTCAAACCACTAAAAGATGTTTGAGAAAAGAATTTAATATCCTGCTCTATGGGCTAGTGAGATGGCTTAGCTGTTGTATGGGCTAGTGAGATGGCTTAGTGGGTAAAGGTGCTTGTTGACAAGCCTGGCAGGCTGAATTTGAACTCTGGCTCCCACATGGTGGAAGGGAATAACAAACTCCTATAACTTTTCTTCTGATCTTCCCATGCACCCTATAGCATGAGTACACACACAAATAAATATGTAGGTTTAATAAGAATTTTTAAAAGATGTCTGCTGCATAAAAAAATCTTTATGAAAAAAAAAAAAAAACAACAACTTAACAATGAACCAGTATGGAGGTAGCATTTCTCTGTGCATTTCTTCAGCCAAGATAAAACTGCATGCAGACTACTGACCATGGAATCATTAAGAATTACTCACAGTGAGATTACCATGGGTTTTCCAAAGTATTAGTGTATGTACAGACTAAGAATGTATAGACTTTTAATCAGAATTTAGATGGTATCATTTTAAATATTTAAAGCTGTATCTCCTATAATATTTTGAGAACCTGCCTGTGTTAATTAGAAAATTTTCTTGTTCAAAGTATACAATCATGAGGTAAAATTTTAGCATTTAAAATTCCACCTGTGAAAGCAATATTTTGGAAATATTTTTTATTTTGAAATAACACATTTATTGGAGAATTATTGAGTCTTATAGATGAACAATTAAAAGTATTCTATATGGCAAGATGGAGATAATAATTAATGCATATTTTGATATGTAAATTTATTTGTTTTCATTCATATTTATATTGCCTTATTTTTAAACAACTGGAATATAACGTATGCAATATTTTCACTAAGATATATATTTAAAATATCTGTTAATACAAGAGATGTAGTTGTATATCTTTCATAATAAGAGATGTCAAGAGTTTTCATTGTATTCTCTTTTGTAGATAAATATTCAGGATAAACTATATGATTATCTGATTATGTGCTTCAAGATATTCATACTAAGATACTAGGATATTAGAAATAAAGTGAATATTCAAATGTTCCTGTTTGCATCCTTATGTTTTATTTATTTATGTCTATGGGAAGCTCAGTTCCTGTTCTGCCTATCTATTTTGGATAATTCATGACTGCTAAGTCAATTAATAAGTATAAAAAAGAGACCTCTACAAATTATGTTATTAGATTACTTACCTATGAACCTATAAGCCATTTTTTAAGCCAAGTTTGTATTTTTTCAGTAAGACCTTGTATCCAACCACTACATAATAGCTTCCTGAGATTAAGGGGTCAGGGACATGATGTACCATATTATCTACTGCTATAGCTTGCTCCCCCCAAAAGAGTTGAGTCGCTTATGCAGCACAATTTATTTTTCAGTTCTAGAAGCTAGAACTCTTAAGATCAAGGTATCAACAATGTCAGTATCTTTTTGAGGTCTCTGTGCTTGGCTGAAAGATAGGCAATTTATTTTTCTGGTGTCTTTGTATGGTTCTTCTGTACTTGCATCTAATTTCTTCTTCCTATAAAGATATCCTTAATATTGGGTAAGAATCTATCATTATGACCTCATTTAAGTTATTTAAAAACTTTGTCTATGATTTTAATCACATTCTGTCCATGAAGGCTGGCAACTTCATCATATAAAATTTCCATATTGAGAATAATACTTACCATATACATTTTATCATTTTCATTGAATGATAACATTGCCTTTTATGGTCTAAAGTATAACAACAAAAGACTTCATACAGCTACATTTCATCCACTAGTAAACAAAGCCTCACTCCCTTCACTACTAAGGTTCATGAAAATGAAAACTGAATTCATCTCGTTGGCTTATGCCCATTCAGTATTATCTTGTCTAAAATAGAACAGATGCAAGTAAACTGTTGTGATTAAGTTAATATATATATATATATATATATATATATATATATATATATATATCCAGTTACTAAGACACTGTGATAATTGGTGCTAAAGAAAATCAAGAAAGCATTATGTCATTTTCAAAGAACGTAGAATATCAAGGAAAGATGACAGCATTTGATGTTAGAAAGCAAAGCCATGCTGCAAGTTGACATGCCCTCGTGTAATTTAAATGTGTGAAACAGCTAGATTCAAAAAAAAATAGAAATTATCAAACATTCTATCAACTAGAAAATCAATGTTATACCTAAACATAATTGCATATATATTTAATTATCTTTTATTAATATTTTATTTATTTGTTGTTAATGATATATTGTATTAATAAACAATCTCTTACTAATGTTTGATTTAATGTTACTATATTTTATTAATAATTAAATAGGAAATTTTATTTTATTATTTTTTTAGTAAGTGTAATGCAATGCCACAGCTGCTCCTATACCAAATATTTGAAAATCTATTTAGTAGGTTCAAAAACATCTGTGACTGCCATGAATCTGCCAGTTAAATTTTATAAAGAAAACCATGTCCAAACAGGAACATGCTCTAGACATTCTCCAAGTGTCGTGAACAATTTTAAAACATTTTAAAATTATAACAACTTTATGCATATGAATCTATTAATAGAATAACTTTTGTACTCTTCTGCAAGGGCTTCCTATCACAGATTATTTACTGAGAATCTTCATATTTTAAAAAAGTCATATTTGACCTACTGCCATGAACTAATGCTGTCTTTGTTTTTTTCCAAGCCAGTGATGATCCTCCTTCTTCTGCTATTCTTATATCTGAGCCAAAGTAGTATATTTACCACATGTAATGGTAAGGGAATGGGTCCCTTTACCAAAGTCTCCCAGAAAAGAGAAAACAAGCAAGGAGTGCTTTATATTCCACATTAGGCCCAGAGCTTGATTTAACCCATAACTATGTTTATATATAAATTTTCATAGATACGGTTAAGACATTTCAGTTTTTATAGCCCCCTCAAACTTGTCTAATAGAGGTGAAGGCTGTTTAATCCCTTCTATTTGAGAGATTTATTAATAGAGTACATGTGCATATGTATCCTGGTGGCTGCTTCCACATTTGGCTCCTCTTTTGAATCAGATATTAATTTGGAAAGACAGTTTAAAGTTTTCAATAAATAGTACATGTTGCTGTTTAGTACGGGATGGATTTATTCTCCCGGACTGGGTTGAGTAGTCCTGAAATGTTTCAGATGGTGGAACATCCATTTACAAGCAGAATCATACCACGTACTTGGCAGCAATGGAAACTCCTCTAAGGTCTTCGGCTGAAGAGCCCGCTGAGCTAAAATGTCTCCATGTATTTTTCTCCTCGTATTTAAGAGAACTGTAAATTGCTGGAAACAGCTACTTCAGTTCTGTTCTCTGGCCAGTGCCTGAGTCCCAGAAGGCATTCCACAGGATCTGGATTTGATGGCTTCAGGACATCCTCTGGAGGACGTTCCTTAAAAACCACAGCTGAACTGGCTGCCTTTAGCAAGGAGTTTTGAGCCAGTAACAGCCTGCACTACCTCGCCTCCCTAGAGAGAATGTTCCCTTTTGATCAGGTTTGCTGTCACCTCCAGGTCACAAGGGAACACCTTGCGTTCTGTTTTACTTGCTCTTCCCCAGCCTGGCGTGAAGTCCATCTGCTCCCTGACAGCACTTGTTTTAACTTGAACAGAAACATGGAGAAGGGTAAAAGGGTCAGTCAAAGGATGAAACATAAAGAGGTCCCGGTGTGTGTCGGCAGCCAGATGGTTGGGTTGGAGGGATCTGCTCCCACCCATTGTTAGAGTCCAGTTCTGCTGAGTTCTCCCTGTTCTCATTGCTCTGGTTTCTCTTGTCCTCTTAGGAATAAGACACATTAACTCTTCTGGTTAGAATCACATTGACAGGGAAAGATGCGAAAGAAAAATGCTCCTTATTTGACCAAGAGTTTTCTTCCCGGACAACAATATGACCATAATAAGACAAACCCTATTATGTCGTTTTTATGCAAATACCTTTAATGGAGAAATCATTCATATTATTAAATAATTGTGTCACTAATTGTGAATGCAAAATACTGCCTATCAAGACTGTTTATGCACACGTGTTGTGCATAAATTTACAAAAGAGTAATAAGTTGCTGCTTCCAGTACCATAGATAACTAGAAGAATATTATCTCACTAGTTTTTAGTTGGTGGGAAACTCCAAATCTCCTGTCGTAGATTGCTTTCTTTTCTGCTGGCTCTCACCACCTTCTTTGCAGAGATGTTTCTACTGGAAAAACACGTGCATGTTTAGACTCCAAAGTGAAAGTAAACATTACTGATTCTCAGGTTTATGGTAGGAAACTAAGTTTTGTTTCTTTCTTAAATCTGCATTCAGTGAATAAGTAAATGGTATTCTAATCATTGGGTTGCATGGTGTAAATTATCTTCACAGTATCTTTGTCAGTAACCAATGGTTATTTGGGGTAAAGACATGAAATAAGGGATTGATATTTTAATAGGTTGTACTGCATTTGCTTATAGTAAAATCCCTGTTTTTGCTTTCTGTATAAGAGAAGTAGTGATCTCCTTGGATGTATGCTTTTCCACATAAACATGAGTCCGTGGTGTTTTGTGGTTTAGTGTGAAGAGAAGGAGAGTCATAGTCACACAGAAAAGGTGGTGGTGCCTCAGAGGGAATAAGATGGCATTTCAGTCTGTAATCATGAGCTTCTTTTGAAATTCTAACATAGGGATAATACAGCCAACAGTTCAGTAGCATCATCACAACCTATGGTGATCTGCCCTTTAGTGACAAATGCAGAACAGAGGTGGCCTGAGCAGCTTCTTCAGAATGGTTGACACAGAAGCCAAGACCCCCATGGACAAACAGCAGTAATTGTTATAGATTCTGAGGGTCATGGTCACAATGGTAATAAGAACGACTGTTATTTCTCTCTCAGCTGACCATTGATTAGTCAACTAAAGGCAAGCATTTGAAAAGAAGTAAAAGGATGTTCTGGGTTGGAGAACACACATATGATTGGATACCTGGGAATAAGTGACCTACAGTGAAGCAACAAAAAGGATTTCATAATTCCTTTCAAACCTGCAATTTCTTGAGAGTGGTGCTTCTCCAGTTGTTCAAGCCAGGGGATCCCTTCTCCATCATTCTTCATATACTAAAACTCGTGAACAGTCTCTGTTTCTCTGAGATTCTCTATAATTGCTTCACTTTCCTCCACGACATGTATTAAGAACAACCTTGCCACTCTGAAACTAGCTTCCCTCCTATCAATGTGCTTGTTGTGTCATGGAAGTCAGGGTTAAAGTTTCATGTCTGGAAAATATTCATTTAGTCTCCTTCCTCTCTCACAATATATTTGATATTTTTGTATGTTAACTTTAGTTTTAAAATGTCTCATTTTATAATTCTGCGTTTTTCTACACATTTTATCAACTTAGTAGACTACTCCTTAATGTCACCTAAATACGATTCACCATCAAGTATTAATTAAGATGCATTAATAAGCTAGGTGATTTGGACTCCATTTATAAACGTATAGCCTATTATGAAGATGAAGCATCTTACAGGTTGAGGCGGCTCCTTTCCACAATGGACTTCCTAACATTTTGCTGGGATTTCAATTAGCACTTCCATTTCCCACGATAAAATACTAATGGATTTTAAAGTGGACACCTTCCTGTCAGCAGTACAATCGACTGCTGATGTATTTCCTTAATAGTACTATTCTTTAAGAGAATTATCTCAAATCCTTCTTACTCTCTCAAGTGTATGAAGCATAAGCTGAGAACATCTGAATGATGAACCGGATGAGCCTCACTACCTTTTCTCCTCAGTCATATTCCCTGTGTTAATTGTTTATGGGTGACTTTGAATACACAGTAGCAAGAGTTATTGAAATGGCTTTTACTTGTTCTGTCTTTTCCCACACAGAAAAGACAGCAGGAATTCCTGCTCTCCAAACCAGTCTTCATGACCCCCATTTACACAAACCAGAAAAAAGAATTTGGAATTCATCCCCCTCTCACATGCATATCTGACTTGACTCCAAAAGTGAAAATACTTTTAACTGACCTAACACTGTTTATGTTCTGCTGCATGGATTCTCGCACATGAATGTCATGTGAATAGTTGTCTCATAAATGAAACCAAACCATGTAGCATATACCCCATCTCTTAAGATGTTAAAAAACACTAAAATCAAGGAAACTAATCCAAGGCCATTGAAATTCACAAACTTTCCTACTCAAAAAAATAAAAAAAGTTGTTGCTATTTTTTATTTTTCTCATTTTCATAGTAAAATGGTACCATGTTGAACATAATTAGCAGATAAAATAATAACCCACAGACCAGCATGTGTCCTATCTTTCAGTAAACTCACAATTTGCAATAATTTAAGAGAGAAAAAGCAAAGGAAACAAAAATTATGAGTTCTGCATCTGTGTGTCTGTGTTTTTTTGTTTGGTTTGGTTTTACTTTTGTCTTCTCATTTTGATTTTACTCTGGTTTGTGCATGAGTCGAATGAGAGAATCCTTCTTGGATTCCAGGTGCAGTTTTGCCATGAATGGATATCATTTCTAACTGTGATGCCACTCCCAAAGTTTTTCATACACAGAGAAATCTGATATAAGCATGCTTGTCTTGGTTCCTGGTCCTCCTGGTGAACACTTTACATAGTTATTGTGAAATAGTGTTTTCAGAAATTCTTTTCTTCAAGATTCCTTTTATGGGTTATAATATCCCTCCCAACTTGGAAATGTGAGCACGCCTATATATTTCCCATTTCTTGACTGTTCTGGCAACTTTCCCTGAAAGGGAGGAAAAACCCTATAAAATTTCTGTTCCCCCCCCCCAAAGCAGAAACATCTGCAGGAGTAGTGAGTAGCTTATTGGCACTGCTGAACAGCTCCAGCCTGGAGTTGATTATTTCGCCTGCTTTGGCCATGTCCATGCAGTTGAGGAACACGCTGGAAACTTTCTGGAAAGATTCATTATAAATAATGGGAACATGAAAAAGAAGAAAGGGAGAAACGTCCAAGCTACTTTAGTATACAGATTTTATGAGTACTACAAACTAAAATCATTAGACCACCAAACTGCACAGTTAGAAATCAAGATTGAAACTAATCAGGAAGCTATGTTCTTTAAATACAGCTGTTTAAAGAATTCAAAAAGAAAAAGAAAGCCAGTTGGTTTTGTGACACTTTGGGAGAAGAAATGGTCACTGACCTGTCTGTGAGTCTCAGATCATAGGATACCTCACTGTGCTGCTCACCATGAGTAGCAGTTTCTGGCTCAAGTGTATAAGCATTTTTATTTTTTGAAATAGTTGAACAGGTGCAAGTCAGATCTGTCTAGAAATGCTTACACTTGAAGGACTCAACTATTTCCTGAATTAATTCACTCTAAGTAGGGCTCCACAGAACTCACTGTAAGTTTTCTATGACCTCAATGCAATCAGTCACTTCACGGATGAAAATAACTCTAGTTTATGCAATTATACTGTTTTTTTTTTTTTTCTACCAGAAAAACGGAGAGAGTTAAAAATGTTTTCTGTCATTTTATGGGGATTTTTAGGAAAGAAACATGAACATCCAAGGTTGAAGAATGCCTGACATTAAAGTTTAGATAAGAAATTCAGTGGAGACCCAGTAGGTACCCAAAGAAATGTTAACAACTAGTGAGCTGAGAATAGTTCAGTTATAAAATTGGTACAGCCTAAGGTTATGAAACATGTCTGCATGAGAGCATTACAGAGAGCTTGTTAGAAAATACTTTACTATGTCCTACTCCTTTTTGATTCAGACTGTCAAAATTTGACTAAGAATTTGAATTATCGTATGTCATCGGGCACTAGTCACATATCTGATCCAAGGTGAGCACTTTTTTATATCACTGCTCTAAGAAATAGTGGAGGCCTAGCCTTGCAAAGACTTGATTTACTAGAGTTGGAAGATATCCAAGTGGGCACCCTCCCTCTCAGAGGAGAAAGGGGGGAAGGATTGTGGGAGGAGGACCAGAGGTGGGGCTGTGATCGGGATATAAAAGTGAATAAATAAACTAATGAAAAAATAGGAGATAGTGGAGAAGACACATAAGATTCCCAGAGCTTACAGCTTTGAGGGATGCCTCAGATTCTTGTGCTCATGGGTTACTCCCCCAGTGTTCAATGACAGCACAAGTTCATGTTCTCCTAGTCAGGGGAACTAAATGTGCCACTACCAAGCAAGACCCCTATTTACAAGCTGGTATGATCTACGGTGATTTTGCCAAATAATCTCTTTTAAGACATCTATATATCTGGTCAGGCAGGAAGATTTTAAGTTCTATGCCAGCCTGGGCTATTAAAGGATAATCTGTGTCAAAGAAAGTCTACCAAATCTTTATTGTATGCATATATTTCTCCAAGTCTATTTTATTGAAAATTGATTACTGTGATGATTCCTCACTATTTTTTATATTAAAGCCAATTCTATTCTAGCACCCTCGCAGTAAGCCTTAGAGACATGTGTCATTGGGAGGGGCATGGCTTTCCTTACAGTTTAGTCGAACATTATTTTAAGGGCTGGTAGACTCCCTAGAGCAGACTCAGCTTCCTCCTTTTGTTTAGTCAAGAGTCACAGTCCTAAGCTCTGCCCTCCCCAACATCCAACTACTTCTAAAACATTTCCCCAGAATCTCTCCATAGTCTCCTTCTAGACCCCTCCTCCATTAACTGTTCTTTTCAGCTTGATGAAGACACCAAGTATCTCTAAAGTTCTGCAGGTTGTTCTGTTCTTTTAAAATAAATTTGTAACAACTTTTGTGCTAATATGACTGTTTGACTGATGGTTCCTGAGCTTAGCCCCATCTGAAAAAAAAATTTATTTTCTCTCTTCTTTATTGAACTTTTTTTTTCTTACACAATATATCTGGATTACAGTTTCCCTTCCCTTTTCATCTTCCAGTTTCTCCTAATCTCTTCTTCCATCTGGATTGAACCTCTTTCTGTCTCTCCTCAGAAAACAAACATGTTTCTAAGGGACAAAAATGAAATATAAAAAGAAGAAACAAACACTAACACATTGGAACTGGACAAGCCCAAAAGAAGGCACAACAAACAGAGACCCACTCACTTGCACACCCACAAATCCCATAAAAACACTAAACTGTAAGCCAAGATGTATACACAAGGGAAATAAAGGGGGAAAAGGAGAAAATAAAAAATGTTTATAAACAAAGTAAAATAAATATACATTTTTAATTACATATAATTAAAAAGAAAAAAAGAAAAGCCCCTATAAAACATGACATCAGAGACATTGAAAATGCTTTGTTTTCTGTTAGTCATATCCTGCTGGGTATGCAGTCCATATTTAAGAATAGTTTATGCTGGGCAGTGGTGGTGTACACCTTTAGCACTTGGGAGGCAGAGGCAGGTGGATTTCTGAGTTCGAGGCCAGCCTAGTCTACAGAGTGAGTTCCAGGACAGCCAGGGCTACACAGAGAAACCCTGTCTCGAAAAACCAAAAAAAAAAAAAAAAAAACAGAGAGAGAAAAGAAAGAAAAAAGAAAGGAAAGAATAGTTTATTTGCACAGGAACTGAAATTTTTTTAAGAACAGCTGTCAAATCTCAAAAGTGAAGATCTAAATGTGAACAAATTTATTTATGTACTACTGAAGGTTAAATCTGGCACAATCACTGTTTAAAAAAAGAAAAGAAAAGAAAGAAAAAAGAAAAAAGAAAAAAGAACAGTTTGTTTCTACAGGCAAACTCCCTTTTAGGAAACTAAATATGAAGAATTATTTTAATAATTTGGAATGGTTTTCTTAAGGATTAGAAGGCTCTTTAATACTTTTTAAGTTAATAGCTGGAGAGATGGCTCAGCTGTTAAGAGACATCTTATTTTTTGATGACTTGGCTTCAACTTCCAGCACCCACATGGCGGTTTCCAACCATCCAAAACTCCAGTTCCATGGCATCTGTTGCCCTCTTCTGATTTCTTTGGGCACCAATAACAAACATTTGGTGCACAGATATACACACAGGCAAACCCTCTTATCCATTAAGTAAATAAAATCTTTAAAATATCAGAGAGTTGGAATAGAAAAAGAAAAGAAGAAAAAAACAGAATTAGAAAAAAGATTAATTACCCTTTGAGCATATCTAGATAATGTCATTTAAAAATAAGGGCAAATCTAGATCCTGTTGTGTCATCAAAAGATATTTCTGTGATGTGCATGATAATTCAAATGTTTCTTATTTTTGGTTGTAGGTAATCCAAACAAAATCAGAAATAAATAAGAACACAAGTATAAAATAAAACACATGTAAGTTAAGTGACTGTTATTTTATTGTAGAGCCTTGGAAAAAATTATATTTTTAACAGTCAAGCTTTTTTTTTCAATTAAGATGACAGAATTCTAATGAAAGAGAAAGAAACCATGTGCATTTGGGTAGATAAGGAAATGGAAAGGATCTGGAAGGAGTCGAGGGAGAAGAACTGTAACCAAAATGTAATGTATGAAGAAAAATATTTTCAATTAATAAACAAGATGGTGATGTGGGGTTGGGGGGAAAAATACCTAGCAGTTATATTATTACCAAATTATCAATAAAAAAATCTCTAGGGACTGACAAGATGGATCAGTGGATGAAGTCATTTGTCACCATGGTCTGGGCAATCTGACTCCAGGACCCATATGGTAGAAGAAAAAAATTGACTCTCAAAGGTTGCACTGCTATCTCCATTTCTGTTCTGTGTTTTACACACATGCAGACACACACACACACACACAGACACACACAAACACACAAACACACATGAATGTGCACACATGCACACACACATACAAGTGTGTGCATAATAAAAATATTAATAAGTAATAATGGAAATAATTGAAAGTATTCTATATTATAACTAATTCATAACTCATTTGAAAAGCATGATTCTTTGTAAAAATAAATCACTGGGTGATTAGAAGTTACAAAAAGAAAGGCAATGTAGGACTTTTGTACCATATGTTGTTTTATTTTGGTACTACAGAAATAACTATATGAAAACAGGATCAATAAAGAAAATATATATCTTTCATATAACGTTTCAGAAGTAAATATCATTCCACACTCTGATTTTTTCCAACTAACAAAAACGTAACAGGCTGCAGATAAGATAAATTCCTGGCTTCTACACCCAGAACCTGAAGGAAGAAAGTGGACAAATGAACAAAATAAAGAAAACTCCTATGTCCCACTCTTCAAGGTGTGAGTTACCACCTCAAGCATACATTTAAGCTTAATCTCTTCTTCCTTGATGTTAGCAAATAACTAGAAATCTAATTAAGCATCTGTGGCTTTGAGAAAAAGAAATAGAACTTGAACTATTAGATTACCCCTAATTCCTGTTGTCCATGCCTAAAGGATCCAATAAAAATTGGTAGTCACTCTCCATAATATGGTGACCAGGGGTTGGTGTGTTATAGCTACATGCTTACATAATCACACACATCTTACATCTATCCCTCCTTAGTCTTGTCTCTTCTCTCTTTGGTAATAGAAGCCGAGGCAGTGCCAATCGTGATGTGGGATTCTTAACCTCCTGTGCTTAACCACAAGGAGGGATTTCTGTTGCTTCAGAGTTGCTCATCTGTCATAAAATTGTCTCTCTCACACAGATCTCACACAGACTGTTTCTTCCCCATAGTTTATTTGCTTCACACAGTGCTATAGAAAAATGTTGTAAATAATCAAAAATGATACTTGCTGAGGTATAAAATGTAAACGTTCAAAACTTCCAATAAAAGTGTATTGTCTTGTTGTAATGAGCAGAATAAAATTTACTCAAATACCATTGTGGAAGAAAGTGAAATGATGTCAAAGCATATAGCACTTGTGATTTTCTAGGGACAGCTTACACCTTAAACATCTACTGAGACCTTTCCCTTCAAGAACTAACAGAATGCATAATTTTATAAATTTAACCAATTGTTCAACGATATTCTATCACTACATATATTGGGAAGAAATCTACTCTCTTTCCATTTCAGTTCCATGTCTTCTAATAGCATCTCTGTGCCTTGGAATGAAATGGATGGCTTGTTATTTCCAACCAACAAGGAAGATGAACATAAATATGAACCCATCACTGCTTAGTATGAATGGCAGAAAGAGAATGTAAGCAAAACAAATATAGTGTCCATCAGAGATCAATGAGACCACAGGGTTGCTGGGCTATAATTCTGTGCACAGAAATATCCACAGTACATATCTTTCAGCATCTGTCTCGTTTCACCTGCTGGGGCTCTCTTCAGCCTTACCAGACACATGGACTGAGGAACAGCTGGGAGGTAAGAGCCTTCCAGTTTCCATCTGTGGCAGGAGTCCTCTGCCTGGGCCACCAGGGCTCCATAGCTAAACAAAATACAACACCAAATACAAACATGTAAGTACAGTCCAATGACACTCATGTTTTATATCAAAGTCATAATAAACCCTGTAAAACTCAGCTAAGAATTTGTTGTTGCACATAAAACTAGAGAACTACTGAAAAGTCTAGAAAAATCTTTCATTTTTCTGAAGAAAGGCTTTCTTCATCCCTAAAAATCTAAGTTTTAAGTTTTTCAAGTATACAGCAAATGGCAAATGTTTTTAGCCTGATAGTCTTTAATATCAGATTACTATTATAACAGTGTTAATACTACTTTTAATTATAAGTATTATAATTATAGGAATTATAAGTTTATACATATTTAAGTATATAGAAACCAAGAAAGCATCTGGCTGGAAAAACAAAAACAAAAACAAAAACAAAAACAACAATCAAAAACAAAGCACCTGATAAAGGTCCACAATTGCAAAATATAGAAAAAACTTATAAAAACATAACTCATAATCTAGCCTTGGTTTTCAAATATTAAGAACACAAAGGCGATCCCTAATATTTGATCTCAGAAGAGAAGCATGAATGAGCAGTTCCACGTGACTCACTGTATCTATTTGCAAACCCAGTGCCTCATTAGATAATGAAATACACACCCCCTTTACACTCAGCCCAGGAGACCTTTGCCAGCATGGAGTACATTAAGCCTCATCAAAATGCTTTTGGAGTCTATGAAATGCTTTGTTAAAGGAAGCCACACCAAAACTAATTATTAAGTGACTCAGGAGATAAATGTAGCTATTAATACTACACACCTGCTGTCCTTCCCTCTGCACTTTGATCTAACGGATGATGATTTGTAATGGCGCAACCTCAACACCCAGCCACCTGTAGTTTATTAGGAGCTCAGCCAAGTAGCATTACTGCCCTCTTGCAAGCAGCAGGGAGGCAGACACACAAAGAGCCAATCTGTGTCATTTCACATGTGATACCTTTATCAGAGAACAGCCAAAGCACCTTCATTATCCTCATCCTTGTGGGACTTGGCCAGCAATGTGAAAACAGCATTCCTACAGGCACATACCTCTTCCTCTTCCAACACTCTGGCTTTATAAAATATCCTGTCCTTTTTTAAAGTGAAGTAAGAATGAATTATACTTACAAGGTATGTTTGACCACTGTCTACTCTAAGAGTAAAGTAATTTTTTTCTTCATTGATTTATTTCCACACTACATATCTACATATTCCTTTTAGAGATGGAAACTTTGATGGTTTTCCATTGTATTCCTCTCTCTCTCTCTCTCTCTCTCTCTCTCTCTCTCTCTCTCTCCTCTGTCCCCCTCGCTCTCTCTTGATCTCTCTCTCTCCCTCCCTCCCTTCCTACTCCTCTCCTTCTTTCAAATAATAGAAACAACTATTACTGGGTAGTCAAAGGTTTCCCTTTGAGAATAGTCTTGTTAAAAAATTAAGTTTTTAAAAGCCTTGAAATTCAGTTTTTGAATTTGAGAGACAATCCACATGGCAGGCAAATATAAATCTTGGCAGCTGCCTGGAGGAGGGGCATAGAGAGAAAGAGAAAGCAAGAAAGCCATGCCTTTTGCAATGGAGACTGACAAGCAGCACCATGGCAGAAGGGAAGAGTCGACTTCAGAGAAAGAATGGGAGAGCTCAGCATGCTAAGGACAGCATGGTTTGGATTTTGGCAAATATCTGGAAAAGAGACAGAAGAAAATGGAAATTCACCCTTTTATAAGTTAGGATTTAGAAAACAGGCTATGCAACTATGGTTTTATGAAGCATTATGTCATATAAATTCTTCTTCCTCACTGCTAGATCTTGAGGTAAAACTCATTTCAGGAGCAGTAGAAGGTATGAGCTCCTGGCCATGTGACTTATAAACTCCTCTAAACTATTTTTTTTTTTTAAAGAGAAGACAATAGTGTGTAATATTTTTAGTACCTTTGGATGGCAAGTCATCTGGTCTTCACCAAAGGAAGGGGGTAGAACTTATAACATATTCTAGAGACCAGGAGGAAGTAGCTCTGCCTTAATGTACACCAACAAGATTCAGATAAGTCCAATATTTCACATAAGCTTCCTTTTCTTGTGTTACCAGGAAAACAAGAGGTGGTCTCCAAAGTAAACAATGAGGGTGGGTCCCATCCTTAATGACCTTCATGGCAATTCATTCTTGTAACACAACCATGTAACTACTTTCTAGCTATAAGGGAAGCAATTGGTGATGTCTACAATGCCGGAAAGGAATAAACCATTGAAGGAATAAGTTATAAATGTCATGGATTCTTTGAAATATTTACCAACTTTATTTATTTCATTAAAAGAGGGATATATTTGCATCAAAATACTGTTACCATAAATGAACAGTATGGAGACAGAGAAAAAAATGTGGTTATATATGTGTAGATGGCATTTTTTAAATCATAGACTATATAAAGGAACAGCAGAGGCAGCAGGAAAATAATTGCATACCGTGACTCGATCTCAGTATGCAATGTGCTTGTCAGTCAGTATGCCTGAAGCCTTAACACAGCCCCACTGACTATCTTCTGAGCAAACAAAATAGATGGGTACCAAGTGGAGGGAGGGGAAAGCAAAGGAAATAGGGGTTAAAATGTCAAAGATAATGATTAAATTCTATTCCTTGTGAAATCCAATTGTACTGAGTATACAGTACCCTCAAGCTTAGGATTAAAATCCAAAATTCATCAAAAAAGAAGTGGTGTTTGCTTGTAATATGTCACCTATAGTCGTTACTAATCTCATTCTTTCTTGGAATTTCTTATTCTCCGGTAGAGCTATGTCACGTTTCACATAAAGAAGAATGCTGCCATCTTTTCCTCGGTCTTACAACTATTTACAAGATTCTTTATTTTTATACTGAAAGATCAAAAAGGTGTCAGATCCTTCACAACTTCTCGTTTTTAACTTTTTATTGATTCTTTGTGAATTTCACATTATGCACCCCAATCCCACTCTTTGCTCCCTCCTTTTGTATCTGCTCTCTACCCTTACAACCTCTCCTGAAATGAAACCAAAATAAGATAGATTTAAAAAATAAAACTTTGTCATAGAAGCTGTAGTGTGTCACAATGTGTCAAATAATATACCCTCTGTCCTCACATCTTTGTTTTTATTTTCATACTTTATTTACATTTCAAATGTTTCCCCCTTTCCAGATCTCCCCTTTGGAACCTCCCCATTCCCTCTGCCCTCCCCTCTGCCACTATGGGGATATTCTCCAACCCATCCACCCACCCACCTACCCACTCTCGTCTTCCCTCCTTGTCATTCTCCTATAGGGGAGATCTAACACCCTCAGGCCCAAGGGCCTCTCCTCCCCCTGATGGATAACAAGACTCTCCTCTGCCGCATTTGTGGCCAGCACCATGGGTCCCTCCATGTGTATTCTTTGGTTGGTGGATCCTTCTCCAGGAGTATCGGGGGTCAGGCCAGTTGCCACTGTTGCTAACTCCCTGGGACTGCACACTCCCTCAGCTCCTTCAGTCTTTTCTCCAAGTCCTCCATCTGGGACCTCACACTCAGCCCTACTGTTGCTGCGAAGTGACTCTTGGGTATTTCAAACTTTTGGGCTAATAACCACTTAACAGTGAGTACATACCATGTTCATTCTTTTGTGACTGTGTTACCTCGCTCAGGATGATATTTTCAAGATCCATCCATTTGTCTGTGAATTTCATGAAGTCATTGTTTTTAAAAGCTGAGTAGTATTCCATTGTGTAACTGTACCACATTTTCTGTATCCATTCCTCTGTGGAGGGACATCTGGGTTGTTTCCCAGCTTCTGGCTATTATAAATATGGCTGCTATGAACATAGTGGAACATGTGTCTTTATTACATCTTTATTTGTTAACTTCCATTGCAATGAATTATTTCTAGGCCTCTGTCTTTTGTTACACTATCAATACTGGATCCTCACAAGGTCTCCTCTCAAATAGCTGTTGTCGCCCTGTGTCATGGAGATCCTGAAGCTTTTGATATGGAGGACAAGCACCTTCATTTTGCTCCAGCAGTTCATAGGAGGTGTAGATGTTGAGGTGGGCCCACTCAAAGTCCTAGATATAGGCCTGGATATTAGCTGAACTGTTCATCCTTCCAGATCTCTTGTGCTCAAATCACCAGGGTGAGCTCTCTGGCACTGGCCTAGCTCACCCAATGCTGCAGCAGTCAAGGGGCAAGGTCAGCTCTCCTACTTTCCTGCCCTTGGGCTCGCTCAACCACCTCCATGACACCAGGACCTGTTCTACTATGCTGTCCAGGTGAAGTGCAGAGACTGCTCTCTTGAGTTCTATATCTGATGTGGTGAGGTGAGGTGAGGGGCACAAACAGACCTCATGATCTTAGGTCAGCTTATCTGCCTGCTGCAGGTAGCAAGTGGCTATGGTTAGGAGAGCATCTGCCCCTCATCCTAGCCACCCCACCGCAGACAAGGACCAGGCCCTATGGCCTGGCTCACCTTTCCCCCACTACAAATAACCACATGGCCTCCAATTGCAGCCTAGACACTAAACATTGAAACAGACATAAGCTGCAGCAGGACCACTACTCAGACATGGCCCTTGGTGGCAGCCTGGGCCAGGACTTCGCTGTGGCCTCCAGTGATTGCACAGGCTTCTCATATCTGTCTGTCCCTCACCACTGTAGACTATCCAGTTCCACCTTTCTCCACAGGGTACTAACCTCTTTGCTTTGCTGTCTTTCCCATCTTTCCACAGTGTACTCATCTTTCCTTTCTCTCTATCACAATTCATCTTTCATAAGGGCACCTAAGCTTATACTCCCTGGGCAGGTGGTACAGGGGGCTCTTAAGAGTCTTTCTTTGGGCCACCCCTCTTCATAACTCTTTATTCACTGGATTCTCTGGAAATTTTAATACTTGTATGAAAGAAAACAAAACTCTGAACCTGATCACATGAAATGTGAAATAAATTCCCCCAGACTGTATTGAGCCTGTGATAGCAAGTCATCCATCCCACATTGTGCAGTGAAGCTAGAGATGGAAACTGCTTATACCAGGATTCTCCCTCAACATGACTTTTATCATGGGGTGTATGCAGCTGGAGGTTTTAGGAGAAAAAACCTGGTGTTTAACAGCCCCAACAAATGAAGCTCAGCCACTAGTTCCAACACACCAATTAAGGATGTGAGTAATAGCAGAAAGCAGAGTAAGAAGATTGATTCAAGATGGCCACAGTGGGAAGAGAATAATAAGGAGTCTAGCAAACTGATCCATCTTCAAGGTAATGACATTATGGTTAGGTTTAAAAACTGCTCAAGGTGTGGACTCACTTGTCTATGTCTCAGGTCAGGCCCTGCAGATGGGTGAGATAAATTGTTAATCTGTTAATCATTGTCATGACCCATGAGAACCAATCTGTTTCTTATAAGACTATTACTTCCATCATGGGGTATGACTTCCTTATCCCCCATGGATAACTGTCCTCACCTGGAAACGTCGGTCCTGTTCTGAATGATTTTTCTCATTTTGAAATTCAAGATGAATCAAGAGAAAAGGATAAGGTATCCTCGAGGGACATGGGATTGGTTAGACAGACACTTCTTGAGTGGTTAACATGCTGGCCTGCAGAAGTAAGCTGGTCGCCCTAAGTAATGGAGACAGATCAAAACTGGAAGAGAGACGACAGACTTTTATTCTACCTTTAGTTACTGTGAGGAGACAATGGTGTAAAGCAAAGGCAGCCCTAAGTGCTTGTTTCAGCTATCGGAGCTGACAGATTACATGATTGGCTGTCACTGGTATTAGGCTAGTTCAGTTCAATGATGCAGAAACAGAAGTGACTGTTACAAGTTTCAGTGGAAGTCAAAAGAAGACCAATGTTCAATTTCATGCAGACTGCCGGAGAGATTCTCCATATCCTACATTTCACTGTTTTTCCAGGTCCCTCCACAGTCAAGATAATGGCTATCTCTAGAGGACAGCCTGCCATGCTCTCTTAGAATGACCCTCACACGTTCCAAAGTAGTATTTTATCAAATGTGTTTATCCATTTGAACCCATAAAATTGCTCCATAAAATTAACCATCATAATCCTACATTGTCTTTGTAAGCAACACTGACATCTATTTCTGTGTGTCTGACTAAAGCTAGCTTTGAGAGTCTATCTCTCAGCAGTACTCCTGGCTTATTGATAAACCCAATAATTAATCATTTAGAATCTTGTATTTAATGTATGTATTTATCATCCTCAGTATCTTCACATGTTTTCATTTGCTTTGTATGTGGTTGAGTGTCCGTATGTGGAGATCAGAGGACAACATGTATGAGTGGTTTTTCTTCCAGTATGTGTATCCCATGGATCAAACTGAGGCTGTCAGGCTTGGCAGCAACTACCCTTCTACACTAAGCTATCTCATAAGCCCAGTGTATAGAAGCTTTGAAAATAAATGAAAGTAGAAGCAGAACTATTATTTGGAAAGCAGTAGACCAATGGGAGGAGGAGTAAGGCATAAGAGGGAATGGGAGATGAATATCATCAAAGTATAATATGTACATACATGGAAATGTCATGGTAAAACCAATTATGTTGTAAAAATTAATTGATAATTATGATAATTTTGAAAAAAATTTCACTAAGAATTCAGTAACTCTTGATGTGCGCACAAAGTATGTGAAAGACAGAAAGAATCATGCTAACACCTTCTAAGAAGAGTGAAAATGTTGATGAAGTGTTATATAAACCAGGTAGAGAGAGAATGTACCAGATACCAGCTTTATATTAAAGCAGGGAGTCCATGAATTACCTTCCCAATCCAAACCAATGTCATTCGGATCTAGGACTACTCTTGATTTTATATCATTTTTTTTTTATTCCAACAATCACAAATGTCTGTTTTCAGAAGATACTTCTAAAAGATCAAGTTTTCTCTATCTTATTAAAAAATGAAGAATTCCAATGGAAAAGTTAACATTTCATGCACAAATACTAAATTTTATGATTCCATGCCACCACATACACTGTGGTATATTTGAAATTTCATTCTATGGAATGTAATGATGAGTAACTGTGAACAAAGTCAATGCTAAATAAAGTTTATACACAAGCTCAATTGCATAAAAATATTCTAGATTTCACTTAGGTACACATCCTCAAACCC
Organism: Rhynchomys soricoides; assembly: GCA_019843965.1. Lineage (NCBI taxonomy): Eukaryota > Metazoa > Chordata > Mammalia > Rodentia > Muridae > Rhynchomys > Rhynchomys soricoides. Next base: position 3,539,993 of record JADRCH010000150.1, on the reverse strand, counting down.
CTGGAATGTTCACTGGATGGAATGATGGATTATGGGGCCACAGCTTACCACATGCCACTGTCCCTATTCCATGTTTGTTGTCCAAGAATTCAAAGTCCCCTCTCATGTCTACGATTATGATGTTGACAGTTAGCACAGGTGTGTGGCAATTTCTTCCACATGATCTCTTTCTTCCTAGGCTTTTCAATTTCTACAACACCTATTTCAATTTTTATTTTTAAAGTTATTTGATGACAACTTGAGACTGAGACAAATGGATCTCTGTGAGTTTGAGACTGATGGTGTCCATAGTGAATTACAGAACAACCAGAGCTAGAAAATGAGAATCTGTCTCAAAAAATTATAATTCCATATATATTTCATATAACATATGCATTAAATTTGGGACATTTTCTCCCTTCATCATCTTGTAGCCCTTACTCTTTGCTGCAAGAGCTCTACTTCATCTGAACAAGTGCATTTACAGGTTTTCGTTCCTCCATTGAGTTTAACTATGTTGGCTTACATAAACATGAAAAGGAGTCAGGGGTTATTTACTAGAACATGGGCAACATATATGTAGCTGTACCACTTTCTCCCGCAGCACATATTAACATGCCATAGTCCCTCAGAGAGGGCATGGCCACATAAGCCTGTCCCCTGTGCATGATGGATACAGGTCCTATGTTATTTACATGTTGTGCAAGTAACCACATCTATTGAGAAGCCAAGCAAGCATGCTATGTCCAGAAATTACTGTTTCCCAGCAGTACTTCCAGCTTCTGGCTTTTACATTTTCTTTGACCCTCTTTGGTGAAGTTTCCTGGGCCTTGGAGGATAGTAATACAAATGTCCCATTTAGAGACAAGAGCTGCCTCTTAGGACATCTATTTGTAAGAAGTTAGTTAAGACATGACTTTTCTTCATAGAAGCTCAGGCTAACAGGAAAGCATATGTGGAAGCTAGAGGCCTCTGCAGTAATATAGTGACAATGTCTCTTTCATTTACTATCATTAGTGGACATAAGACAATAGCTAAAGACACAGCAAATTGAAGTTTCCTCTTGCTGAGACATACAGACAGTGACAGCAGGGACTGTTGCCAACCATTGCACACAGTAGAGTGACTGCACAGCTGGGCTAGGACTGCCTTTGCTTCTCTCCAAGGGGATTGCTATGCTAGCTAGCGAATTAGCGTACTGAGGCTCATTTGAATTTCCCCATTGTGGAGTCTAACTTGTCGCTATTGTTTAGGGATCTCCAGAAACATGACTTATGCCCAGTTAAAACTACCTCACATCCTGGTAAAGCTACACCAGTGAAATGGGAAAACCCAGCTGGAAACTTTTGCCCAAGCTATCTTTAAATTAAGATTTCTGGACAAATTCTCATGCTCTGCAATCCAAAAACAAAGTACATCCCATATGGCCAATTGAGGAACCTAGGGAGCTGCACCTGGAAGTTTCTAGATCCCCTGATACCTTCCTTTGTTTTCTTTGTCCTTCTTTACTGTATCATTCATTTTTATTGAAGCAGTAAATTAGTGTACTCAGTGGACTCTTTTGAGTCCATTCAACTCTTTAACCCTGTGCAATCAATGCTGCCATTACTTAGACAACCTGCTACAACTCAGTACATTTTAAATGGAAAAATATATCGACTCATTCATAAAATAATCCACACCCACTTATAATGTAACATTTTAGTGTATGCTTATGTAGTACATTGGTAGAACACTTGACTGAATAGTGAAACCCTGTGTTTGAGTCTCAAGATAGGAGTAAAGTGAAAGCCTTAAATTTTGCTTTTCCTGTTCTATAGAGAGAGCCAGAATTATTTCCCTATAACTGAATAATAATTTGGTGGCATTACCAATTGTGATAATGGTTAAAATCTGAATACTTCTGTGAGATCAACATTTAAGGATATATCAATATTCAGTCATCACAAACATCAATCCTGATGTTTTAAACAAGACTCATGTTGTTTATAAAAATCTAAACAATATATATATATATATATGTGTGTGTGTGTGTGTGTGTGTGTGTGTGTGGTGTATGTGTGTCTGTATGTGTGTGTGTGAGTGTGTATGTGTGTGAGTGTGTGTGTGTATAATCTCTAACCACAACAATATTCCAAAATTCACATGGCTCTCCACCTACAAATACTGTTATAGCTTTCATCCTCTTATTTGGCACATTTGTGTTTGTAAGGTTGATAGAGGGTGTGAGTTTTTCTTCACTAAGCAAAGTTAGTCTGAGCTATTTCTAAAACACTTTCCTTGCAGACACTTTAAGAAAACTAATTGAATTCTTTTAACATAACTGATTTTTTATTTTCTAAAGATTTAATCCATATAAAGACCTCATGCTACATTTCACAATTATGGAGTATTCATTAGACTATTAATTTCAAACTGTCATCTGTACTAATTCCATGAAAAGTCCAATGCCTTTTGCTACAAGTGAAGCCCTTGTGGTTATCCCTTCTTTCTACAGGTTTCTGTCTCCTGGCAATAACCACAAGTGAGAATCTTCCTTTCCTTGTTTTACCCCAAGATGGATATTGTCTCCTACTCTCAGAATGTGTGCCATCAAATTTTAATGAAATTAAATCATGAGGGCTGTAGATATTTATCTACTCTGAATGTTCAAGCAATATGCTTTCGGAAGGATACTATGCTATTGATTGTGTTGTCTCATCAGAGCTGGGACCCTCATGGCCTCAATAAGCCAGGCTGAACCATCCATCCTCAGCAGGCTACCATGAAGCAAGCAATACTAAAACTAGAAAAAGAAAATGTGTGCAATGTGGCCACATTGAAAAGAAGCCCATTGACCCCTTAAGTCTACCTTTGAGATCCCTACAAGGGATTTAGGTTTAAATAGAAAGTAAGAAGTCTGAATTTGTAAGCAGGTCTGGTATGAACTCTCATTCACCAACATTGTCTAGGTTCTTATTACTCATGCAAAGTGGTCTGAGAAGTTTTTAGAATGGTGAGAAAGTGCTTTCCAAGAGACTAGCTCTTCATCTGGCTGGCACCAAAGATACTTTCTCTTTACAACCTTTTCCTTCTCCTAGTGTACCATTCCTGAGGCAAATTCCATGTCCTTTGAATGTATTACATTATACTCTGAAAGCCAAGGAGAAGGCACAAGAATCTCTTTATAATATTCCCATTTCTGCCAGGAAGGTTTCGGTGTGCCTGTGAGGTTTCGTTCTTTTTATATCCCTGGAGAAATGTATGTATCCTGGGATTGATGGAAACATCCTTATTCAAATGAATAGTGTACTTAGTCACAGTTGAACAAATTCATCTTCTCACTTACTCTGGGAGATGAGGTAAGAGGATCAATTTAGTTCAGAAGTTAGAAAACAGCCTAGGCAATGTGGCCAGTCAAAACTCCTGGGCAAGTAAGATTAGATCAAGCACAGCAAAGATTACACAGTGTATTCATAAAATAGAGAGCAGATTCATAAGTTGATTAATTCAAATTGTGAAGAATTAAGGAAGAGAAACCATGGCTCCTTGGAGTAGAAGCCAATTATAGGACTGGACAGAAAATACATACAATTAGCCTGGTGTATTTTATAGCGCCATAAAATAAGGGAAACAGGGTTAAGGGAACGTACTCTCATCGGTTAACACTGACATGAGAATAAACATCAAATCAAACAACTCTAAGCCCATATCTATATAAATAAATGATACTTAATCGATCAACAATGAGGAAGAGATAATTTTATCAAGGAGAATATCAAATTATTTATTCAGCTATTCCATCTTTAAGATGATGGATTGTAACACCAGACATCTTACAAGTATATTGTATGGTGTGTTGTCCTTTCAAAGAGTACAGTGTTTTAAGGGGAAAAGAAAAAGAACTTCACGCTGGAAATACCTGGCAGGCACTGCCTCAGCTAAAAGATCAAGGTCAACATTTAAGGTAATAAATCATTTTGATAGCATAACCTCGGTTACGTGTGATGAAATCATGTTTTACCTCTATCCCAAACCCCTAACCTCAATCTAACGATAAGAAAAAATACCAGGCAAGTCTCAGCAGAAGAAGAAAGATGTAGCCACAATGCTTCTCCAAACTGTCAATTTTAGACAACAGCTTACAAAGATACCCAAGATTACAGAACATGACACCTAAAGAAAGTAAAGAAAGATTCTGCCTTGTTTCAGATTGGTACTAAACATTTTCAAAAAACTATATGGAATGAAGATAATAAGTGTAGTTCATTTAAATATATTAATATAAAATTATGATGACACTTAAGATTTAAACTAGTACTTTTGATTGAGTGAGTAAATTTTAGAATCTAGGTAGTGTGCTTTTAGAAAATAATCTGTAGTCCATGAGATGCTAAAAAATACTTGTGGGTATGGAGTACAGCAATGTGGAAACTAAATTACTTGCCTTAAAAAAAAATGAAAAACAATTAAATGAAAAATTTAAAAATGCAAATGAATAAATCAAATAACTATTCTGATTTGGTGAATTCTTTTGTTTTGTTTTATTCACAGAAGACAAAAAATGAATATTGCATTGTTAGTAAATAAATGAAAAAGATTCCAGAAACATCACTCAAAACAGTCACTTCATTTCACTTTCCCAAGACATACTGCAAGGAAAAGAGAAATAAAAGATATACTGATGATTGAAAAAGAAACAATGAAGATTGACATGATTCCAATATCTTGATTAAAAGTAAAATTCAGAAGATATTCCGACATTGGGTATGAATATAATTGCAATAGCTTTGAAAAACAAATGTGTACTGAACAATACTTCGTAATTGTTAAGAATCAGGCACATCCACGGATAGCCGAAAAGGACTCTTTGACAACAGTGTTGATAATCGGGCATCTTCACAGCCAGCTCCCAAGGACCCGGTGACAAGACTTCTTATTAGCTGCCCAAAGGTGACCGTTGTCACCATGTCACATGTCCTCTTGCACGGGTGCCACTGCCCAGATAAAATGCCACGTTTCCCCTTCTCCCATTCCTTCTTCTCTTCCTTCCTCCCTAGAGGTAGCCTCTGTACCTCTTCCTCTTAATAAACCTCCCACATGAGACCTGTTGTGTGGTGTGATTTTGTCGGAACCTGCGACCTAGTTCCATCCCTAATGGTATATATGTTTTCTAGCAATCATTTATAGCTTTCCATACTCAAATAAATGAATAAGAAAGTATCAACTTAAGGCAATATGAGTTGGATATTTTTCTAAAAATAAATAGATGAGTGAATGGATGGATGCACAGATGAGTGGATGAAGAGGCAGGTAGATTATATATAGACAAGATAAATGGTTGATGTTGGAGATGCAGAAAACCAGAATCAATTAAAAATATCCATAAATAAGGAAAATGCAAGAATTTCTCTTAGACCTTTTAGAGTAGTGCTTACCTTCAATTCCAGCTCTTGTGAGGCACAGATGGGCAGATCTTTATGGGTTCAAGGCCAGCCTGATCTACATAGCACAGCCCAGATTGAACCAGGGCTACATATTTTTTTTTCTTTTTAGGAAATAGTAACAATTACCTTTAATAAAACAAAAGGTACCTCAATTAAATCACATAAAAGGTAGAAATAGGTAGCAATATTCTTTCCCTTTGAGTAAAATCAGAAATCAGCTTGTCAATTACATAAGAAATACAAAAGACACTGTGTTGTCATCTTTCTCTAGAGGTGTGTTATTCCAATCTATTCTTTTAACTCATTTATGTAGTTTCAGCAATTTGCAGTGTATATAATAATGCTAATACCATAAAAAGTCCTGTAGAATTCTTGGTAGCCAAGAAAATGCAATTAGAACCAGATAGGAACCGTGATAATGTGATGCAGAACTAATAAGAGTCCGTGAAGCCAGACAGTGCACCTGGCAGTAATTACATCATTAACACCTGAAAAGATGAAAGCTGATTAATGAGATACAGATGCAAATTCTGAAGCTTCCAAATTCAAAATGTACTTAACAATATGAATATATGATACACAAAGACGATCAAGGATGCATCACCTAACATGGATTAAAGTAAAGAACATAAAGAGTGATATTTCAGAGTTGCTCCAAAACACGACGTGGCAGGAAAATTTTATAAGAATTCCACTGCGAACAGTTTTAGTGCTTACTGTTTTGAATATTGTTTCATAATAATGAATGAAACTAATAGCTTCAGAGTAACAAAAGAATAGGAATGCAGCTTACTTTATATTTCTAATTGTATTATCTGTATATCTTTTTATAAGTTCATCTGAACTCCAGTCTATAAGCAGAGAATGAGGTGGAGTATGAAACCTGTTCATATGTCTGAGAACATTCTCAGGTGATTTGAGTTTTCGGGAGCCACAATATCACCTGTAGTAGTTTAATATTTTTAACCTAGGAAATTACATTTTGAGTTAAGCTGTAACTGATATTCTTTATTTAATTACTCAATAATGTCTACATTTTAATTTCAGGAAATTTTCCTACTTCCTCAGGATCTTAAAATGGCAGAAACTGGCCTATTTTCCAACCCAGAATACTACCCAAATTTAGGATGCTTATCTGCATCTTTCTACATCCTCACATCAGCATCATTATGCAGATGAGTTTTCAGAATGCTAACAAGGATATTTTGCTCTGAGAGCACCTGTACTACAATTTTAGCCTATGGATCAGTAACTCAGCCTACACTTCAGTAGCCTAATAGTGTCATAGATAAAGCAATTGCCAATTTTAAAAAACAAAAAACAAAACAACAACAAAAACAGAAAAGAATTTGAAACTATTAGAGGAAATTTTTACTCACAGTAAAACGGTGTATTTTGCACCATAATTAAGTCAAATAAAAGTGAAAGTAGTGACATTGAAAACTTCACTCCATTTCCCCTGCTGACTGAACTGGATGCACTGATTACAGAGTCAGAGAAAGTCCTTCACTCTGAGGTTCCAGATTTCCTGCAGGCCATAAAATGCTTGATGAGCAAGCAATGATGAATTCTTGAGGCCCCCACAGAAGCCAAGTCCTTGTAGCACTCCTGTGTTTTGTCCTCTCTAACACATTAGCTGTGTGTCTGGGTCAATTTCCTAGACAGCTTAGTGAGGTGTTTTTTTTTTTTTTCAAAAACACCCTTAAATATGTAATAGAAACCTAAATTCCCACAATATATTTCCTTGGACGACCACTTTACTAATATCAAGGGAGATCATGTCTATTATTAAGCATCTTTTGTTCCAGTGATGTCATTAGAGAAAAAGAATGTGCCACTTTTTTTTAAAAGAAAAGTCACTTGAGAGAAAATAAAAATAACTCCTTTATCAATAAAAATAATTACTCCATTAGTTTCATTGGCCATAGGATATTTCATGCACCTGTGTCTACAGCAATAATATTTATCAGAGATTTTAAATATGGAGTTAAAATATAGCATCTCAAGCTATTTCTACCAAAGGAGGTAGAACACAACACAACAACAAAAACAATAATAACAAGAAAAATACATTGTAGTTAGCCAAAATAGTTTTTATTTTTAACAGTAACAATTTAAAAATAAATCTTGATTTCTAAAACAGAAAGGGAAAATGTAAAACTAGTGTCTCTCAAGCAACTAGGGTAAAAAAATATTCTTCAATTCTAGCCATGTAATTAATAAATTCCACATGACACCAAACGGATTTGTAATTCTGCTTTGGAATAGGGTAGTAACTATTAGTAGAGATAAGAACATCAAAGAATTTTGCAGTTCAACTTAAGAAAAAGCAAAACGTAGTTGAACTTGAATTGTAGGGCCTAAACTTGTCTTCATTGGAATATTTTTCATATCACCAAATACATACATACCAAACAACATGTAAAGGCAATAAAAATTTACAACACTTCAGTGATTTTTACCCTTGGTTGAATCTTCTCATGAAATGACTTAGGGAAACCTTATTTTAAATATCTCATTTCTTTCCAACAAAGGAGAAAATATTTACATCCGAATTCCAGAATTTAACACATCAAGTAAATATTTCCACATGATTTATCTAATAGTGCAGCATCACGGCAAGCTCATCATAGGAAAAGAAAACTACAAGCAAAAGTCTTAATCCACTGATCACACATTAGCATCAATTCACAGCCATTAGCCCTACGCCAGCTAATAAAACAATGTAGATCTACCTGCTGGACTATTCACAATAAAATGCTGAATGCCTCCCACCAGTAATTAATATTAACTGCCTTCACATAAAAACTGGATTCTAGGAAATAAAGTTGCTGAATAGAAAAGAATAAAAAATATCACTGCAGTGGAAGATATTTCAAAAGTTAAAAAAAAAAATGGTATATACCCTCTTGGATGCCAATCATCAACAAGCTAGGCTTGATGAGGCTGGCAAGACTGACCTTGCCTAAGGAGACATGCTTTGAAAAATTCTCCAAAATCTTTTTAGCTCAACTTCTCCTTTTACTTACATTTAAGTTAATTTATTGATTTTTTTTTAAATGAAGCAAAGCTGGAGTTTATTAAGCAAAGGCTTTAGCATACACTTTAGCACAGGCACTGAAAGAGACCCAGCACTTAGGAAAAGGACTGCACACACAAGATTTGTCACCATCACTCAGACCCAGGCAAGCTTGACTTCTGATCTCCAGCTTTCACTGTGTCATAAATATTAGTAATCAAGTTCATGGTTTCTCTCAGTGTGATTAAAGTTTAGACTGATTTCTGCCTTACCCTAGGGTTTCCATTTACAAAACTATTAAAACGTGTGATTGTAGATTCATTCTTTGCCCTTATAACGTATGTCTCTTCAGTTTTACATGGCAACTATATGTCTTTCTTAAGGAACTCATGTCCATCCCCTTGATAGATAATCATTGAAAATGTTTAGGGTCCATATGCCCTAGTTTCTGTGGGAACGTTAGAGCTTCAGTAACATAAATATCAGTGTGCAAACACTACTAAGTTCGTATACAGGATCAGACTCATCTAAATGTCATTTAGTACTTTTCCAATATCTTACCCTAGTGCTTAAGACTTTCCAAGAGTCTCCATGATGGCTTTGCAGTGGCACTGTCTAGCTCTTAGGAATCCCCATCTCTCTGTGTGCTCTCTGGCCCTTGATATACATAGTGTGGGGGCCAGTGTGATTCCTTTATTACAACAGACTTCAATAAATATGTTTTACCCATTTAATTTTATCTGGTACCATTGGTCTCTGACATATGAAAGATCACCAAAAAAATGGGGGAAAAACATTTGAACTATAGAAGGACTACATTGGTTGCGAAAGGTTTACTTAATCACAAATAAGAAAGGTTTGGTAAGAATGTCAGAAGACAAGGAGAGAAATTCGAAAAGCATTAAACTTAGAACACAAATGCGAGACTGTGTTCTTGCCACTACTCTTCCTTGAGGTGAGAACTGATATCGACCCAGACATCCGCAAGATATCCACATGGAGGATGGCAATATCTATTCCCAAATTGAGCAGTAAGTGAAAGAAGGAATCAAGGAAACAAACATGTAAAATTCTCTCAGTCCTTCCCAAATTCATATGGACAGTAATAGGTTTCTATGCTTCTCTGTTTCCTCTCATTGTTGAAAATTCCCTGACAACCCTGCTTCAAATAAAGTCAATGTAGAAGTAGAGTCAGTAAAAAGTTGGAAATGCCAATTATGGTCGATAGAACACATGCAACATTTTATCATACTAATTTGACATAAAACATTTTAATTTTTACATATGCAACCATAAGCAAGATAATTTGAAAGTCATCATATAAGTCACAGATGACAATGGGCAAATCTTTAGAGTATAAATATGCTAAAAGGACATCAAAAGGAATTCAAAGACTAACACATACATCACAGAAATTAGAGAAACTTAAAATTCCTTCTCCTTCCTTTCTTCCTTTCTTCCTTCCTTCCTTTTTTTATTTTAAAACAAAATTAGAGAATTGATTCTTGTAAAAGTAGAAAAGGACAAGATGATCTTTGTACAGTGGTTGACAGTTAATGCAGAAACTTATGCCTAGTCAAAGTTACAGAGAGCAGGAGTACATGAAATGTGTACCCCTAAATGAGATATCTGTATCATAGATTCTCCTCACAGGCTTAGAATGTGTCTAAGGCTATGCATGTAAGTCACAACTATTTTCAATTACAAATGAAATATGACTGTTTCAGGGTTCTTTCTCATTCACTAAACAGAAGTGAGGTTTATAATAAAATTTTTATTGCCATTGTTTTATTGTACAGAAAATAGTAAACCCATGTTAACTTAAAGACGCATTTTGATTCTGTGGTTGCATGTGCATGTGCTCATGTATGTGTATATTAATTAAAATAAAATTAATCCTTAAAATATGAGGACTACTAATCTTAAGGCACTATGCAATGTAAAACATAAACACTCTAAGCTAGACTTTAAAATATATAGAACTTAACTAGAAACAATGAATCAAGAAAAGAGTTTCATCATTCTGGGTAATTAAGGCAATATTTGCATTGCAAATCATAGTTCATGAACAGAACCAACAAGGCAAAGATGTCAATAGTTCATTTAACAATGGTGAAAAAATCTAAGTTACCAAGTCAGCAGAAAGTAACTTGTTCCAGATGTTTACAAAGCATATGTTAAAATTAATACTTCAAGCAAGTTGTAAATGTAATTTCATCAGGAAGTAATGTGATGTCTCCTTTCATCAGGACAGTATTGTTCAGATGTTAATTCCTACAATGATGACTGACTGCAAGATAATCCCTTGAAGGTCCACCAGAGGCTTCTTATAACATGTTACTGAACTTGAAATATCAATATTTCTAATTTGTTAAGAATTTCAAGTGTGTTTTTAAGCTGATAGCAGTTCTCAGGTTGGCTTCTTATCTGCTAATTTATTGCCCTTCCCAAGAAAAGTAAAGTCAGTTCATCAGGCTTATAATTTTGAAAATATGGCATCTTCTGACGAGTTGACTATAAATTTTATGTATTCTTATCCACAATTGTCTTCCATCCATTCATGGGGAAATAGGACACTGGGTTATACAAAGGATTAATTTTTAATAACTGATTTTAAAACAGATAAAGCTAAGGTTTATTATGTGATGATATTGTACGCCAACTTGTGGTTCCTTTTACTGACAAAAACAAAACAACAACAACAAAAAAAAAAGAACAAACTAAAAATACCTCTCCACCACCACTTAAAAGTTAGAAATCCAAATAGGACTTAAGATGATGTTCGGGTGGGTTGTTGTTGTTTATTTTTTCTCCAGAGAAAAGAGAGACCCAAAATAAAGATTGGCTGTCCTACATTTGGACCAGTCTGTATGGATGCAGCTCCAGATATATGTTGGTTTTGATTTTACAGGAGCACATTGATGAGAGACTTTGAATCTTTGGAGAGATGTTGAATTTTTAAAGGAAACTTGAACTTTTCAAACAGTGAAATTTTAAAGATGCCTCGATTAATGGTTGATGCAATAAGGCTAAGCACACTGAAGGCAGTATGCCACATCTGGGCAGGTGGTCCTGGTTTATAGAAGAAAGCAAACTGAGCAAGCCATGAGGAACAAGCTAGTAAGCAGTGTTCCTCCATGGCTTCCATTTCAGTTCCTTATTCCAGGTTCCACCTTCCTTTCCATCAATGGATTTATGACCAGGAATATGTGAACCAAAGCTGCTTTTGGTTATGGTGTTTTATTATAGCAATATAAATCCTAACAGAGACAAGTATCTGAATTCATTTGTCACACACACACACACACACACACACACATACACACACACACATGCACACACACACATTTGCATACACGCACATGTGCATACACACACACGAACATTTACAAACACATACAATAAATATAAAATTATTTTAATTTATTTTCTTCTTCCAGTAAAGAAAAGACCTTGCTTACTCAGAAAGTGTGGTTATTAAATAAAGCATTATAATCTACCTCAAAAACAGAGATGTTGTCATTGTTTCTCTAAGATTAAATGAGAGAATAATGCACAGAATATGATTATTAGCTAGTTTTGCTTAATTTGCTCATTCAAAATGAAAGAAACTGAAGTTTCCAGAAACATAAATCATGTCAGAAATTCCAGATCTTTGTTCAACTGGTCCATATTCTCACTAAACTCTCCTAGTCTATTTTCTGAATGTCAGCATCCAAAAAGGTGTCCCTTCTAAAGCTATTCACTGGTCTGCTGAGCTTACTCCTGTTATTTAGGTTGTCCCATTTTATTTGTGATGGTTTCATTTGGAAAGTTGCTCTCTTTCACTAACAAATGTATTGGACTTATTATGGTCATTCCTCTATTCTACCATTCTATCTTTCTGTCTGTCTATCACCTCTCTCCATTCTTCTTTCCATCCCTTCCTATTTATCTCTCTGTGCATCTTTCTCTCTCATATATGACTTTAAAATACTATTAATTACCAGATTTATATTTTTATGAAATGATTATTTATTCATTGAAAGACTAGTGAAATGAATCTCCTTATTATTTAATATGTCTGTTGTGAGGTGATACCTGTGTCTCGCCATTGTTCATGCCTTGTAGTCAGAAGCATCTTACACAATTCCCAGTAAGGCAAACTCCCATAGCATCCATTTCTCCCAAAGTTTCTCCTTACTAATGGAACATGCTAGCTGGGCAGTGGTGGCACATGCCTTTAATCCCAGCACTCGGGAGGCAGAGGCAGGTGGATTTCTGAGTTCGAGGCCAGCCTGGTCAGAGTAAGTGCCAGGACAGCCAGGGCTACATAGAGAAACCCTGTCTCAGAAAAAAAAAGAACACGCTAACTAGTCTCCTCCTCCTAGTGGTTAACCAATCAAAGAGAATGGATTTATTATTTCAAGGGTTAAGTGTTGGATTCTGATTTCGACTATGCCATTGGCCTTTACAAATGTGATATGTGCTGTCTGTGAGTCTTTTGCCTGCTTATGTGAATCTTTTCTTCCTGTTGGGTTGCCTCTTCTGGCCTTAATATGAGGGGAGATACCTAGTCTTATCACAACCTGATATGCCACGTATGGTTCCCTAGAAGGCATGACCTTTTCTGAAGAGAAATGGAGGAGGAGTAGACTGGGAGGAGAAGGAAGGTTGGGGGAATAGAATGAGAGGAGGGAGGGGAAACTGAGGCTGGGATGTAATAGATAGATAAATAAGATGATAGATAGATAGATAGATAGATAGATAGATAGATAGATAGATAGATAGAATGAAGTGTAAAATGTGATGTGTGTCTTGTGTAAAGGCTTCTGAGGAACAATGTAGCAAATAAATGTGGGTAGCCTCGAAGAGCTTTGCACAGCCATGAGATGACAGAAAGCAAAGGAATGGGGGCCTTGCCTTGAAACTTTTGGAGTCTGAGTTCTGCCAACAACCAGTTGAGAGTAAAAGCTGTGAATTCCAGAAAGAAATGGAATCTGGACATTTCCTAGAATTCAAGACTAATGAGATTTCCATAAGAGGGGAGTCTTTCACAATGCCTGGACTTCTGACCCATGAAAACTAGGACATTATACATATATTGTTGGAATTTGTGGGTTTAGACTAGAAAACTAATGCAGACCTGTACAACTTTCATCCTGGACAGTCTTTATCAGAAGTGTTATATTGAAATAGTCAAGTGAAATTCATAATACCCTGCAAACTCAGGGCATGGTTGATACAATGAAATTAAACATAACCTCTTTGTGTACGTGAACAAAATCTAAGAACATGAATTTTACACACATATTCTCACATATATTCTAATTCACAGGTAGATTATATGTTTGTTAAGGACATGGGTTTTTTCTTCATCTTCATAGGTCTGTCAGTGTCCACAGAGAACAGCACTAAGCACAGGTAAAGAACTTAATAAATGTATCCAGTGACTTATACTTTATTTTTTATAAAGTCACATTCTAGAGATCAGTAGATTGGTCAACATCATTTGCAATTAGCCAGACAACTAATTAAACTTAAATATGGTGAATACTGGAGAAAATATCAATACTAGCTATTTAAAAAGATTTAGCTGTTGAAGTATAAAGGCTTCAGTTAGTCAATGGATAAGGCCTTTGGAAACATATAGGTAATCAATAATGATGTCATTTATACTATTTTCATTGCAGGCAGACCCTGAACAGTATATTCTCAAGAAAACTATTTAACAATGTCGTTATGCTAGGATAGAATTTATAGCACTCTTACTATTTTTATATGTTTAAATATTCACTTTAATTATCTTTTAGACTCACTGAGTAGAATAAGCAATGTGATAACTATTAAGAAAATGAAATATGAATTACCAGGATGACATACACAGAGTAGATGAAGCATTAAAAAGTAGATCTCTTAAGTCACAGCTCAGAGCATTTTCAGAGAATCTACCTGCTTCATATGCTTCCCATGTCTTGGGAAACAAAGGAAACCCTCCAAAAACTTTAGTTTAGAAATAAAGGAAGGATTCAACCTAGGCTTGAAATAGAAAAGTCACAGGATCCTCAGTTAGGAAAAGAAAGTCTCAGGAGTCTGGCAGTGCTATTTTCATGCTCATTTCTGCAGTTTAGTTTCGTTTGGAATTCCATGATGTGGAGCTAAAAAGGAAAATGTGTTCCACTGTACACCTGTCTCTAAGGAGGACTCTCATCTAGACAAGATGGCTTAAATAGAGCAATTTATCTCATTTGGAGGTTTCTACCACCAAAGTGCCTCTATCGTCTTACATAGGATGCTTAAAATCAAAATGGCTGGTTCATCAAAAGCTAAAAGGTACTAGAAAAAAAATGTAACAGGAGCCATTTCCACAGCTGATGCTTATCTCAAGAGAACAAGCAGTAAGTTTCAGTGGTGGAATGAATCTTCCCATTTTTACATGTGTTTATTTTGCATGTAATTACAATTTACAGGGGATTGTGTACAATGGAACAGATTCTCACAGTCTAAGATTAAACAACTGAAATTATAAATATTGTTTATCCCAGGATATATGAGAAATTTGGAGGGATATTTGGTTTGAGTATGAAACAGCATGTAGCTCCTAAGATCATTTGTTCTGAGGGAGGAGGTATTTTTACAAACCAAGGCTTTTTAAAATCAATTGGAATATATTTGTTTTCCAATTCTCTCCTCTGATTGTTCGCTAGACCTTGTTAATGATGTTACATGGTGTTCAAAATCTTGATTTCACACACCTAATTCTGTGAACTTATCATCCAATATTTGAAGCCCGTCCCCAAAGCACAACTGAAGAAATCAGGTTAAAACTTAGCAGGTCAGTAGGATGTTCCATCCACATTCTCTCCACTCACCTATTCAAGCTGTCATTTATTGCTCTAATTACTTTATACCCCATCATCCACAGTTATAAGCACAACTCCTTTGTACCCTCTTCTCTAGTTTTTAATTAGTTGGTGAAAGCTCCAGCTAGGGTGAATCAACAGTCCACCTTTTGATGACGGACTGTTCATAGCATGTTTAAAAACAACTGCTTACTTGTTAACTGGATTCTGTCATCAATCAGCCACCTGCACCCAAATATGAAATTATGTTCTTAAACGATTCACTTGATCCTGATTTCATTTGAAAAATTCTATAACTATGTGGATGTACTTTAAGAATTTTTCAATTGTTATTTACATGAACGGGTGTTTTGTGTTTTGTTGGATTTCATATGTCTGTGTAGAAAATATATGCAGTCCCCTCAGTTGGCAGCATCCCCTGTTGTAAACACAGGCTATGGTAAACATCTCTAGCAGTTCTGGGAATCAAAGGCATATCCTTTTGAAGAAAAGCTCGTACCTTTTGAGCTATCTCTCCAGACCCTGTAGATATCCATTAAATTAAATTGTACTGAATCAGTAGGAAGCAGAAAACAGTGAGAGAAGGAAATAGTACAACTGTGTAAAGTGTTTCCAATGATAGTACTTCAGTAACATATTAAAGATTGCCTTCTGGATTTTATGGTACAAAACCCATGAATTCCCCACTTCAGATGGAGTCTACAGAGATGTTGAATGTTGCAAAAGTGTAACTGAGCTAGAAGTAGAAGGTCAGTGTAGTACAGTGGTTAAAACTGAGTTGTATGGTGAGATACAAAGATTGTTAAAGAAAAAAATATTAAATATGTCTGTGAAATATTTAAAAAGTAGACTGGATGAAGAAAAGTCATTGGAACATTCTATAACAGTACATTGTTACAAAAGAAATTAAAACCCAGATTAAGAATAGTAATCAGAGGTAGATGCTCATGTTGATACAAAAGCCTTACATAAATGAGACATGGATCTATAAAGTTACTGGAGGATGAGTCATGGCTTCAACCATAGGTTTTTGTCTGGACCTTAATGGTATATACATTACAGATACTGTACTTCTAAAGGCAAGGAGGTTTTTATTTCTTTACATTTCAAGTGTTATCTCCTTTCCCAGTTTCCCCCTCTGAAAATCCCCTATCCCATCACCCCTCTCCCCTGCTTTTGTGAGGGTGCTCCCCCACCCACCTACCCACTCCCACCTCACCACCCTAGCATTCCCCTATGCTAGGGCATCAAGCCTTCACAGGACCAAGGGCTTCCCCTTTCATTGATTTCAGATAAATCCATCCTCTGCTCCATATATAGTTGGAGCCATGGGTACCTCCATGTGTATTCTTTGGTTGGTGATTTAGTCCCTCGGAGCTCTGGGGTGTCTGGCTGGTGAGAGGAGGTATTTTTAAAAATAGAAAATGTCAGAAAATGTCGTCTGTCCTCAGGACCTGTAATCATTTGTAAGAGATGAAGAAAACAAACAAAACAAACCACTCTCAGCTGACAGAGTCCAGAGGAATTGTGTTCAGTAGAGAAATATACTTCTAGAATGAGTTAGAAAGAATATTTATGTAGGTTGACAAAGGCAAAGATACTGTTTCTACAGATTTCAAGATGCTAAGTTCAGGAAGAGCAATGATGTCCTTGGGGCATCTGTTTTAATTGGCTATTCCAGTGGGTTATTAAAATTGTCCTGATTTATATTCAATAGACCCGGGAGTACTCTCTAGCCAATTTTGTGCATTCATAAACCATTTGATGATTTTACCTAATTAAATATATTTATTCTTGATTCCATGCCAAGATAATGAGTCAGAACATATTCATTTGAGTAACAACACATTTAGACAGAAAGATACAGTTATTCAATTGAGTTGAATCTAAGTAGGCTCAACCTATGGCAATCGATATTCTGGTTAGATATTAATAGCATACCCCCAATTAAATAACACTTAAATTTAAATGGTCAAAATACACTGAACTCTTTCAAATGGTGTCTTTATCTTCTTATATTTCCAAACACCTCACTACAAAATTAAATCAAAAGCAAACTTCTCTTTATATTAAAAAATAATCTACTTGATTCTTCTCATCTAGTATGAAAATTACATATTATAAAAACATGCATTACATACTGCTTCTGAGAAAGTAAAAGTATATAATTGTTAGTTAGTGTTGTGAAATAATTTAACATCAGAAAGTTCATGATTCATTAAGGATTAGATTCTTCTTCAAAGCTGTGTCATTTTTAAAGAAAATACGCTCATTTACCCACAATGGAATGTAACTACAGTCTAATTTTAAATATAAATATTCTCTAATTAAGGTGCCTCTGGTAATTTAAGATTCAATGAAATCTATACAATATCTTTATATGTATAAACTATTCTTAACTTAGTTTGGGGAAAACAAAAGAAGGAACAAAATCTGTTATTATAGAATTTTTAACTAATAGAATATTGGATTTAGCTAGAGGTAATGTGAATGGCTGGATTAGAGGCATAGCACACAAAAATTGTAATAGTAGGAGGCCAT
Organism: Rhynchomys soricoides; assembly: GCA_019843965.1. Taxonomy (NCBI): domain Eukaryota; kingdom Metazoa; phylum Chordata; class Mammalia; order Rodentia; family Muridae; genus Rhynchomys; species Rhynchomys soricoides. The sequence goes on along the minus strand of JADRCH010000150.1, from coordinate 3,522,186 downwards.
AATAATAGGTTAAAGTATTTGTAAGAAAGGTAATATTATCACCTCTATAGTACATGTAATGATGAAGAAAGGGGGAAAGTTTGTTGCTCACAACCTCAGGGCTCATTCAAAAACAGTTTTCCCATCACAAAAGCAGAATTTTGTATCTGTCACAGTGGTATGGTTTAAAGCTGCTTATTAAGAATGACAACTCCAATACAACCAAACAAACTACAAACCAACAAGACAAAAAAAAAAAAAAGCCATGATAATAATGGATTAAACCTCTGAAACTGTATGCCCAGCCCCAATTAAATGTTTGCCTTTATAAAGAGTTACAATGGTCATGGTTCCTCTTTACAGCAATAAAACTCAAATTAAGACAGAAGCTGAACATAACGTCCACCCCCAGCTGAGGAGCTACTACATGTGATAGCTTCTGGAAAGGGAAGAATCCATATTATTTTTTTGTTTTTGTTTTTTTTATTAATAGTTTACATTTCAAATGATATCCCACTTCCTGGTTTTCCCTTCATAAACTTCCCATTTCATCCCCCTTCTCCCCCTCCTCTTTCCTCTATGAGGGTTCTCCTCCACCCAACCACCCATCACTGCTTTAGTATCCCCCTAGGCTGGAGCATCAAGCCTCCACAGGACTTCCTTCACATTGATGCTAGATAATGCAATCCTCTGCAAGATATGTATCTAGAGCCATGGATCCTCCATGAGTACCCTTTGGTTGGTGGTTTAGCCCCTGGGAGCTCTGGGTAATCCAGTTAGTTGATATTGTAAGATCAAAAACATGTGTGACAACACATGCTGACAAGGATGTGTAGAAAGAGGAACACCCCTCCATTGTTGGTGAGATTGTAAGCTGGTACAACCATTTGAGAAATCAATCTGGCGGTCTCTAGAAAATTGGAAATAGTTCTACCTGAAGACCCTTGGGCATATACTCAAAAGATACTCCAACATATAACAAGGAAACTTGCTCCACAATGTTTATAGCAGCCTTATTTATAATATCCAGAAGCTGGAAACAACCCAAATGTCCCTCAACAGAAGAATGGATACAAAAACTGTGGTACATTTACACAATGGAGTACTACTCAGCTATTTAAAACAATGATTTCATGAAATTTGCAGGCAAATGGATGGAACTAGACAATATCATCCTGTGTGAGGTAACCCAGACACAAAAGAACACACATGATATGTACTCAATGATAAGTGGATATTAGCCCAAAAGCTCAGAATACCCACAATCCAGCCCACAAACTACATGGAGCTGAAGAAGGAAGACCAAAGTATGGATGCTTCAATCCTACTTAGAAAGGGGAACAAAATAATCATAGGAAGTAGAGGGAGGGAAGGACCTGGGAGGGAGATAAAAGGGGAGGGCAAAAAAAGGGGGGCAGGATCAGCTATTGAAAGGGACAGGAGAGAAGTACAGAAGGTCAGGAAGTTGAATAGAAATATGTATCATCGGGAGATGGGGAACTGGGGATAGCCATTAGAAAGTCCCAGACTTCTTGGAAGTGAGAGGTCTCCATGACCCAATTGGGATGACATTAGCTGAAATACCCAACAAAGGGGAGATAGAACCTGTAGAGACCACCTCCAGTAGATAAGCCCAGCCCTCGGTTGAGGGATCGGGCCACCCACCCATCTCAAAAATTTTAGCCCAGAATTGTTCATGTCCAAAGGAAAGACAGGCACAAAAAATGGAACAGAGACTGAAGGAAAGGCCACTCAGAGACTGCCGCATCTATGGATCCATCCCATCTGGAAACACCAAACCCCAACACTATTGCAGATGCCAAGAAGCGCTTATTGACAGGAGCCTGGTGTGGCTGTTCCCTGAGAGGTTCTACTAGCACCTGACAAATACAGATGCAGGTACTCGCATCCAACCACCTGACTGAGGAGGGGGACCCCAATGGAAGAGCTAAGGGAAGGACTGAAGGAGTCAGTATTCTTTAATGGTATGACTCCTGGTGTATCAACTACATACCTGGGCAGGCTTTATATCATAGAGTAGTTAGCCAACAAAAACTAAACTGGATGGGTCTAAGAGAGAGGATAGTGGAGAGAACACGATGTTGTGTGGATTGAGAGATCAAGTAAATCAGATAGGAGTTGGAGGATAGGAATGAATATGTTCGAAATGACTGTGTGCCATTCTCAAATATTTAATAAAAGTGTTTTCAAGAAAAAGAACCATAAAGGACTGACGATCTCTCTGTTGGAGGTTAACCAGAATAAAGGGGAAAGTGTTCTAAGCCTTATGCTGGACAATGAAGACAAACCTTCCCTAAGTAGGAATCTCTTTTGGGTTTGAGCACAAACTCATTTTCACAGGCACAGTGTTAAAGATGCCCAGGTCAAGAATGTAACTCTAAGGTAATTATTAGCAGGAAATCACATCAGCTATTTGGGAGATTAAAAAACAAGTCTTTTCAGGAAGAATGTCTTTTGTCAAAAGACCTTAAAGATTTTTTTTTTTAATTTTTCTTTCGTACAATACATCTTGACCACAGTTTCCCTTCCCTCCTCTCCTTGCATTCTTCCCCCAACCCTTGCCTTTTACCCTAGATTTGCTGCTTCTTAGTTTCACTTGAGTAAAGAGCAGGCATCCCAGGGGTATCAGTCAAACACAGCATAATAAGTTACCATAAGACTTTACAGAGAGCTCTGGGTGTAGCTCAGTTAGTAGAGCGTTTACCTTGCACGCATGAAGCCCTGGGTCAATCCCCAGTACCATATAAACTGGTAGTGCATGTCTGTAATTTCAGCACCTGACAGACGGTAGCAGAAGGCTCAGAAGTTTGAAATCATCCTTTGTAAATGTGAGGCTAGGCTCCAAACTTATAGCATTCCAATGGGAGATTATATTAATTTTATTAAATGGAACTGAGAGGATTCATTGACTGTGACAACACATTCTCTCAGAGGTCGCCTGTCGAGCACTTATAGTCCTCCATCCTTCTCTCTTGATTATGGATGTAACGATATGAGAGTTTCAAGTTCCTGCTGCCTTAACTTCTCCACTATGGTTGATTTTATCTTGGGATGTGAGGTAAAATGATTTCTTTTTGTCTTTAAAAAAGGTAGAATGTGAGGCAGAGGCAGGCGGATTTCTGAGTTCGAGGCCAGCCTGTTCTACAGAGTGAGTTCCAGGACAGCCAGGGCTACACAGAGAAACCCTGTCTAGGAAAAAAAAATAGAATGTAAAATTTTAGAACAGCAGAAGTTTATTTCCCAAATATAAATGGTTAAGGATTGTATTCAGGTACATCAGGCACTGAATTTCTCAATCAAAGACAGGAAGACAGAGAGCATCTTTTAGTGGAGGAAAGGCCTTAACCAGTTACTTCAGTTAAAAATAGGTTCAAGATCTTCATAAATCAAAACAGTTAAATCCACCCAAACAAGTTAAATCCACCCAAACATTATGGTACTTAAAATAAGAAACTAAATGATATGAATAAAGAAATAGCCAGAAAATAATTACACCAAAAGATTTGCCAGCGTCTCTAAAAACGTATTACTGATAAGACAGACTGAGTTCAATAAATAAAGAATAGAACTGAGGTTACAAAGAATTCTGTGGGGCTAGGCTGTGTTCAGTAAAATAATACAGGGAAGAAGCAAGGGGTAGCATATGTAAGCTAGCTTTCTCTTGACATCTTTGATTTCTGTTTAAAAGAAAGGCATCGTCTACATCTTCTTTTCTAGGACAAACTCTCATCAGCTGTGCACACAGAGTGCCCTGACTTTGGGGGCTTATTTCTGGAAGATCAACTCAAAACCCAAGCACTGAGGGCCCCCACTTTTACCTTGACATTTCATGTTTGACATAGATGGACCTGAACTAGAGGGAAATGACTTCCAGGCTATCAGTTCTTTCCAGAGAAGAGAAACAATTTGTTTGGAAGATAGGGCATGCTGGTTTACAAAACAATAAAACTAATTCTCATTTCCTTGGCCATGTTTGCTTTTAATATTTTGAGAGTTCTGTGTTTGTGTACAGTGTCTTATGATCAAAGTCTCCCCGTTCACCTTCACTATTCCCATCCCACTCCTGCTGACCCGTCTTTCTTTCTTGTTGCCATGTCTATTCTGATTTTGTGTAAGTTGTCACAGCTGCTGTGTGTTCCTTATTTCAAAAGCCATGTTATATGCAGAAGAGAACATTTATAGCCCTGTTCCCTATCTTCCAGTCCTTTCCAAACCCTCTCCCAAGATGTCCTGTGAGCCTTGAGGTGGGTGAGAACTGAAAACTCAGCAGTACCTTATTCTTGGCTTTTCACTGGGCTGTGGTCTTTACTTTGAACAGCAACTGTTGTAAAACAAGACTTCTCTGACTAGAGCTGAAAATGTCACTAGTCTATGGGTGTCATGGTTTGAATATGCTTGGCTTAGGGAGTGGCACTATTTGGAGGTGTGGTCTTGTTGGAATAGGTGTGTCACTGTAGGTGTGGGCTTTCAGACCCTGATCCTAGCTGCCTGGAAGTCAGTCTTCCAGTAGCAGCCTTCAGATGAATATGTAGAACTCTCAGCTCTGCCTGTACCATGCCTGCCTATATGTTGTCATGTTCCCACCTTGATGATAATAGGCTAAATATCTAAACCTATAAGCCAGTCCCAGTTAAACGTTGTCCTTTATAAGACTTGCCTTGGTCATGATGACTGTTCAAAGCAGTAAAACCCTAACTAAGACAGTGGGAATAAATACAGTTATTTAGAAGGCAGTTTAACTAGAAAAAAGTTAAGTAAAAAGGTATATAGTTTGTGACTTCCCTAGTTATTGTCCCTCATTTTTGGTAGAGGTGTAAAAAGGGACAGTCACTATAGAAATCATTGTGGCAATTCCTGCAAAAGATGAATCTAGAACTACCCATATACCACAGTCATATCACTCAGAGGCATTCTATCAAACAATTCTTTGTCCTACCACATAGAGACTTGCACATTCGAGCTCATTGCTATATTCCTCACAATAGCAGAGAACTGGAAGCATGAATCCAGACTAGACATCCATCAACAGATGAATGGATAAAGAAAACATGATGCATTAACCCAGTGGGATTTTCTGTAGCACTTACAAAGAATAAAATTATAAAATTTTAAGGAAAATGAATGGAACGGTATAATATTAAACTGAGTGAAGTAATTCAAGCCCAGAAATACAAACACTGTATGCTCTCGTATGTAGATTCTAGATGTGAAATTTTAAGTTTCTGTGTTAAGTTAGACTGAGTGATTATTAATCCCAGGAAGAAAGAAAGGGCCACAGATGTGGGAGAAGGACTGAAAATGCACTAGTAAGTCACATGTGGTATAGCAATATTAGTAAATATTAGGGATGGATCAGTTTTAAGGGGATGGGATAGAGATTGGTGAAAGAGGAGGTTGAAGGGGAGGATCATTCAAAAAACTGTATACTAAGTGCATATGAAAAATCTATCTAGGAACCAAGAAGAGGAGCAGACCAAGCATCCTGAATAGATCTGCTCTATGGGGATGGATAAGGTAGCTTCCCAGAAATTACAGGTAACAAAATCAAAATCCCAATGGCAGGTATAGAATAGATCCTTTTATGGAGTGGAGATGTTAACAATTTTACTCATCTGTCAACACTATGAACTATAATAATGATTCCAGTGATGGAAAAACATGCCATCGATACAATAATGGCATGAATGTTATAGGAATAACCAACCACTTTCTGATAGGATTTAAGAGCAGCTTCACAAGAGGATACATGTGCTTGTTATTTACAAATGTGGATAAGAACCCATGGTCATGGTGCTCACTGGCCTTAGGAGTGAAATTACTATTATTTTGCTAATGAGACAGATTGTCAAACTGTCTTCTAATTTTGTAGCTCAGTATAGCTCTCAGACCTGAACACAGGAATTTCTTTGTTCAGTAGATGGTAGCTAAGGCAGACACTCACAACTGGTCAAAACATGCAGAAAAGAAGTATCTGTGAACAGCCTCCAATGAGATGACTATATCACATGCCTTCCTCCAAGGCTCAGAGACCATTGCAGAAAAGGTAGAGGAAAGATTGTAAGAGCCAGAGGTCATGGAGTCATGGAACAAAAGAGTGTGTTCTGGACATAATAGGATCACTACATTCAAAAACTCACAGCAGCTGTGGTTGCCTATATAAGGTCTGCACAAAATCAAATCATGCGACATTCTAGTTGAATGAATGTCAAAGAAATTCATGAACATCCCCCTGACAGATGGGGTATGGAAGTTAATGGACTCTGGGAGGAGAAGCCAGTATTCTTTAAAGATGTGGCTCCTCATAGGTTGAACATGCTTTATTGGGTGTTACCACACCCAGAAATATATGGACCGAATAAATGAAAGTCAGTGGTAATTTTGCACTTTTTATTTTTAAAGAGGAAAGGAACTGAGACAGGGAGGAGGGAGGTAAAGATGTGGGCATGGATAAAGGTGGAGTTAAGGTTAAATTTGACCAAAATATGTTGCATGAGCTTCTCCAAGAATTAATAAAAATTACCTATTAATAAGGAATGCTAGACAAGGAAACAAAATATTTTTCTGACAACAAGAGCATAACAAATGAATCTGTTTTCATCTAGTTTAATTTAAGATAAAAAAAAAGGTAAAACATTCATAAATAATTATTTTAGGAGAATTTTGTGCTCTTTTTGATTTCAGATAAAATTTGCATTTTAAAAGACCTTTACATCAAAAACATATCAGACTTTACATGATATCATTGGGAATAAACATTTTAGCTCTCTTGAATTTTGCAAAACATCAAAGGAGGATAGGCAAATTACCAGTGTGTTGTTAATGAAGTTAAAAATGGAGAAAGTCTGTGTGAAATACAAAGTATTACTATTCAGGTAAATGTCATGTGTGCAGTGCTCATTGATTCAAGAAAACATAGAAAGTGCACAGTTGCATCATACTATTTTTTTTTCTGGCTTCTTTTCTTGAAAAGGAAAAGGCTGCTCAGAAGTATTTGGCATAACTGTGTGTTCACAGCTTAAGATTGATAATAGAAAACCTACTTTCATGCCACTTAATGCAGATTTCCCAGTTAGCCCTTTAGGAAATGCTTCAAGCCTCTGCACAAACTTAGTAAAGCACATTATTCTGTACTGAGAAGACACAAGTAGCTCAAAATAATTAGTTCACTTGACCTTTTAAATGTATGAGTTACTAAAGATTTAGCAAAATGCACAAATATATCAAAATGTTTCTCTCAATTGCTTAGGAAAGAGACAGAAAACAGGAAAGCATAACTTTACTATATAATGCTTTCATGTGTTATATTTCCCTTAAGCCATGATCTATGAAAAGCAAATTATAAAATGCAATGCATCGACATGGAGAAGCATTTAGGGAATGACCTTTGTGTCTGAAAGCACATCTCACTACAGATCCTGCAAAATGACAAAACCACAAAACTACAAAAAGTTTTTTTTTTCTTTGAGACATTCACAAATCTGGATTGATGCAAATTCTCCTAAGAAAATGTAGAAGCTACAAGATGTTTCTAGATTTCCCTTGTTTAACCGTATGACCAGGATTACTAATACTGTTAAACTTCTAATGAAATGTCAGCTTAGAGATAACTTCGAAAATCTCTCAATTTATAATTATGAAATCTAATCAAATGAGGCATTCATTAAAATAAGTATGGGACTCAAATTTTAACGCTACCAATTCAATAATTCCTTTAAATATCTTTGTTTTGTTATTTGCACAGTAAACAGCAAGCAGTATAATATAATCTTTGATATAGTATCAGCTATTACATGTTCTTCTAAAATATTCTTTTATGTGGGGATGCTTTAATAGAAACATAATTTAACACTTGGCAGTGTGAAAATGAGGCTTTCTCCTTTGTTGTGTACACAAAGAGCCATTCATTCACACTATATTTTTGAAGAATCATATTGCTGTTAACATGTGCATTCTCCTTTACATTTCAACTCATGAATCTTAAAACTTACTCTCTTAATTGTCCATTAAAACAGAGTACTAATTAGCTTTTTTCTATTTCACAATGCCTTTTTGTTGTTATGACCTGAGGTTAATAAGTACAAGAAACAACCAAAATGGAATGATTAATTTAATTTTAATTTCTTCTAAGTATTAGATCTTTCTGCTCTGTTGAGTATAAACTAAACATTAAAGAAAAATGAACACTGAAAAATAATGTTTCATCATTCTGTTTGAACCCTCAAGGCACTCCAGGTAATAAACAAAAGAGAAAAGAAATGGAGTAAAGCATTACTGAGTGATGTACCGTATTTGATCTTGCCCCTTTGTTCTTTGGATGTTCTACTTATTTTCACAGAGATTCTTCTATGTATGAAAAATAAGTCTCTATACTTTTAAAATATTATTATAATGGGACTTCTTTGGATAAAATATCTAAGTCTTTCAAATTATCAAAGTTGCCCTTTTTAAGCAATGGAGTTTATCCTGAGGCCAACAGGTAAACATCTGTAAGGACAGTCTGTAAAAGATTAAGTGCTCTCTTGGGAAGAAAATAATTAAGAAAGATTTCACTGAAAAATACGGAACTGAGCATGATACAAATAATGTCAAGCAGACGATTTTCCACTTAGAAAAGATAGCAAGATGAGAGTTCAGGAATGGGCAAGGGGGCAAATTCAAGGCAGATGTCAGGAAGTGCTCTTTCATAGGAAGGATAAAATGATTGGGAAAGAAGCCTAGGTAGAGCAGCCAAAGGTGATGTGAAGTCCGTGGATATTGGGACAAAAGAGATTCAAAGTACAGCAAAATAAAATAAAATAAATAAATAAATAAATACATACATACATACATACATACATACATAAATACATGTTTAAAATAGGCAGAATAAAATCATGGGAGGCTCATTATTTTTATACTTTCACCTGCCAAATTTTTGTTTCAACTAAACAAGTTCAAAATGAATGATTTCTTAAAAGAGAACATTTATTACAATTTGTTTTAATTAAGTTTTAATACTAAAGGAAGAGTCCCCTTGTAACTTTGTTAAGTGGACTTTCTGTGTCAGCACATGTAAACCATTTATTCATCAAGGTAACTCACACACGCACCTTCTTTCTCATTCTCACCTGCCTATCATGGCAGTATCTGGAATCAGGTAGCAAGGTTCTTCCTCAGAATTTAGTAAAATATAATTAATTAAAGTTGTAGACTTTTGAGAACATCTAGTGTCCTAAAGATCATATTTTTTAATATGTTTGAAGTTATAGAAATTTAATGCATGCTCATTAAACCCCAGTCAGTGATACAAATGGAATCTTCTTGCACATCCTCATATCTTCATGTTCTGGAAGAATTCAGGACTATTAGTCCACAGTTCCTTCTTCCCATAATTCCCAGACAACATTGACCTTTTACTTGCACATGTTGGTACTTAAAATTAGTTATTTCTCAGGAGTTCTCATTTTATAAAAAGACAGTTTTATAGAGCATAATCTAATCTTTTTAAGTACCTCCTGCTTGAAAATTAAAATGATAATTAGTACAAAAACAATTTATCATGTTATTACTTCCACTTTATATTAATATTCTAGAATCAAAATTATTTTATAAATATCATGTGCTATTCTTCATGGTTCCTATCCAGTATTGAAAAAAAATATTTATTGAAATTTCAACTCACAGTTAAAATTTTCCAAATAAAAATACCAATAATGTAACTAATAATTTGTCTTAGGGATGCATTTAAGAATTGTTTTTGCTTTTAGCATATATGTGCTAAGATGTGTGTGCCCAAATCTGTATTCTTGTAAGTGTTTGAGGCTTCAACCTGGGATGACACTGTGGAACTAAGTGATGACACTAAGCAGCAATCAGGCCCTTTCAGAGGACAAATTCCTGCAACTTTGATCTTGCAATAAAACTCCAGCACCATGGAAAATAAATTCTCCTTTATTATAAGATAAAACATATAAAATACTTAAAGCCTTTCTTTTTCCATGCATTACACCAACAACGTCAAAAACAGAGACTTTGCTCAGCTGCTATATGCCTTTTGCTCCCCTTGGAAAGATATGCACAAACTCACTGCCAACAAGGAACTGCTCCACTCAAGTCCAGTACAAATGTACCAATGGGTTTACTAAGGCTACTCCTATGGTCATGAGTGACTCAAAAGCTGCTACATCACCAAAGCTTAACATACAGTGAGTGAGGACTCTTGAAACTTATACCCAGGAGCCAACTCCCAGGCAGCTCTGGGGGTCAGAGAGAAGCAATTACTTCTGCTTGTCTAAGCTCACAAAATGGCCTTGTGAATTTTGCACCAGGTACATCCTGGACCTAGTGGGTTTTATTTACATCCTTAGTCTTGAAGAGCCTCCCAAGGGAGGGAATGTCTCAATACTAAGGAAATAGTTATATAACAGGGCTTTCTACTTTTACAGAATATTTTCCTAATAGATTTTCTACTTATTATCATTCAATTTTTAATATATAAAATGTTTTATTATTAAATCAATATTTAATGAGAAAAAATGCAGGAAAGCTATAATTCTCATATTTTTCACTCGTCAATGTATTTCTTCTTTCAACATAGAAAAACACTTATTACTGTGTTTCTTGGTACTTACATGCTTGTGTTTTCAAAGTTGAGAAAGTATTTGGAGAGCACTGCATTAACACTACCCTTCCATTTGTCAAAACCAGAAAGTAGAGAACTGGTTTTGTTCATAGTTTGTTTTGTTCTTTCCTTAGATTTTTAAAAAGTCTTTCCATATTTTAATGCAATACATTTGTCCTATTTCTCTTCTGCCAGGAACTCGTTCTCCCTCTAAAGTGCCATCTACTTATTTACTGAAAGGTCTTCCTCATTTTAAAATTTAAGTCATAAACGATTACATCTTACATTGATCACACATTGCCAGGAGTCAAAATTCAATTTCACATCTTCAAACTCAAACTTGAATCCCTTTTCTCTTACAAATATTTTCAGTCTAAAGTTTGTGTTAATACATCATGCACCAAGACCCAGCGATATCACTCTTGGGCAAATACCTAAAAGATGCTCCATCATCCCATAGAGACACTTGCTTAAATACGTTCACAGCAGCTTTCTTCATAAGAGCCAGAAACTAGAAACAACCTAGATGAGCCTCAACTGAAGAATGAATAAAGAAAATGTAGTACGTCAACATAGTGGAGGGTTATTTAGCTATTATAAACAAAGACAATCTGAATTTTGCAGGCAAACGAATGGAACATGACAGTATCATCCTGAGTGAGTCACCAAGTCTCAAAAGGACAAGCATAGTACATATGCACTTGTAAGTGGATATTAGACATAAAATACAGGAAAAATGTCTAGGCCACACTCCACAAACCCAAAGAAGCTAGAAAAGAAGGAAGATATGAGTGAGGAGGATTGCCCCTCACTTAGAAGGGGGAAAAATGGACACCATGGATTTTTTAATCAGTTTCCTTGGCTCTCAGTTTACTTTTATTATAAGAAAGTGGACCATCCTTCTTATTTCATGAGATTTTATAATTATATGTGAAGAAGGAATATTCTAACAGCAGAGGGAAAGAGCCTTCCTGTTTCCATCTGTGGCGGGAGACCTCTGCCTGAGCCACCAGGGCTCCAAACCAAATAGCAATGGAAGAAAGCAAGCCTCCCAGGCGTATGGAAAAGCCCTGTGAGTAGGGGTAAGATGAGCAATACTGCTCAGCAGGACTTGCCCTGAATCCTTAGGACACAGGGACTGAGGAACAGCAAGGGGAAGAAGCCTTCTGGTTTCCAACTGAGGCGGGAGAACTCTGCCTGGGCCACCAGGACTCCATAGCCAAATAATGCCTGGTGAAAGCTAGACTCCTAGGAGTGTGGGCAAGCCTGTCTGATCAGAAAGACCCACCTGAAATCTCTGGAACACAGGAACTGAGGAATGGTCTTTTGGTTTCTTTCAGTGGTCAGGAGTGGATCCTGTGACACAGGGCTCCATATTCAAATAGGGCTAGGAGAGAGCTAGTATCCCAGGAGTGCCTATACACCTTCAAGTACAGGCAAGACCATCACTTCTGTTCAAATTAACTGGATCAAGAGGGACCTTTGCAGAGCCATCAGGACACAGCAACCAAGGGACAACTGGGGACAAGATCCTTCTGGTTTCTGTCTGCAGCCCAGAGCTGAACATGTACCACAGCGTGCCAAACCCAAATTCCTTTCAGAGAGAACTGGTCTTCAAGGAGTATTGACACCAAAGCTTGCGGGAGGGAAAAGCCACAGAGAGAGTAAGACCAGCTAACACCAGAGATCACCAGATGCCGAAAGGCAAGGGAAAGAACATAAGGAACAGAAACCAAGAAATCATCAGAAACCAGCTCTCCCAACACAGCAAGACTCAGATTTAAAATCACATCTCATGTTGATGATAGAAGATTTTAACAAAGAAATAAATAACTCCCTTAAAGAAATACAAGAGAACACAGGTAAACAACAGGAAGCCCTTAAAGAGGAAACACAAAATCCCTTAAAGAATTACAGGAAAACACAATCAAACAGGCAGAATTACAGAAAAACATAATCAAACAGATGAAGGAAATGAACAAAACCATCCAGGAACTAAAAAACAGAAATAGAAACAATAAAGAAATTACAAAGGGAGACAACCCTGGAGTTAGAAAACCTAGGAAAGAGATCAGGAATCATAGATGCAAGCATCACCAACAGAATATAAGAGTTAGAAAAGAGAATCTCAGGTACGGAAGATACCATAGAAAACAATGACACAACAGTCAAAGAAAACGCAAAATGCAAAAACCTCCTAACCCAAAACATCCAGGATATCAAGGATACAATGAGAAGACAGAACCTGAGAATAATAGGTATAGCAGAGAGTGAAGATTCCCAGCTTAAAGGACCAGTAAATATCTTCAACAAAATTATAGAAGAAAACTTCCCTAATGTAAAGAAAGAGAAGAACATAAATCAAATATACATACCTACAGAACTCCAAATAGATTGGACCAGAAAAGAAATTTCTCCTGTCACATTATAGTCAAAGCACCAAATACACAAAATAAGGAAGGAATATTAAAAGCAGTAAGGGAAAAAGGGCAATTAACATATAAAGGCAGACCAATCAGAATTACAACAGACTTCTCACCAGAGACTATGAAAGCTAGAAGATCCTGGGTAGATGTCATACAGACCCTAAGAGAACACAAATGTCAGTCATGGCTGCTATACCCAACAAAACTCTCAATTATCATAGATGATGAGACCAAAATATTCTATGACAAAACCAAATTTACCCAGTATGTTTCCACAAACCCAGCCCTACAAAGGATAACAGATGGAAAATACCAACTCAAGGAAAAAAACTACACCTTAGAAAAAGCAAGAAATTAATCTTTCAACAAACTCAAAAGAAGATAGCCACACAAACATAAAAATAGCATCGAAAATAACAGGAAGCAACGATCACTATTTCTTAATATCTCTTAACATCAAAGGACTCAATTCCCCACTAAAAAGACATAGGCTGACAGACTGGATCCATAAATAGGACCTAGCATTTAGCTGCATCCAGGAAATGCACCTCTGTATCAAAGACAAAAACTATCTCAGGGCTATAAAACAATTTTCCAGGCAAATGATCCCAAGGAACAGGCCATTCTAATATCGGATAAAATCGACTTTCACCCAAAAGTCATCAAAAAAGATAAGGAAGGACACTTTATACTCATCAAAGGAAAAATCTACCAAGAAGAACTCTCAGTTCTGAACATCTATGCCCCACTGCAAGAACACCCACATTCATGAAAGAAACTTTACTAAATCTCAAAACACACATTGTACCTCACACAATAATAGTGGGAGACTTCAACACCCCACTGTCATCAATGGACAGATCTTAGAAACACAAACTAAACCGAGACACAGTGAAACTAACATGTTATGATCCAAATGGATTTAACAGATATCTATAAAACATTTCATCCTAAATCAAAAGAATATACCTTCTTCTCAGCACCTCATGGTACCTTCTCCAAAACTGATCACAAAATTGGTCACAAAGCAAACCTCAACAGATATAAGAAGATTGAAATAATCCCATGCCAGATCACTATGGATTAAGGCTGGTCTTCAATGTCAACAACAACAGAAAGCCCACATACATATTGAAGCTGAATAATGCTCTACTCAATAATAACTTGGTCAAGGAAAAATTAAAGAAAGAAATTAAAGACTTCTCAATGATAACTTGGTCAAGGAAGAAATAAGGAAAGAAATGAAAGACTTCCTAGAATTTAATGAAAATGAAAGTACAACATACCCAAACCTATGGGACACAATGAAAGAAATGTTAAGAGGAAAACTCATAGCTCTGAGCGCCTTGAAAAAGAAACTGGAGAGAGCATATACTAGCAGCTTAACAGCACACCTGAAAGCTCTAGAACAAAAAGAAGCTAATACACCCAAGAGGAGTAGAAAGCAGGAAATAATCAAATTAAGGGCTGAAATCAACCAAGTAGAAACTAAAAGAACTATATAAAGAATCAACAAAACCAGGAGCTGGTTCTTTGAGAAAATCAACAAGATAGGTAAACCCTTAGCTAGACAAACCAGAGGGCACATAGACAGTATGCAAATTAACAAAATTAGAAATGAAAAGGGAGATATAACAACAGATTCTGAGGAAATTCAAAAAATCATAAGATCCTACTACAGAAGGCTATATTCAACAAAATTGGAAAATCTGGTTGAAATGGACAAGTTTCTAGACAGATACCAATTACCAAAGTTAAGTCAGGATCATATAAACCATCTAAACAGTCCCATAATGCCTAGAGAAATAGAAGCAATCATTAAAAGTCTCCCAACCAAAAAAAAACCCAGGACCAGATGGGTTCAGTGCAGAATTCTATCAGACCTTCAAAGAAGACCTAATACCAATACTCTTCAATCTATTCCACAAACTAGAAACAGAAGGAACACTACTCAATTCATTCTATGAGGTCACAGTTACACAGATACCAAAGCCACACAAAGGCCTAACAATAAAAGAAAACTTCAGACCAATTTCCCTTATGAATATCGATGCAAAAATACTCAATAAAATTCTCACAAACCGAATCCATGAACACATCAAAACGATCATTCACCATGATCAATTAGGCTTCATCCCACGAATGCAGGGATTGTTCAGTACCCAGAAATCCATTAATGTAATCCACTACATAAACAAACTCAAAGGAAAAAAAAACACATAATCTTTCATTAGGTTCTGAAAAAGCATTTGACAAAATTCAACATCCCTTCATGATAAAATTCTTGGAAAGATCAGGAATTCAAGGAGCATACCTAAACATAGTAAAAGCAATATACAGTAAACCAGTGACCAACATCAAACTAAATGGAGCGAAACTTGAAGCAATCCCACTAAAACCAGGGACTAGATAATGCTGACCTCTTGCTCCTTATTTATTTAATATAGTACTTGAAGTTCTAGCTAGAGCAATTAGACAACAAAAGGATGTCAAAGGGATACAAATTGGAAAAGAATAAATCAAAATATCACTATTTGCAGATGATATGATGGTATACTTAAGTGACCCGAAAAACTCCACTAGAGATCTGCTACAGGTGATAAACAACTTCAGCAAAGTGGCCAGATACAAAATTAACTCAAGCAAATCTGTAGCCTTCCTGTACTCAAAGGATAAACAGGCTGAGAAAGAAATTAGGGAAATGACACCCTTCACAATTGTCACAAACAATATAAAGTATCTTGTTGTGACTCTAACCAAACAAGTGAAAGATCTGTGTGACAAGAACTTCAAGTCTCTGAAGAAAAGAATTGAAGAAGACCTCAGAAGATGGAAAGATCTCCCATGCTCATGGATTGGCAGGATAAATATAGGTAAAATGGCCATCCTGCCTAAAGCAGTTTATAGACTCAATGCAATTCCCATCAAAATTCCAACTCAATTCTTCATAGACTTAGAAAGAGAAATTCTCAAATTCATATGGAATAACAAAAAACCCAGGATAGCAAAAACTATTCTCAACAATAAAAGGACTTCTGGGGGAATCAGCATCCCTGACCTCAAGCTGTACTACAGAGCGGTAGTGATAAAAACTGCATGGTATTGGTACAGTGACAGGCAGGTAGATCAATGGAATAAAAGTGAAGACCCAGAAATGAACCCACACACTTACAGTCACTTGATCTTTGACAAAAGAGCTAAAACCATCCACTGGAAAAAAGACAGCATCTTCTACAAACAGTGCTGGTTCAACTGGCAGTCTACATATAGGAGAATACGAATTGATCCATTCCTGTACAAAGCTCAAGTCCAAGTGGATCAAGGACCTCCACATAAAACCAGATACACTGAATCTAATAGAAGAGAAAGTGAGGAAAAGTCTCGAACACATGGGTACAGGGAGAAAGTTCCTGAATAGAACACCAATGGCTTATGCTCTAAGATCAAGAATCGACAAATGGGACCTCATGAAATTACAAAGCTTCTGTAAGACAAAGGACACTGTCAATAGAACAAAACAGCAACCAACAGATTGGGAAAAGATATTACCAATCCTAAGTCTGATAGAGGGGTAATATCCAATATATACAAAGAACTCAAGAAGGTCGACTCCAGAGATCCAAATAACCATATCAAAAAATGGGGAACAGAGTTAAACAGAGAATTCTCAACTGAGGAAACTCGTAGGGTTGAGAAGCACCTAAAGAAATGTTCCACATCCTTAGTCATCAGGGAAATGCAAATCAAAACAACCCTGAGATTCCACCTCACACCAGTCAGAATGGCTAAGATCAAAAACTCAGGTGACAGCAGATGCTGGAGAGGATGTAGAGAAAGAGGAACACTCCTTCATTGCTGGTGGGATTGCAAGCTGATACAACCTCTCTGGAAATCAGTTTGCTGGACCCTCAGAAAAATGAACATAATACTACCTGAGGACCCAGCTATTCCACTCCTGGGCATATACCCAGAAGATGCTCCAACATGTAATATAGACACATGCTCCACTATGTTCATAGCAACCATATTTATAATAGCCAGAAGCTGGAAACAACCCAAATGTCCCTCAACAGAGGAATGGATACAGAAAATGTGGTACATTTACACAATGGAATACTACTCAGGTATTAAAAACAGTGACTTCATGAAATTCACAGGCAAATGGATGGAAATTGAAAATATCATCCTGAGGGAGGTAACTCAGTCACAAAAGAATGAACACGATGAACACGGTATGTACTCACTGATAAGTGGTTATTAGCCCAAATGCTCGGAATACGAAAGATTCACTTTGCAGCAAACATTGGGCTGAGCGTGAGGTCCCAGATGGAGGAGTTAGAGAAGGGACTGATGGAGCTGAGGGAGTTTGCAGCCCCATGGAGGGAGCAACAGTGTCAACTGGCCTGACCTCTCAATGCTCCCAGAGACTGGATCGCCAACCAAAGAATACACATGGAGTGACCCATGGTACTGGCCACATATGTGGCAGAGGAGGGTCTTGTTAGCCATCAGGAGGAGGAGAGGCCCTTGTGCCTGCGGATGTAGATGCCCCATTATAGGGGAATGCCAAGGAGGGAAATCGAGAGTGGGTGAGTGGGTGGGTGGAGGAATACCCTCATAGAGGGAGGGGAGATGGGAGGAGATAGGGGGGTTCCAAAGGGGAGATATGGAAAGGGTGAAACATTTGAAATGTAAATAAAAGTATTAAGAAAAAGGAATATTCTAGTGAAATAATAAAAATTAATTCCTATGGCCTTTAAAATCTATTTAATTTTAGTTGTATAATGCATATAATTGATGATAACAATAGTACGCATTACTCTAATGAAGACAGCATCATTTTTAAGTTTCTAGTTGACAGCTATCTTAAATTCATCCACTGAAGATATATATTCATTAGGTCAGAGTAGATGCTGTGAGTCCCAACTCTGAGATTTAGGCAACATTCACAGAAGTTGAGAGCTCACATTTACAAGGAGGGGCAGAATAAACAGAGATATCAAATAAAATGCCTAGAATCAAAGGAAACCTCCTTCCCATGTACAGCGTTTATGTATTTAATATCTTGTCGGTGAACCTTGACCACAGAGCTCCTACTTAGCAGAACTCTTGGTGATTTCACATAACTTTGCTGATGCATGAAAGAAAAATGTTTGTAAGTCTGTCAAAAGGAATGAACCAAGCTCCATACATTGAATAAAACATAATTTCAGCTGATTAATTGTGAAATACGGGTATTCATTTCACTATTCCTGTAGCTTTCAAGATCAAGAAACTTAATATAGAATTTCATCATACCCTTCAACGACTGATTTCAGAATTTCCCAGGTACCTAAATCTGGTGACGATCAAGTCCTTCACATAAAATGGTATTGTATTTGCATATAACCTACATATATCTTCCTGTACACTTTTAATCTTCTCTAGATTACTTGTGGTACATAGTATATTGTAAACAATATGTAAATAGTTGCTATACCACAATGTTTAGGCATAATGACAAGAAAAAATGTCTATACACATTTCATACAGATGCAATTTAAAAACATGCATTCCATTGCTGAATGGTTAAATCCACAAATGTTGAACCTATAGATTCAAAGAAAAAAACTGTATAAATAGTTGGTTTAGAAATTAACCTATTGTTATATATTCTAACTGTTCCAAAACTGCGTTTTAAAAACTTGGACAACTAAGTTATTTACCAATTTTTGAATGGTTGCAAAATATTTTTGGTGTGTTTAGGAGCTTATAAAAAGAAATTAAACACCTGCACTAAAATCATGTTACACATCCCAAATCTCTCATTTACACCATGTACTAATCAATAAGTTTAAGTCACTATGCCAGACTATGTGTCATAGAGGTGAGCAAGCGGCAGCTTAAAGTTTATAGTGCAGGAGAGAACACAACAGTAACTATTGTGCCAACTGCTATTAAGTGCACTGAAATCTCCACTGGCCATTTTAAAGATCCAAAAAAGATCAGGGAGGACAAAATAAGGACATTTAGGAACAATTTCAGGATGGGACATTGGTCATGGAAAAGAACGGCTAGAGAAAAGCCAGCATCTCTGTGTCTATAGTCAAGGATGGAAGGAGAGATGACACCAGAGAATAGCATAGAGCAGACAGCACAAAACAAGGCCATTTCCCACATGGGTCTCACCCTGAGGGCAAGCTAACACAGAATAACAGCATGTGCTGCCAGAAGATATAGAACTGCAATAGCAAGAATGTCAGTATTTCCTTGAGTTCATTTCTCAAGCCTTGAATCTTCTGGGAAGACCAAGTTTTTCTTATTTGTTTGAATGTAAGACTGTACTTAACAGTCAGTATTTTGATAAGAAGTCAAATTATGTATATTATGAGAAATATTGAACAGTTAACTTTGAACTGCACTTTTATTTAATCAAATCAACCAGAATTTGCAACCAAAAAAAGAACTTTCTTAAGCTTAAACCCCACTGGAAATGAAACAATTTTTCATTAAATACCTACTGTAAACTTGCCGTGTATCTGGAACTACACCAAAATTTGAAACAGAAGTGTCTTAGAAGATGTCTGTGCTTAAAGAATTTATATTTTAATTGAGATATAAACAATTCTGAAAAATTTAAGAACTTGGAAGAAGGTTAAAAGTATGGTATATATCTAAAACAGGAAAATTCACAGTAATTCCTTGAACAATATACCACATAGGAGTTTATCAACTACAAAATGGCCTTTCCTTGTGTCATAAAAGTTGTTGTAATATTTTTATACTTTGTTAATTAACACATGTTTCTACTCTGCATATGAAGAGAAACAATATTATGTAGTGGTTAAAAGTATACGCTCTGGCGTCCATTACTAAAAATGTAAGTACCTGTCTTGGGAAGTTATTGCTATAATTGCTTTAAAACTACAAATTTCATACTTTAAGTGAGTGTAGTATTAGCATCTACCTTATGGGTTGTTACCAAGATTTAAAACTTATCATATATAACCTTTTTGTAATTTTTATACTTTTAGTATTTCGAGGCACTTTGTTGTAGTGATAGGTTCATGTCCTTATCAAATACACACACACACACACACACACACACACACACACACACATCACAGGCACATGAAGAGATTGATAAAAATATTTATTTGATTTCATTGCTTACTGGAATATAAATATCATGAACTTGTATACCACAGTAAACTTAGCATGTCTGCAATAGCTGCAGAATGTCCTCTCTGCTATAGTCATGCTTTACTTACAGAGAGAAAGGGAAGATATCAGCAAGAAATGAATGAAAGTGCCCTCCTGAGAATCCCTAGTAGAAACAGACTTGCGCTGTGCTCATAGTTTAAGAAAGTTGCAACATTTCTAGGGAGAAGTAACGAGTACGAAATAGGATACTAAGGTGAGGAAGGAGAGAAAACAACCTGTGTAGGATTGGGGAATCAGAGTGAGAGGCCCCTAGGACTAGAGGAGACGGTGTAAACATGGAAAAGGAGATGTTAGAAGAAAAGGCTCTTTGGGAAGAATGAGCTCACTTTGGACTCCGCATTTCACTCAGGGCAAAAACTTAGTCGGATAAAATGCTACGCAGATAAGTTAGACAGACTTGGAAGGACTTACTGTGCTTCTTAATACTGCATGAACTACATTTGAATTTTGATTTTACTTTATTTATTAAGTTACTTTACATTTCCTCTAATTTTCTAATTGCTTTTGAAGAAAATCAAAAGATGTTTCCTTAATTCAGCTTGCTTTTTTGTTAATTTATCTGGTGGACGTATTTGTTGAAAGTAAGCATTTGTGACATCATTTGTCACTCTGCCATTGGGAATTTGAGCCAGTGTGGGGTATAAGGCCCTCTAAATAATTAAGACATAACGATGGGCTGTAATTCAGTAAATCACAATGCTCACCCAAGGACTGGGAAGGGCCTCTGTCTTTCTAACCCCCACCTGCTGCTGAATCCTTTCTACAACATTGCCACCAAGTGGTTATGGAACCCCAACAGAAAGAGCTGGCCTGGGTTTAAAAAATGAGTTATTCTACAAACTAAACTGTACTGAGTTTAACTTCACAGGTAATTGGTAAAAAAGTGGAACATTTAACTAAAACCATCTACCATTTTTTTTTCATAAAGTCATCCAAATCTTAAAGAAGACTTTTTAAAAAGTAAATCTTGAGGATTAGATTTGAAACACATATTTCCTAATGTTAAAGCATTCATTTATACACACTCCCATGTCCATATTTTGGGTTGACATAAAGAAACCAGGCTTTAGTTAATATGACCAGAAATCCTGCAAAAGCAGGAAATGACCAGCTCTCTAAAAATGGCCTAGTGTCTCCTTTTTGCCTCTACCTCTTACTTTTAGTTTTAAGTTGAACATGGCTTCATTATAAAAGATTTATTAGTATTACAAGTAATGTTAGATCAGTGAGTTTTCCTCAACCCAAGCAATAAACCCTGATATGTTTAAAACACTTGGCAAATACCAGCTACATTTGAAATGAGTTGAAAGGGATGATTGTATAGTGTGAAGTACATCCTGCTCATTCCTCCATACACAGAGTTCTGGCTCCTAGTTCGAGCCCAGTGCTCAGGAGGCTAGTCCATTAAGCAGATGCTCCAGGCCCTCACTATTCTTATAAATAGTGGTAACAGAAGGGATACAGACCAAAATAGCCAACAGTGAACCAAAACACGACCTTGTTTCTGAGGAAAAGATAACATAAATTATTTACAATGTGAACATCAGGTAACAGAAGGCATGCTTTACCTCAATAAAAAACAGAAGTTTGGGGATAAAGTAAAATATTCCTTATAGAATCCATGCTTCTAGGTTCTTCTCTTTTTGTGGGACTAGGGCTTGAACCTAGGGCCTGTGTGTGCCAGTGATCACTCTGATGCTGAGCTGTACCTCAGGTATCACTTTCCAAGTTAGCCTAATGTTGTCTGTAGAACTGTGGCATAAAATGCAGCCAGAGAATATTTCATTAGACAGATACCACTGACAAAATTCTCCTTCATACTTCAAAAATATTTTTATTCATTTGCGTGTCTTGATTCTGTGCTGTTACCGAAGACACACACTCAAAGATACCCACGTACAGTCACAGATACAGTGAGGTTCTTTGTGGTTGGGTGATTTAGGAAAGAGTTGCAAAGACAGACTCAATAAGCTGCAGTAGGTGATGAGGTGTAGCTGTTAAGAGATGACCATTATATATTACCCTAAAAATAGACTTTAAAATCTTTCTTCTCAGACCATAACTATTATCTTTTCAGAGTTGCTCATTACATCAGCAGAGTCTCCACTCTCTGTGGCTGCCATCCAATGTCATTAGAGTCTTTTCCTTCCAGGTGGTTCAGGCACTGGATATTGCTCTTGGGTGTCCCTGCTGATGAGAACTGTCAGGATAGCTTTTAAAGCTCAGAGAGTGGGGGTGCTTTGACATGATTGAGGTCTTCTTTTTTCTTTGGAACTATGTTAAGGGCATGTCTCCTAACAGTCTTTTCTTCTACACTCTATCCCTGATGTGTCTCTATAGTTATGGTTATGATTGCCTAAGAGCCAGCTCAGCTCCTCCAAGCTTTCACAAGGACCCTAAAAGCTCTCCTTTCTGTTTGATGGGATGGAAGATTTGCTTTCACACCTAAATCAGGCTTTCTTGTTTAAATATTTTTAATACAGAGATGGACAGTTTCTTTTCTCTTCATTCTTCTATTATTCAGAAATCATAGTCACATGATAAACAGAATATTTGCATTTTTTAAGGAATATATCTTTATTATGCAATTCCAATTCATTTGACTAAATGGAAACATATTCTCACTGTATCTTATGATCAAACACAAATTAATATTTGAAAAAAATTGACTAAAATGCATTTTATATATGACTTTAATGAGAGTATCAAAACCAATTATAGAGTCTACAAATATCCATTGCTACTTGTCCAATGGCACAGCCACTTGATATAATTTAAAACTATTTAATGATCGTCATTATATACCAACTGCTTTTCTAAGAATTTTCAAAATCAATCCATAGAATTTTATAAGTGTTAGGAGAGACAAAATATGTACAGGGCAATTATCACCATGTTACTAAAGAGCGAGACATCTAGGGAATAAAGAAATTGTGTAATTTCCATAGGGTCACAGAGCTAGTGTATGTCATGGACAGGATTCACATACAAAACCTATGATCCACAATGGTGACCTTCCTGCTTTATATGCTGGTACAACAGTGGCAAAATATTGTGGAAGTTACCAACCATTATCTAATTAGCTTTAAATGCCCACTCCATGAAAGGGAGCATTTGCTTGACACTGAGCAGACGGCCAAGAATTTTAGACTAGATAGAGGCCCAAGGCCTAGGGAAAAACCAAATACTTCTGTTTCCTCAATGAATATAGCAACACCTTAATGACATTCTGCTATACTCGCAGGTCAGTATCTCACTCAGCCATCATCAGAGAAGCTTCCCTTACACCAGATAGGAACTAATACAGAGACCCACCACTGGACAATGTGCAGCGAGTGAGAGACTTTGAGACACTGTCCTGAGTAGGATGTCTTCATCAAACCTCTCCTCTCAGGGCTCAGAAAGCTCTATGGAAGAGGAGATAAAAAATTTTAAGAGGCAGAGAGGATGAGGACACCATGGAAACAGTGTCCTTCAGATACAACACGGCTGATTTATATATGAACTTTCAGAGACTGTGGCAACATTCACAAGGCCTAAGCCAGATAAGGTCTATGTTGCTAGGAGAAAGTAGACATGAGCTCCCATCCCTACCCATTCAACTGGCATGCACTTACAAAAGAAAAATTGATTGTCTCCAATGGGCTTTTCACTGGGTATACAAACCACACTGAAGGACAAACACAATGCTCAGCAAGAGATGGCCAGCACAAAGTAAACTCAAAGGTATTTTTGTAGACATTTTGTTTTATATTGTTTGCTTGGCATTTTTTGTTTTTCCGGGTTTTGTTAGTTCTATTCTTTTCTTTCATTCATTCTTTCTTTCTTTCCTTCTCCTCTTCTCCTCCTCCTCCTCCTCTCCTCCTCTTCTCCTCCTCCTCCTCCTCTCCTCCTGTTCCTCCTCCTCCTCCTCCTCCTTCTCCTCCTCCTCCTCCTCTTACCCTTCTTCTTCTTCCTTATTCATTGTAGTTTCTAGTTTTGGGTTTTTATAAATTGTGTGTATATGTGTGTGTGCTTCTAGTTTTTTCTTTTAAAAAAAATTTGTTGGTTTTCTAAAAGGAGAAAAGGGGTGTGGATTTGGATGAGGAGGAAGAATCGGGGAGGTGTTTCAGGAGAAGAAACTGATTAAAATATATTGAAGGTACAGAAATATTTTAATAAAAATATGTATTCTTAGAGGTATGATGTTCTCGGGCTGGCTATATTTTGGTATCAGATTCATATCGTATTTTAACATCAGTTTTTGAATTAGAATTAGGTTGCCATAAGTTGATTTGGACAGATATGAATCTTCCAATTTTACATGTTTAGATGCTTATAATCCTATTGTTCACATTTATAAGTGTCTGTGAAGTGAAGTGATAATGAATAAATAAACCAGGATTTAAGCTAGGCATGATATGTCACTTCTACAGGGTTAAGGAAGTCATTTCAGCAATCTTTTGTTTGGTTTCTTTATCTAAAATATGGAATTTTCAAGTAATTTAACCTGTATTGTAAAGGAAAACTGCACATGAATGTGATTAAGTAAGCCAAGATAAACTTTTTATGAATCAATCTTGTATAAAACTGTGTTTGAATTGGTAGGACTTCTCCCTAAGGATTCTACCTTATTTTTTCTCAGCTAGTAAAGTACATAGAACATGGGCATATGATCCCCTGGGATTCTCCCAAAAAATGCAGTTATGAAACCTATATTTACAACTACTCCATCAAAGTCTGTGGATGGTTGGCACCAGAGGGTGAATTTTATTAAGCTCCTACGTGGTTCTTACATGCTAGAATTTGGTAGTCATTGCTCTTGAACAGTCCCGGGTTCTCCAACCTGCTGACACATTCAAATCACCTGGGGGCTTTGAAAAAAGTTGAATAGAGTGAACCGGAGTCTTAAGTGGGCACGGAGCCTGAGCATCTGGTACTAGTAAAGTGCATCAGCTACTTCAGATCACCTGTGCACACAACACGCTGCTTTGAGCCACTGCCTAGCTACAAGTTTCTAGGCAACTGTAGAAAGAAAAGTGTACATTTTCCTTGTTTTAATTTCAATAACTGACAAATGATTACTGTATTGCTAGTAAAGGCCTGTTCGTCTTTTCCAGGCTCATTTTCACCATTTCTGAACAGATTAAACATGGAATGTACATTCTGACTGTATTTGTACAGGGATAGCTGCACCAGACACTATAGGGATCATTTCCTTTTTTTCCATTAAAATAGGACTATCTCTGCTCTAGCAAGAGCCTAGAAAGGTGGGCTTCATAACATGGTCTTTGGGGTTGCTTATAATTATCTTTGTAGCATTTCCTGTTCTGACAATATGTGAACATATTCAAAACTGAGATGCTTTTATACACCCTGTTCTTCAAGCCTAAGTTAGGCTCATGAGATTTTAATACTATTCTATACAGCTCGTTAAACTGCCTCACCCCTTCCATATGGAAATGCTTTGCCTAAAACTGTTCCCTGGGGTGAAAGAAAAAAAATAGAGGAAATTATTTTTAAAATATGTTGGGAGTTTTACAGGGATATGCTATATACTGTATACTCAAATGACAGGTCGGAGTGGGCTGTGATGACCTAGGACTCTAATTCTGTGCTTTAGACTGACATTAAAATCTTAACTTCTCAGTTCGACCTTGTAATAAGATGGGATGCAACCCTTAATGCTGCTTTCAGAATATATTTTAAGAAAAAATGATGCAAAATTGTTTATCCTTGATAAATGTGATTTTCTTGTCACAGCTTTGAAAAATGAAAACATTACATAAGAAGATAAGCATAGAAATGTACAACAAACAATGAGCAGGGTTAAGAGTTAATTAGATACATAGATATTCCTGAGTCACTCTGATTAGCAAAATGTGTAGATACTTGTAGGGAAATAGTGATTAATAGAGAAAAAATAATATGGCACTACAAAGAGAATATCACTTCAGGTACTGGTAGCTTGCTTAAAAATACTGAGAAACATATCAGATTTCAAAATAACTCAAGAGAAGGGGGTCTAGAACACAACTCAGGACAAATTAAATTTTCTTAGCCAACAGAGATACCCACAAAGTCCAAAGGGCCAGCAGACGGTGCTCACAAATAGCACCTTGGAGAAAGTGACATCAGTTTTATAGATGATGTTAAAATCCAGTGGCTGGGATTTTCACACCATGTGTCCTATACAATAACAATAAAAAATAACATCGTTTTCTACATAATCTTTCCTACCCAGGTGAAAGAATAATATAAGCTTGAAAACCACAGCAAAGCCAATGCATGAGTGGTCAGAAAATAGTATGTATGTTTTCTCCTCTCATTTTAGACCAATAACACTTCTCTACACCAGAATTAACTTGGCATTTGTTTGCCATAATAATAAATTACTAACTCTTCTTATGACCAAGTGTTTTATTTAATAGCCTTCCTCTCAATGAATGGAATCAGTCAAAAGCAACCATATTAAAGCCCAATAGTGATACAAGGTAAGCAAGGCAGAGTCAACTTGGCCACTGTATTTTAAAATCTTACAAGTTTAAAAAGAACCGATGTGCAAGGTAATAAGGAAATTGTGCAAGAAAATAAATTAATGTACAATTTCCTTTAGCAGAAAACTTTCCAAAAAAAAAGCAAATTAACCCAGCAATATGTTCATTGGTGAGATTGATCGGCATTTGTGTGCAGTTTCCCTGTTCAGCATAGACAAGTAACAGTCTACAAATATGGTAGCCATATGAGGATTACATATGGAGTATGACAACTTTTAATATGCAAGAAGTATGTAATATACATTTTATTATTTGAATTATAGCCAGGCGGTAGTGGTGCACGCCTTTAATCCCAGAACTCGGGAGGCAGAGGCAGGCAGATTTCTGAGTTGGAGGCCAACCTGGTCTACAGAGTGAGTTCCAGGACAGTCAGGGCTATACAGAGAAACCCTGTCTCTAAAACAAACAAACAAACAAACAAACAAAGAATTATAATAATAAGTATTTGGTTAAGGTAGTCACATTGTGTGTTCAATATTTCTAACTCTTTTATTGGTTATTTTATTTATTTACATTTTAATTGTTATCTCCCTTCCTGGTTTTCCCTATACAACCCCCATTCAATCCCCCCTCCCCCAGCTTCTATGAAGGTGCTCCCCCACCCACCCACCCACTCCACCTCACCGCCCTAGCATTCCCCTATGTCGGGCATTGAGCCTCCACAGGATCTTCATGTAGGTTGAATAGAAATCTCCAAAGCAATTACATTCCAAAACTGATGAAAATGACCTTGATAGTGGAAAAATGCCTTTGTGGATATAGTTAAAAATCTAAGGTGAGGTTGTCTTTGATTATTTGGGTCAGCTATAGATACAATGTAAAATATTACATGAGACAAACGAGCACAAGACAGAGAAAATGTAGAGAAGTCCTTGTAAAGATGCAGGGAGAGGTCATGGTTACACTCCCAAACGCCAAAGAATTCTTGTAGCTACCAGAAGATAAAATACCACAAAATGATTCTGCCCTTGAGCCATGGAAGGGAATGCAATCTGTGTAGCTGTTACAGACTGTATTGTTGTTATTTTTAACCATTCTCACGCAACTCTTGGAAAATAGTACAGTTCCCTAGCTTCTTATACTGTAACAATGCCTAAAATTATCTTTTCCGTGTTCTTCAAAAATATGAATTTGGACTTCCAGAGCCAGAAAGTGATAAAGTAAATGAGTAATGATGAGTCAATGAATGAATTAGGGGGCAGATTTCAGAAGTGTTGGTATTTCCAAGGAATTCTACCCTCTGGGCAATACCCGGTCACCACCACCTTTAGTCAGAGCTGCTGTGGCTAACCTCATGAAATGCTCACAAGATTAAACCCATTAGCTACTCTTCATGAGTGGGAAGTGGGGCTTAAGTGGAGATGCAAGAAAAGGTCCCAAAGCTGTACAATAACATTGCAAGGCCTGCCCCTTGCTGGAGAAATAGGTGTGAACCAGTTGCTGGAGGAAGACTTTCTTCAGTGGGGCAGCCAGCAGTGAGTTGCCCATGTTCCTGTTGGTAAGTCCTCATCCGTGTTCTTACAACTAACTCCAAAAAAACTGATTGTTTCAAGCAAACTGTAGATGGAATCATTTCTTGAATTTGTCATCAGGGCCTTAACTGGGATAGGTAGGTATTTGTTTGCTCATCTCAAAGAAAATTAACATGGCAAATATAAATTTTTAAGGAAGACTATTCAAAAAGTATTGACCATAAAGGAGTTGTAATTCTTATTTCTAAAAGCTCTTTGTAGTCGAACAGCTGGCTCTCTTCTATTTAGTTCAAAGAAAAACTAGGAATTAAAGTAGTTTCTTGTAAAAGATATTTTCATCAGATTTTTGCAAGTGAAAAAGACTTCATTCACATAAACTTCATAGCTTGAGTTATAATAAGCATTTGGTTAATGTAGTTATGCTATGTGATCAGTGTTTCTAAGTTTTCTAAGTTCTCTTTGATCTACATATATGTACATTCATACACTTTAGTATGTAAAAATATATAATATGTTATAGCAGAGGTACTTCAAGAAGGTAGTAATATACTGTCTGTTCATTTACATGACAGACATTCCTCCACTATTCTGTTTCCCTTTTTAAGTTGATTTGGAAAATTTTTGGAAGAATGCATTATATTTAGCTCAATATGTCATGGTTTTTGCTCTTCCCCTTGACAGTGGAAGGAATAGTTTAAACCTCATTACAGGGAGCCTTAGCCCGCTGGCTCGGAGTTTCTAACCCACTGGGAATAAAACCCTTTCAAGGTCTCTCACCAATATCACTTTTCCCTTTGTCCAAGCATTTATCCTATCGTTCACTGTGCATGGTTGCACCTGCATGGTATGCTCACAATCACCGCTGGAACTGCCAAGAAGTGACTCGCCGTTACCACGGTTCTGTTAGAATCAGCCAGGCTCTCTCTGTCTGTGAAACATCTGCTTCAAGTGATCCTGGAGCAGCTGACATGATCTAATAGTAAAGTAAGCGCTGCAGCATTCAGTCGTACAAAAGGGGCTTTGAGCAGAATGATAAATGACCTAAATTGGATGACGATTTTTAAGTACCTAATTTTAACCTTACCCATAATGAATGCTTTTTCCTCGAGCTTCTTTGCACCTGTCGCTCTTGGAAAGTGAGTAAAATACGTCTGCTCGCTGTTCAGCTCAGGAGCCATTCTCCACAGATTGTTAAACGGAGCCCAAAAAGGCTGAAGCCAACCAGCAATGTGCCCTATAAGATCCTTCTTTTCTTTCATGTTTCCTCTGATTTCATGTAATATCAAAGGTAAAATTTCTCTCCTGAGAGATGTACACACATAACAGGAAAAAAATCATATACAACCATATATAAAATCTTAAAAAAATATTCATTTTTCAAAACAGACTTCAAATTAGATTATTCAGTGTTTTCTTTTCCCTAAAGATGCTAACAAATAGAACAGTATTTTGTTGAATTTTTATATTTACAAATCTGTATCATGAGGCAAATGTATGTAATGATACAATTGGTTTTATTTTACTTTTTTATTTTTGAGATTATAATTACAACATTTCTCCCTTCCATTACTCCATTCAAATGCTTCCATATACCCCTCCTTGTATATCTTACAAATTCATGGGCTCTTTTGTCATTGTTATTGCATGACATATGTGTGCACATAAATATTGGCAAATATAGCCTGTTAAGTCTTTATAGTATTACTTGTATGTATATGTTTTCAGAGCTTACCATTGGGTATCAGAAAACCAGTAGGTATGATCGTCCTTATGGAAGACTATTTTTCCTTCCCTCAGAATTCCTCAGTTGTTTGTTCTCTTTGTGTAGGGTTGAAGCGTTGTGAACTTTTCTCATCCACTTTGCCATCTCCATCGTCTTGATACTGATGGAGATCTAGTCTTCAACATTTTACACATCACTCCCACAACCACTTTATCACACATGGATTAGGAATAGAATAATGGAATGTGTTTACCATCACAAAGGCAATGTAATAATAATAATAATAATAATAATAATAATAATAATAATAATATCCAGGGGAAATTATTTCAGAGTACTGTAACATTTCCTTTGTTTCTCAAAGTAGGCTTACTCAAGGACATTTCCTCAGGAAAGTGAAGATAGAGTTTCAGATGTCATAATTGTATGTACAAAGTGAAGTCTAAATTGGTGTATAAGGTTGTGTTTTGATTTTTATCATGTTTTAAAACAAGGCAATATATTATTCTTAATTTAAAATATATGGGAAATAAGTTTTAGGAGATTGAAAGTCACAATGCTATTTCAATTGTAAAGATTTAGTTAACTGATTTCAAAAGACTTTAATCCATTTTCATTACAGAAAATGTTGTTCTTTTCTTTCTTTTCCTCTTTCTTTCTTTTTTTCTTTCCTTATTTGAAGGGGCATCATTTTATGCTCTCTTAAGATTATTTAAGGTCAGTTCTCACTAGGCACCTTTAGCTGTTCTTATACTCAAGATTGTTCTGAAGCAGTCTCCCAGAAACTGGGACCTCAGGCCTGTGCTTCCAGGTCAAATAAATCTCCTAATTTTTTAAAAAAATATATTTCTTAATAATTAACACATAACAGTTTTGAGAATGTATTTATAGTATGTGTTTTCTATATATCTTAAGCATTATATATTTGTAGATAATGAATGCTGATTAAGTAGACTCCAATTAACACTGCCGTCTCCTCATCATTGCTTTATAATTGAGGGCTTTTCTAGTGCTTCAGAAAGTGTTTAGTAGTTTATGCTATTTACAATAAAATATCTAATCAATAGAATCTGAATCATTATGATAATATACAGTTAAATTAAAAGTTGCAATTAAAGCTCAATTTGTGATACTGAAGCATATTTCTCTTAAAACTTTTAACTGGACCACGAAATGTACACACATATGTGATTTGACAAAATGCTGGAATACATACATGTGTTGTGTAATATCCAAAACAAGGTAAATACATTAATATACTGAGAGAATTATCATTTTTGAGGTTCAAAAAAAAATTCAAAATTCTCTCGTCTACCTTTAAAACATGATTCCTGTATGATTTTCTACAATATTACTGGATTATGTTTTCTGAAATGTCAAGGTCATGAAAGTCAAGTGTCAGTGAGAAAGTAACACACAAGATTGCTTTAAGAACTAAGTGTGCTGCAATGCCCAGGACCCAGGCCAGCAGGACAGTGTCACAGTGACTGTCAAACCATGAAAGGGGCTCTCTGCATGAGTAGTCTGAAGTTCTTAAATATTTCATAATTTGAAATTGTCCCAAAATATATTTTAAGAGATAGATGGAAAACCATTAAAATAAATAAGATAGTTAAAATAATGGGACTTGGGAATAGTGTGCAGAGACATACAGGAAAGATACTGAATAGATGGCAGAAGATAACTGTGTTGATATCTGTACACACACTGGATGGTTTCATTTGCTAATTTAAATATACAAAACCAAATGGGATTTTTTAAAACTATAGCCATTGAACATTAAGATCAAAATGAAACAAATGATCCTAATTTTCTATGAAGTTCAAAGCATATTTATATGACTTCAAAACAGGGAGATTTGAGTGGAGATATACCTCAAATAAAATTTAAAAAAGGACTTTAACAAAATTAGTACTATTTACGCATTATTTTATGGAAGTGACATTTGTATTCAGAATTTAGTATGTGCATATACACTATGAAATAAGGAGGTTAAAAATAATAATATTCCAAGAAGCTTGCAGGACCGGCAGCTTGATATATGCATTGGTGAATAAGAAGAGGCCCTGCCTCCAACAAGATGGATGATGAGTACTGATGCTTTTTCTATGAGTTCTCCATGTGTACTCTAGCATGTGCACATCCACACAAACATTCAAATACACACCAACAAGTCAAATAAATACATTCATACACCTACACATGCATGTGTGCATGCACGCACATGCGCGCGCATACACACACACACACACACACACACACACACAAAGATGCTCTCAGATTTCCTCATGCAATAATTTCATCTGCCAAAAATCTTCTCTAATATTCAATTTCCATGTGTAGATTTTGGAAGCTATCAACTTTCAGTCCATAATAGTAGAAACCTAGTTTGAATATTTTTTATTAGGGCTGGAGAGAAGGCCCAAAAGCAAAAAGCACTTGATATTTTTGCAGTGGACACAGGTTTGGTTGTCAGCACCCGCATGGAAGATCACAGTACTTTGTGACTTCAGGTCTAGGGGAACCAACACCCATTCTTACCTCTTTAGGCACCAAGCACACAGGAGGAACACAGACCTACGTGCAAGCAAAACGGTCATTCATACACACCAAATAAAAACAGTTTAGTCTTATGGATCAAATTTTAAAAAGTGAAATTGCATATTAACATTTATTTTTCTCTCCTTGTTAAAAATTCTTGTTCTTTCTCTGGAAGATGGATGATATGGAGTGTACACATATTCTGCAGAAAGAAGAGTAAACAAAAAGAACATAGTGAGCTGTGAAACCACTACTCCAACTCTTACTAATAAGTACGACAGTGCTTTGGGGGATTGGGAGCCACAAATCAAAAGTTCATGATGTCATCCACATAAGTTGAAGTTGCTTTTTTTTTTCTCCTATAGTGGTTTATGAGTAGATTTGAGATTTGAAGTTAACAGACTGCTATTTGTCTGTTTCTGTTATATAAGCACACAGACTAATAGTCCTTTAATGGCTAAAATGTTTTCCCATAACCAAATCTTATAAGATTATTTTTCTAAGATTTTATATTTAGCATACTAAGAGAAATGGCATAAATCAGACAACAATGGAAAGTTTTAGAGCTGACAAAGATCCAAAACATAATCAGACTTAATCTCTTTTCTAAATATTTATTTGTTCTCATGTAAACAGAATATAAAAAGTTCAACTTCCAGGCTGCTCATTTACCAATTTTTTTTTTTAATGCAAGTTTGAAGAATGTTAAAAACAAATAAACAAAAAAACCACCTTAACGGAACTAGCAGTTTCACAAACTTAACATTTCCTTTGGTATTTCATGGTGAAATAAATAAAGATGCCATAGAATGCATGATGGTAAAAGTAATTAAAAAAATAAAGAAGGGAAGAGTATGAAGTTGAAGCACAGGCTATGTTCAAGTGATATTTGGTCTACTTACTAATAAATTGTCACTAGCAGTGAAAATTTAACTGTTGTCTTCCTATTTTGTATTTTAAATAAAGTGACATCTTAGAGAACATCTTGTAAAAGTCAAATTCTGGAAAGTTTTACTCAGAGTATTTAGGATATGGAACAGACATTCAGCAATAAAGGACAGTCATCTATCAAAGGTTGATAGCAGCGCATTTGCAAAATGAGGAATAAAAAGCAAAGTTATATTCCATTTTCCTATAAAATGTCAAATAAATACTGTAACTGAACTCCATAAAGCCTTTGGCTAAGTTACAATTATAAATCACAACCATAAAAATATGGCTAAGGAATTTATAAAGATTTTATTTTTATATTATTGCTTTTACATGTAAATATCAGGAAATATATGACAATAGTCCCTCTGCATATGTCTTTATGTCAAATGAGATGTGTCTTTGCATGTTCTAGATGTGTAGTAAAAAAATCAATATAGAGCATACAACCTTCATTGTTTTATCCAGTCAAGCTATTTAAACCATGCATGTCTGTTTAGTGTTTGTCATTCATGATACTAAGTACTGTATCTAGAACTTTCTCTTCAGCTATTAATAGTGTTATGTAAAAGTATATAAACGTTTTAATCATTTGATCTGAAGACATGCTTAAAATAGACTTTTATCATTAAAGATTGATCATGAAAAATTTTTAGTAAGAATAAACGTTGGCTGACATCAAGTTTGCCAATCAAAATAAAAAAATAATAAAAGTTGTGTTCAAGTGCATTTGTGTGCATTGAATGGAAGGGGCTATAAGATTCTCAGGAGCATTTCAACAAGATGCCATGTTATATTATTTTTCCCTCTAAAGGCATAAAATATTACATAGGAATACAAAAAAGAAAAAGAAAAAGAAAAAACCAGCACCTACATTCCTCTGTATTCCTACCAGCCATCAATCTGACTGACAGATGAAGACTCTGGTAAGTGTAAGGAACTCAGGAAATAAGACTCAGCAGATGCTGTTGGCTGCTCTTCCAGCCCATGGACCTATTCTCTGACTGCTGAACTCATCATGCTTTTCAAAAAATATCTCCGCAAGCATCTGCCGAGAAGCTAAAGTTCTATTCATATAAATGTCATACTCTTCAAATCTTCTAGTGGACATCTGGCAACTTTTCAAACACCATGAAGTGTCATTAATATAAAAGCTGTAAGGAGAATTTGCCTTCCTACCTCATCTGTGCCATGTGGGAAAGTCTTGAGTTTTGAATCTTCCTGCTACTTTAATATCATTGATTAGATCTTAAACATTAATTTGATGGTTTAGTCCTACCTCTCCCTCTGCTTGTGAACCAGCTTTCCAATACAGAATGTGTGTGACAACATAGTACTATTTGAAATTCCTCGGATGAATAAATGTCGAAAAAGGTTGTTCAAATTCCTATTCCATGTTTTCCAGTTGTTTCCCCTTCTAATCATTTCAATAAGCATAGAGGCCAGAAAGATGGCTCCATAGAGATTGACAGCAAGCCTGAAAACTCAGTTCTGCCTGCTGACCCCATATGGCATAAGGAAAGGCTGTCCCCTACAACTTGTCCTCCAACCTCCACAAGTGTGTGCTAAGGGCACACATGAATACATACAAATGAACAAACAAGCAAACGCACACATAATAAATAAATGCTTATAATAAAATGGTAAAGATAAAATACTAGAGAAGTAGAGCAAATGCGGCACATTGGTGTTTACCATGAGTGACTTAATGTGTTGAGGTCTCTGAACTGATTATAGAAATTCTCAATTGATTTGCATCTCTAATCTATATAGAAATGTTTTTTGTAATGTTATATGATAGAGTGCTGAACATGAACCCCTCTAGGAGAGCAATAACTATTTCCATATGTATCATACATCTGGCTAGGAAGTAGAATCTTTCTCTGCACATTTGTCAAGACCAAAGCCCTCAATCACCTAGCTGCTAGTTGGTTTTTAGGTTTGTTTAAGTTCGTTTCATCTCATGACCACTCAGACCACCATTATCTTTTGCTTCTATGCAATGGTAAGAATGGCTGGGCACTGATCATGACTGACCAGGGCTTAACCCATGCTTATCATGTGCTATGTGCAATGTTTAGCCTGTTCTCCCTTATTGTGAGGAATAAATGTTAAAGATTTAAATTAGCCAAAGTGCATTTAATCCACCTCAAATGATGGTTTCTTTTATGTAAAACTTGTGTAGAAGTCAAAGGTTCTGAAACTTTCACAACTTCTAAATTCATAATTTTCAGCTTTGGCTTAGTAACATATGACATTGAGAAGAGTGTTAACCATTGCTAGGCTAATGCCATGCAGACAGTGTGAATTTTACTTCTGAAACAGGATACAGTAATGTTGCCATAAAGTGATTCCACATGCCTATAATATAGTCATATGCTGAGGCTCTGGGGCACATTTTTATATGCATCTCAGCAATAGATGTCATTATTGCCACTCTATGTGATGAGTTTGGGGTGTAGAGATAAGTATAAGCAGTTTCTAGCAAAGATGACAAACAATTTAAATAAAGTAAAACTCTCAAAATAAAATTATGTAGATGCAAAGATCTGCTGACATCAATTCCAAACTTTTAATGATTTGTAATGTTACCTCCTCTTACCTTGTAAATATCCTTTAAAGCCCTTTCAAGTTCCTTTCAAGTGTATTAGTTCCTTTCAATTGCAATTTCTCTGGTTCTCAAAATCTTAAGAGTGTATCTTCAACAGTGTTGAAATATTTCAGCAGATATTTGTAAACTATGAACTATATTTCCATATTTTACTATACAATTATTTCTTTTGAATTGTGTAAATGTGAATGTCTCCCCCCCTTTTTTTTCCCTCAGATGAAGGGATGAGATGAGAGCCACAGCCAAGCTTTATGAATACATGGCTTGGCTGAGCCCAGACCATAGTGTTTCTAACTCTGTTCTAACTAGCCCTAGGCCTAGACCTGGAAGCTTCTACCCTCCATACAACTTTCCAGCCTCTGTCCGCTAACCTAGGGCTAGAATGTTTCAGCCTCTGAGACTTACTTCTGAGTAAGCTCATCCTTTCTAGTTCTTTCTGAACTTTTGCTGGCTGGTTCAATTCAGCTGTTCTAGCTCAAACTCCTCTCCTGGTTCAAACTATCTGACTGGTTCAAACTGGCTTCTCTGAACTTCTAACTGAATTGTTATGCTTGACTTCAAACTAACTCTGGCAATCTATTCTAATCTTCTGACTCCTCATTCTCTGAGTCATTATATCTTTACCTGAAACCTATTTCTGTGAAACTGTCCCTATAAAACTCTCTCTCTCTCTCTCTCTCTCTCTCTCTCTCTCTCTCTCTCTCCTGCTCTTTTAAGTCCTCTTTTCCTTTCTCTTCTCATAAATAAGAATGGTGTATCCTACTTCGGACTCATTTTGTCAAATATTTCTCTAATTTGTCACTTTGTCCCACAATTAATCACTATCCAATATGGCTGCTTCCTTCTACAAACTAATCTTACCTACATTTAGGAATTAAAGGTGTGTGCTAAGGGCATGTCTATATTCCAGCCAGAGGAAATAAAGGTATGTGGTTCCTTGCCAGAGCAGCTATGTTGGTAAAATAAAATTCCTCTAAAGAATTGTTTCCTGATAATTATTACCTAGCAAATATTCTGACATATATATGATCTTGTGGCTTTTATATTTTAACTATTGTTATTAATACAGTGAAATTTTCCCAAGCTACATGTGATAAAAGATATATACATATGTGTTTGGCTTCCATGTTAGTTCTTAGGACTTTTTAAATTAAATTAAATTATATGAGTTAGCTTATAACCTGTGCTTTATACTACAACCTTCTTTAAGTTTTTTTTTTTTTTTTGGTTTTTCAAGACAGGGTTTCTCTGTGTAGCCCTGGCTGTCCTGGAACTCACTCTGTAGACCAGGCTAGCCTCGGACTCAGAAATCCATCTGTCTCTGCCTCCCAAGTGCTGGAATTAAAGGCTTGCGCCACCACTGCCCGGCTGCAATCTTCTTCAGTTGTTTTCCTTCTTCCTCTTCTTTCAACCCCTCCTTCCCACTGAAACCTATCTTTCCAACAAATCCTTTGCTAATTTCATATCTTCTTTTTGTATAGCTCCTATTGAGTTATTAGAGCTTCTGTCAGAAGAGCAGGTAGAAAGTCATTTACAGAAGCATGCAAAGCATATCAGTGCCTACCCTATTGAAGAAAATGGCACCCCTGTCCAAGGAATCATTCATCGCCAGTGGTCCCGCACTGGTTCCTCTCCCGCCCACAATGCAATGTTGATGGCCCAATCTAGTATAGATAAACAGAGCTGTGGTGAGTTTATGAGTGAAATGATTATGTCCTGTTCAGAAGACATCTTTATGTAGTATATCTTTCTATTCTCTGGCTCTACACTATTATTACAATCTTCTTGATGTTCTTAGAGTCTTGGATTATTTTAATTATTTATAGATTGAACTATTCAGTTAATTTAATTTCAGTTCCAAAACTTACTTTATTTTTTCCTTTGAATAACTAAAGTCTATCTGATATTAGAGACGATAAATGAAACATTGTGGTCAGGCATGGTAATAGACATTGGAAATCCCAGCATTTAGGAAGTAAGGGTAGAAAAATAAGAATTTCAAGGCCATCCATAGCTCCATACTAGTTTAGAGGTTAAACTGGGATACAAGAGAGCCTCAAAATATCAAAATGTATTAAATTATATTTAATTAGAAATAAATAAATGATATTATCACTGTATCTATCTGATCACTATGCACTGAACACAATATAACACTAAACGCTGGTAATTTAATAACTAACAAACCTTAGTGATTTACTAAATGCTTATTACCAAATGCTAAATGTTGGCATATATTATATCCATTGTTTATAACTATATAGCAATTAGATAGTAACAAATTAATTTGCAAATGTATTAATAATATTAAAGATAATAGAATTGTGTAACTTGTCTATGGCTGTGTAGCTATTAAAACATAAAAGTAGCATTAAGCATAGATGTATTCGCCTCAAAATCTATGTAATACGTAGAACTGTCATAATAGACTAGCACCACAATAGAAGAATATTCTATCACACAATACATCTCAACTGCAGCTTCTGCTCCCTTCCCTCCTTTCAGTTACCTACCCACCTTCCCTCTTCCCCAGATCCTCTTCTCTGCTCCCTTCAGAAAAGAACAGACCTCCCAGAAATATGAATTGAATATGGCATAGCAAGCTGCAATAAGACTAGGTACTTTTCCTCATGTTAAGTCTAAACAATGTAATCCAATAGGAGGGAAAAGTTTACAAAAAGCAGGAAAAAGATCAGAGGCAGCCCTGCTCCCCCTGTTAGGATTCCCACAAACACCCCAAGCTAAACAGCAACAGCATGTATGCAGAGGACCTAGTGCAGACTCTGTGGTTGGTGCTTCTGTCTCTTTGTGCCTCTATGAACCCTGCTTAGTTGATTCTGTGGGCTGAGTTCTTGTGTTCTTGACTCCTCGAGCTCCTACAATTCTTCCTTCACTCATTCTGCAGAGTTCTGCATAATGTTGAATTGTGAGTCTCTGCACATGCTTCTACCAGCTGCTGAAAGACTCTCTGATGATGATAGGACAAGGCACTGATCTATGAGTATTGAGTATAACAGAATGATATCATTGGGAATTTCATTGACTTTTTTTTTTTTTTTTTTCGATTGTGTTTGGTTCTATCCTGGGTCTCTGAGCCATCCAGTTTTCAGATCCTGGCCATCTAGGTACTATCAGTCATAGACTCAGCTCTCATGGATTTAGCCTCAAGTTAGTTCAGGCATTAATTGGCCACTCCCATAAGCTCTAAGTCATCTTTGACCCAGTGTATCTTGCAGGCAGGACAGGCTGTGGGCTGAAGGATTTATGGTTGGGCTGGTGTTCTAAACCCACCACTAGGAGGCTTGCCTGGTTACAGAAGATGGCAGGTTCAGGCTCCATATCTTCCATTACTAAGTGTCCCAGCTAGGGTCATGTTCATGGGTTTTAGAAACTTTCTAATGCACTAGATTTCCATATCATACCCCAAGAGCCCACCTATTTCAGTCCTCTCGCCCCATACTCTCTCCCTCCATCCTGTCCTCCTGTTTCCATCCCCATTGACCACAGTATACTCATAAAATTTCTTTTATTTCCCGTTCCAAGGGAGATTCCATTTGTCCCTGCTTGTCCTCTCCTCTTCATCTAACTTCTCTGGGTCTAGGAATTGTAGGTTAATGGCTGACATACAGTTTTTAAACAGTTTTTATAAATTCTTTTAGAACATCATACAGCATATTTGTATCATATTCTCGTCCTCCCCAAATTCCTCCTACATCTCCCCCCACCTCATTATGTACCCTACATCATGACACCCTCACCCCACCCCGGACCTCTCACTCCTGTTTATCTAAAAAATGCAACAGAAAAGCTTCCATAAAATTTGTATTGGCCAACTATTCCTCAGCATGAAGTCTGCCCAGGATACATATACCAGGTGTCACTCCATTGGAGAAAACTGACTTCCCATATCCCAGCAGCTATCCGGTACCATAACTCCTCAGCTAAGAGTGGGACTTTATCTCCATCTTCCCTATTCCATGTTCAGTTTTTGTCTGGGTTGAGATTGTGCAGGTCTTATGCACAATCTCTGAGTTTGTATGCACATCATCTCTATTATGCCTGAAAAACAATGTTACCTAGAAGTCTTCTACCACCTCTGGCTCTTAAAATGTTTCTACCCACCCTCCTTTCATATAGATTCCTGAACTTCGAGGGTAAAGGTGTGATATAGCCATTACATCTAGGCCGAAGAACCAAGAAGTCTCTTATTTTCTGCACACTAAGCAGTTTTTGATTTCTATATTAATGCAATCTACTGTAAGAAAAAGCTTCTCTGATGAGGATTTAAGAAACAGACTGATCTATAGATAAGGGAGTCATTAGGGATTATTTTAATACTATGTCCAGTTAGCAGAATAATAGTAGTTGGTTTTCCCCTAGGGCCCAGTACCTATCTAGTCTTAAGTTCTTGGCCTTATTGGCAATGTCAGCTATGCTTTACATCTTGTTGAGTTGCCCTATTTCCAATTTTAAAAAAAAGATTGGTTATGCTCTGTGGAAGGAATTTATAATCCTAGCAAGCTTCTATAAAAGACACACAGTCCAAGTATTTTATTTATAAGCCATAAGCCTAGGTTGAGCAAGTTTAGGGCTGTACTAACTTATTCTCCAGCTATAAAGTCCCTGTTACTTGCTATTTCTCCTGGCTATGCCATCATAGTCCACATCTGCCTCCTCCTCCTTCATCTTCTTTCTTCTCTCCCTCTGCATGCAATTCCCCCACTCGAACCTCAAGCTCCACCTTTCTCCCTCCACTACCCAATCTCAGGCTCTAGCCTTTTATTGAACAGTTAAATTTGGGAGAAGGTTTACATAACATCACTTGGTGTACCTGAGGATCTGCTCATCAAAGGGAAACCATATCTTGTGAAACCATTATTTAGCATTAAAAAACAACAAGCAGCATTAGATCAATCCACTAAAGTTCTAATAACATTTGTGTCACTATTAGACTTGTTGGTGTATCTTGCCAAGAAGGTCATTACTGTAGCTCACAGTGTTCATATATAGAGATTGCACAGAATATTACACTGTGAATACTAGTCAGTAGGAATGAAGCTCCCAATTGAATAAAAGCTAGATTTCTTCATGTTCTGTGATTCAAGTATGTTGTGTCTTCAGTATAGATCATCCTAAAATCAAAGATAATTGCCAATGCTATTGATTACTTTCTTAGTTGGGGTTTCTACTGCTGTGGCCAAAACACATGACCAAAAAGCAAGAAGGGGATAAAAGGTTTTATTTGGCTATGCTTCCACATTGCTCTTCAACAATGAAGGAAGTCAGGACAGAAACTCAAATAGGGTAGCAAGCTGGAAACAGGAGCTGATGCAGATGCCATTAAGGAGTACTACTCGCTCAGTTGCTTCACAAAACTTATTCAGCCAGTTTTCTTAAAGAATCCAGGACCAAAAGCCCAGGGATAGCATCACTAAACATGGGCTGGGCCTTTCCCCATTGATCACTAATTGAAAAATGCCATACAGCTGGATTTCATGTAGGCATTTCCTCAAGGGAGGCTCTCCTCTCTGATGACTCTAGCTAGTTTCAAGTTGACACACAAAACCAGCCAGTAGAGGTACTCTCCAGAATTTGATGGGATCTATTTTTTAATTAAAGATAGCAACAAGTAAAAATAAAAAAGGAAGCATATGTGAGGCTGATTCAAGAAGAAATCCTTGAGTTCAAGGATAGATATGATTTAATAGTGAATTCCAGGCCAATCCAGGCTATATTGTGAGACTGCATCTCAAAAATAAGATAAATTAGATAAATCAAAATAAAGCAATAAAAGAAAGAAAATAGAAAGGAGAATGAATAAATGTCTGATAAAAGTGTTCTATATAGCAATATGGAGTTAATTGCAGATTGATAGAGCAAATGAAACTATGTGCTTCAAGAAGTAACAGTAGAAACATAACAAGGCCATGCACAATTAGAAAACACATGAGAAAACACAAGTGGCTTCGGAGAACACTGTTTAATATGCAACTGATGCCTCAGAGAGAAAACACCAACAGAAAAATTATCCAAAGGAAAAATATACAAGAGTACATACATACATATATATACTTACACACACACACACAAACATACACACATGTAAACTACGTGTGTCAACCATGAGGAAAATGTCACCAGTGAACAAACAGTATATTCTTGAAATCAATGGCAATGATGAAATTGCTACATTATATTCAAAGAAACAACATAAAGAGAGTCAAACAGTAAATGTCCTGCTGGCAAAAGAAAAAACTTACATTGTGAGTAACATAATCTTGCTCAAAAGATGATTGCTAAATTACAAATGAATATGATGCCTGAAGAAGCCATTGAAATAACACAAGAAAATGTTAATACAGAGAAGCCAAAAAGGAGATGAAGCACAAAAATTATTTTTTTTTCATGAAAGACAAGAATGAAGGGGGAATAGAGAACACAAAACAACTGCAACAACATGACATGGGCATCAAGACAGTACACAGAAATCCTTGATGTCAGAACTCAGAGTATTGGCAAAATGAAAATAAATTGTTTGATTTTTTGACAAAGCTCTTATTTTTCTGAGCATATAGTTTATATAAATGCATAGCACATATCTGATATATTTATATAAGAATGTTTTGGGCAACCACAGATATGTTCGTTATGTGAACATTAATAAAACATTAATTTTAAAAAAGTGAAAGTGCCTCTATTAAAATTTCCAAAGGCATTCGAAGACCAACACTGCAGAGGGCAAAGAAGATGGTGAGTTAGAGGCCAGATTCTTCAGAAGCACAGAGCAATCACAAATGGAAACCAGAGCTTTGAAACGGTGACAGAATCCCAAAGAGAAATAGCTGAAATCACAAACCCTGTGCATACTTAACACTTTGCTCCCAACATTTAAAGAACAATTAGAGGGAAATTCCTTAAGGAACGAGGAACCTGGAACAACATTTTCAACCAACAACCAAGTTGACCTTAGTGTCACTGATGGAGGGCACCATATAGCAAGAGCAGGTCACATAGGATCACATGTGTATAGATCACACACTGAGAAAGGTTATATGCAGAAAGGTCAGAAGGCAAGTCTCACCAAATTAAAAAGGCTTCAGTCATATAAAATAGTTTCTGTGACTGCTGAGGAATTAAGTTACAAATCAATTAATAGAAAAATCCCCAAATATTTTGAAATTAAATAACACACTATAAATAAACTGTGGGTTGAAAAGGGAGCCAAAAGGGAAATGAGAAATCACTTTAAATGGAATGAAAATGAAAACATAAAGTCTTAAAATGTGTTGGACACAACTGAAGCAGAACTGAGGGGAAAATTTATAGCCATAGATGACTAATTAGAAAAAAGAAAAAGTTCTCAGTTCAGTGACCTCAGCTTCTACCTCAAAAATAACGCAAAGAATGAAAAAGCTTCACACTGAAGTGAAGGAAAGATGAAATAAGAAAACTATGAAAAGTTAAAGTTAAAACTAAGTAAAAAAAACAAGGGAATAAATAAACAGTTAGATTTGGATTTTGTAGACAGAAAACTAATTAAAATGCAGGCAAACTTACCAGAAAATAGAAAGTATTAAAGCCAGCAGTGAGACCTGATATAATTATGGATTCTACAGATGTTTCAAGTCCAAGTAGTTATCACAAAGAACTTTATGTTCATGTCAATAAATTTGAAG
Source organism: Rhynchomys soricoides (assembly GCA_019843965.1). Lineage (NCBI taxonomy): Eukaryota > Metazoa > Chordata > Mammalia > Rodentia > Muridae > Rhynchomys > Rhynchomys soricoides. The sequence goes on along the minus strand of JADRCH010000150.1, from coordinate 3,478,468 downwards.
ACTTAGCTACAAAGAACAGATTCCTTAAGGAACACAAGCCACCACGGTTCACTTAATAAGTAACATGAAATATCCATTCAGTGATCTTCAATTTACACTTATACACCAAGTAAAGATATCACTAGACATAGAAGTTACGGAGTTTAAATTTAGCCAAACAATTAAGCCATATTAAAAATTCTATGAGCAAACAGACAGGACATTTTGATCAGGATATCACACCATCAAACTTAATTCAAATGTAGAATAAACTTAAATATAAAATTTATAGCCACAAAATATATAGTACAAATGTTTTCAACCTTGAGCAAATATTTCTTAGATACAATACAAGATTGTAATTTATAAAACACTCGGATTATCGATTAGCTTCCAAGTTAGAAGAGATTTTTAAAATGAGAAATTTAGACTTAACTTTGATAAATTATTGCCAGGAACATAAGATAAGGAACTCTAATGTGTTGAACAAATAAACAAATAAACTCCCAAAACCCAAAGCAAAGATAATACATAACCCAACTTAAAAATAAGTGAAAAACATCATGCATATATATCATGTATGATATGTGGTTACAAATAGGCATTTAAAGAAATGACTCAAAACTATTAGCTATTATAGAAATGTGCAGAAAATGACAATGGAATGCCATTTGGACATATTTAGAATACCTATATTTTATCTATATCTGAAGCCTGAGCACTAATCTTTGCTAAGGTAAGTAGCACTTGGGATGCTCAATAATTTCAGGTTAGAATGGAAAAGGGCATTAACCACTTTGGAAGAACATTTGGTGTTTGCTTTAAAGGATGAACATGTTGACACTCTGAGCCAGCCCTACCAGTAATTTATTTATGCCATATACAAGCATATGTCTACAATACACAAGCATGTGTCTACATGAAGTTGCATCCATATTATGATAAGTCCATTCAGTAACTATCCAGAAGAACTCAAATGTTTGTCATTTTGAGAATCTGGAATTGTGGTAATCTTCACAGTGAACTCAGCATTAGAAGAATTGGTCTGTAATACATGCAATTCTGTGGTTTAACTCTCTGTGTGCCTTTAAAATATGTATGTTAAAACTTAACCAGGAATTTGATGATCTTAAAGGTGGAGTCACTAACAAGTGATTAGGTCATAACTATCTAATATGGAGTAAATGACTTTTTAAAAAGAGACTCTAAGAAAATCCTTAAATTCGTTTTCTTTTTCTTTCTTTTTTTTTTAATTGGATATTTTATTTATTTACATTTCAAATGTTATCCTCTTTCTTGGTTTCCCATCTGCAAACCCCTTATTTCACCCACTCTCCCAACCTACTTCTATGAGGGTCCTCCCCCACCCATCCACCATCTTCCACATCACCACCCCCAGCATTCCAGCATTTCCCTACACAGTGGCATCGAGCCTTCACATACAGAAACAAGGGCCTCTTCTCCCACTGATGCCCAACAAAGGCCATCCTCTGTTATATATGCAGCTGGAGCCTTGAGTCCCTCCATGTGTATGTACTCCTTGATTGGTGGTTTAGTCTCTGAGAGCTCTGGGGTATCTGGTTGGTTGATATTGTTGTTCTTCCTATGGGGTTGCAAACCCCTTCAGCTCCTTCAGTCCTTACTCTAACTCCTCCATTGGGGACCCTGTGCTCAGTCCAATCGTTGGCTGTGAGCATCCACATCTATATTTGTCAGGCTCTTGCAGAGCCTCTCAGGAGACAGCTATATCAGGCTCCTTTCAGCAAGCACTTCCCAGAAACCAAATTAGAGTCTGGGTTTGGTGTCTCTATATGGGATGGATCCCCAGGTGGAGCAATCTCTGAAGGCCTTTCCTTCTGTCTCTGCTCTGCACTTTGTCCCCATATTTTCTTTAGAAAGGAGCAATTCTGGGTTAAAAATTTGGAGATTAGTGGGTGGTCCTATCCTTCAACCGGGGGCCTTGCCTAACCTCTGCATGAGATCTCTATAAACTCTCACTCCCCTTTGTTAGGCATTTCAGTTAATCTTATCCCCTTTGGGTAATGGGAGCCTCTTGTTTCCTGATATCTGGGACTTTCTGGTGGCTACCCCCTAGTTCCCCATCTCCCATTGCTACACACCTCTGTTCAATTTCCTGACCCTCTGTTTATCATCCCCATCTCCTACTATATCTGATCCTACCCCCTTTTTCCCCTCCCTGTCCTTTCTTCCTCCCAAGTTCCTCTCACCCTCTACTTCCTGTGAGTGTTTTGTTCCCCCTTCTAAGAAAGACTGAAGCATCCACACTTTTGTCTTCCTTCTTTTTGAGCTTCATATGGTCTGTAAGTCATATCATGGGTATTCCAAGATTTTTGCCTACTATCCACTTATCAGTGAGGAGTATATATCATGTATGTTCTTTTGTGACTGGGTTACCTCACTCAGGATGACATTTTTTAGTTCCATCCATTTGCCTGTGAATTTCATGAAGTCATGGTTTTTAATAGCTGAGTATTACCCCCTTGTGTAAATGTACTACATTTTCTGTACCCATTCCTCTGTTGATAGACATCTGTTTTGTTTTGTTTTGTTTTTTTCCAGCTTCTGGCTATTATAAATAAGGCTGCTAAGAACATAGTAGAGCATATGTCCTTGTTATATGTTGGAGAATCTTTTGGGTATATATGCTCAGGAGTGGTAGAGATGGGTCCTCAGATAATCTATGTCCAATTTTCTGAAAAACCACTAGACTGATTTCCAGAGGATTTGTACCAGCCTCCAATCGCACCAACAATGCAGAAGTGTTCCTCTTTGTCCACATCCATGCCAGCATGTGCTGTCACCTGAGTTTTTGATCTTAGCCAAACTGACTGGTATGTGGTTGAATCTCAGGGTTGTTTTGATCTGCATTTCCCTGATGACCAGGGATGTTGAACATTTCTTTAGGTGCTTCTCAACCATTCTTTATTCCTCAGGTGAGAATTCTTTGTTTAGCTCTGTAGCCCATTTTTAGTAGACTTATTGGGTTCTCTGGAGTCTAACTTCTTGAATTATTTGTATATTTTGGATATTAGTCCTCTATTGGATATAGGGTTGGTAAAGATCTTTTCCAAATCTGTTGGCTGCCATTTTGTCCTTTTGACAGTGTCCTTTGCCTTCTAGAAGCTTTGAAATTTCATGAGGTCCCATTTGTTGATTCTTGATCTTAGAACATAAACCATTGGTGTTCTGCTCAGGAAATTTTCCCCTGAGTCCATGTGTTTGAGGCTCTTCCCCACTTTCTCTTCTATTAGATTCAGTGTATCTGGTTTTGTCTGGAGGTCCTTGATCCACTTCGACTTGAGCTTTGTACAAGAAGATAAAAATGGATCAATTTTCATTCTTCTACATGCTGACCTCCAGTTGAACCAGCACCATTTGTTGAAAACGCTGTCATTTTTCCACTAGATGATTTTACCTCCGTTGTTGATGATCAGGTGACCATAGGTGTTTGGGTTCCCTTCTGGGTCTTCAATTCTATTCCATTGATCTACCTGACTGTCTCTGTACCAATACCATGCAGTTTTTATCATGATTGCCCTGTAATACAGCTTGAGGTCAGGAATGGTGATTCTCCCAAGAAGTTCTCTTACTGTTGAGAATAGTTTTTGCTATCCTGAGTTTTTGTTGTTCCAAATGAATTTGAAAATTGCTCTTCCGATCTCTGTGAAGAATTTAGTTGGAATTGCATTGAATCTGTAGATTGCTTTCGGTAACATGGCCATTTTTACTATATTAATCCTGCCAATCCATGTGTATGGAAGATCTTTTAATCTTCTGAGGTCTTCTTCAATTTCTTTCTTCAGAGACTTGAAGTTCTTGCCATACAGATCTTTCACTTGTTTGCTTAGAGTCACACCAAGATATTTTATATTATTTGTGACTATTGTGAAGGGTGTCATTTCCCTAATTTATTTCTCAGCCTGTTTATCCTTTGAGTATAGAAAGGCTACTGACTTTATTCAGCCACTTTACTGAAGTTGTTTATCAGCTTTAGGAGTTCTCTGGTGGAATTTTTCTGGTCATTTAAGTATACTATCATATCATCTGCAAATAGCGATATTTTGATTTCTTCCATTGCAATTTGTATCCCTTTGACCTCCTTTCTTGTGTACTCACTCTAGCTAGAACTTCAAGTACTACATTGAATAGAGAGAGAGAGAGAGAGAGGGCAGCCTTGTCTAGTCCCTAATTTCAGTGGGATTGCTTCAAGTTTCTCTCCATTTAGTTTGATGTTGGCTCCTTGTTTGTCGTATTTTGATTTTACTATGTTTATGTATGGGCCTTAATTCTTGATCTTTCCAAGTCTTTTACCATGAAGGGGTGTTGAATTTTGTCAAATGCTTTCTCAACATCTAATGAGATGATCATGTGATATTTTTTCCTTTGAGTTTATTTATATAGTGGATTACATTTATTATATTGAACCATCGCTGCATCCCTTGGATAAATTTCTACCTCATGAGGATGCAGAGAAGATGCCACCAATGGATAAGACAGCATGAAACAGGGAGTTTCTTGATACTGGACTTTCTAGCAGCCAGAAATATGAAAAAAAATGTGACATTATGAGTCACCCATTTGATATATATTTTGTGAGTTTGTGATAGTATGAAATCATAGGATAGTCAAGGGATGTATGCAGGCAGAGAGAGAAAGGGAGAATAAGGAAAGAGAATGAAAGAAGAAAGGATGGGAAGAGAGAACAAAATGAAAGACAAAGAATAAAGAAAGAAGCCAATTTATATGAAAGGTTTTAAGAATTCCACAAATTAAATAATAAATTAATTGAGGTGATATTCCTGCAACATAATGTCTCAGTTAGGATGTCTATTGCTGTGAAAATACACCATGACCAGGATACATCTTATAAAGAAAACCATTTACCAGGGCTGGCTTACAGTTTAACTCCATTATTGTAATGACTGGAAGTGCAGTTGAGTGCAGGCAGACATGATGCTAGAGAAGGTGTTGAGAATTCTACATCTGTACTGCAGGTGGCGAAGACCACACTGGGTGTGGCTTAAGCATCTGAGACCTCAAAGCCTACCCCTAATGACACATTTTTTTCAGCAAGGCCACACCTCCTAATATTGTCACTCCCAATTGTCCTATGGTACTATTTTAATTCAATCTACCACCCTTAACTTTTTTCTAGTTAGAAAAAAAGTGAATTTAGTAAAATGGGCAATAACTATCAAAACATTTTATGCTTAATTTGGTTGAAACAAACCAGTAGGGTAGATGATATCATGTAATAATTTGTAATCAGGAAACAATGGTTGATACAGACGACAGAGAATAGATTTGCTAGAGCAAGTAAAGCAACTGGCCTGAAATAAGATTGGGGTTCATCACTGCAGAGAGATTCAGTGGGGTTATTAGAACAGGAATGCTGATTGGAGACCATTAGACATCTCCAAATTGTCACTTGTCATTTAAAAAGGGTCAGTTAGCTATCAATTGAGAAGGAAAGTTTCAAGACAAAGAGCAGAGAGAAGAAGAAATATTTTGGTCAGTATAGTAAAGGACTGTCCTCTCACTATTCACAACAGAAGTAGAGACTAGGACAAGTCAACCTAAGGAGGCTTTCTTTGATTTCTGTAGATGAAGCATGTTTATTTGTAAAGAAGTCTGGCCATACCGGTCCATACAACTTCCCATTGAAACATGCATCTAAGATTATTGTCCCTCACAGTGGCATCAACACCACTGTCTGGGCACCTACTTTACGATAAAACTATCTATTCTCAAAAATGATCTTCCATAGCCAAGTAATGAAGAAAGCATCTCTTTTAGAGAGTCAAACCCTGTGACATAATTAAAAGGAATTTGTCATTTTTTCTACTTATTTTCTCATGTTTTGTCTCTTAATATTTTTTTAAAAAAACTAAAGATACAATTTGCTAGTATTTCTTACACTTAAAACTATAGCCATTCAAAGTCAGTGTCTTTCAGAAATAAAATTCTAAGCTGGCTAATATATTTCCAAAAACATACTCCTTTCACTACACATCAAAACTGAAACAATGTAGCATTTTAACCATCACTGACAATCTCACCTGTGTCAGAAATTATATGGTTTTGTGTATACTAATAAATAGTATGAGAATTTTAAATAGTGTGAAAATAGGAGTGAAAATGTACTTAATATTCATAAAAATATTAGCACCAACATCTTTTGTGACATTTCAATTCACACTGTGACTTCTGGTTGACCCCTCCCCCAATATTGTGCTGTCATTGTTACTGCTATGTACTCCAGGAAGTAAGCCACAAAGGAGTTAAAAGGCTAGAGAGCTGATCAGTGAGGAAACACCAAGCTTTCAAACTGCATTGTTCTATTCCAAAATAATCAAACCATTTAAAGATAACCATCCATTAGTATCTGACTCTTGTCACTGTCAGATAGAGTCTACTGACTCACATTATTTCTGTATGCAGAGACTATTCAGCAACTGGTTTCCTCGAATTGGGCATAGCTCAATCTATGTGTCGTATTTGACTGGCTGGTTTTCCTTTGACTGGTGGAGTCAGCTTTATAAATATTTATTCACTTGTGACTCTTTTGTGTCTCTCTCTTTTTCTGTTCCAGCACAAAATTACAATCCCCTCAACTAGAATCTTCTTGTTAGCAGAAGGGCTCTGGCTTTCATTGCCTCCAGAAATTAATTTAAAAACCTCTGTAGCAATGATTTGGTTCACCACACTGAAATCATCATGTGTCTCTGAGGATGAATATAATTTTTAAAAATGTTGATAAGAAATTTGCATATAGACAGTATTTGGACACTAAATATATTTAATTACACTGCATAAATATATTCCCATTTCACTTTAATTGTGGCAGGACTATGATTATTTTACTAATTGAACATGAAGATGAATAGCTAATTTGTTTTAGTGCTACTTTATTATAAATGGTAGAAAAATACTTTAATACACTAATCAATCAATATGTTAACAATGCATAAAGCTTTATGTAAAATATCCTGCCTTTATTCATCCTAAAAGTTTGTAGCATCTGACTCCTGTAGACATAGGGAATATTGGCATCCTATAATGTGTTCAGGAATTACCAAGGAAATGGAGATGCAGATGCTCTATAAAGTAACTCACACAGGAGTGTCCCATCCTGTTCCCATGAAAGTATATGGTAATTCTTTAGTGTTTAACAAATAAATTATTCATTAATAGGGATTTATACTTGCTGTAACCTAAATATTTGGGAAACAAATTATTACATAATCTATTGTTAATCAGGAAGACGATGAGGTTAGTTGCAGTGTCCAAAAGGTGAGAAATAAATACAATATTACACTGCTTGATCTTATTAATTTTGAAGAGAAGGAGAATAATAGTCCCATCAGAGCACTGCTTGAATAGTATCAGTGTATATAGTTCATGCCTTCTCAAACAGGTGGTTTCTGGATCAGTATCAGGGAGACTGCAAGTCAGTTAGAAAAATCTCCCACTGTGTGCAACTTATCTTCATGGAGATGTCATCCTGATAAAAAGATACCCTCCCTGCTTCTTCCTTGAGAATAGTTTTTTTTTTTACTAAAGCTCTTTTTACTTCTTTGCCATCATTCAACTTCACCATCTTAACATAAATTAGAGTGATTCAGATTTCCTCAGGGACAAAACATTCATATTATACATGTAGTCATCCATGAGGAGGGGTGTGATGACTACTGTTTAGAAACAAACCAAAGACGATAATAAAATCATTAACTATGTCAATATAAATGCTAATAGAAAGGGAAAGTTGGATCCATGTCTAGTATCACATTTTCTCTGATAGAAAATTAGAACAGAGAAATTGAATCTGACAAATTTTAGCATTTAGAGACCAACATCAAAATTGTAGTCTTTAATACACAATGAATGGCAGAATGCTTCTTAATTAAACTGTGCTTTGTTTGGGCCAGAATGAATAGTGTTTTCCTAGCAAATGAACTGATTCACAGTCTCCCAGAGGAACCCTTAAAAATATAGTACAAAATAAAGGTCATAATGTTAGCAAAAATCAAATTGATAAACCTGCACTAATTATCTTTGGTATTATAACACAGCCAATGGAACTGCAGTCTGAAAGATCATAAAGGTGGACTGATTAGCAGTGCCTTGAACTAACGTTTATAAGCTGAACACACATTGTCTGCTGGTCACACAAAACTCCACATTCTACATTAAAAGTTAAATAAGACTCTATATTGAATTATGAACATGTTTAACCTTTTGGTAGAAATGACTTCATTTGTGGAAAAGCAAAATTAAATAAACTGTAGATAGGTAGATAGATAGATAATAGATACAAGTGGATATATTCATTCTATCTTCAAGGGCAACGTTAAAAGAATTGTTTGTCTAAAATCTTAGATGTCAAATTCTCCATCTTTTAGAAATTATTTGAAAGTACACATAAAATCAACCTTGAAAATACATCCAGTAAGTTTTAATTTTAAAAAATGCACAGTTTACTATGTATTTTATATGTAGTAAAATATTTCTCAGATATCTTTACACCTAGTAGATATTATTATGTTAGGCATGGGTCTCTAGAAGAACAGGAGGATACAGTAAATATATACTAAAAAGGAATCTGCTGCATTGGCTTACACAGTATGGAAAAGGAAGTGAAACAATGGCTGTCTTCCTGCACTGGAGGCCAAGATATCAGCAGACACTTTGTTTACTAAGCTGGGTGTCTCAGCAGGAGGATTCCTGGAGAGCTGTCAGCCTTCCAACCACTTAGGAAGGTGAAAGAAGCCTGCTTTTCCCCTGGGCAACTCTATAACTGGTCTCTTAGTGGACAACACTATTCACTCCAAGTGAATCATCCCACTCCAGTGAAATCTTCTGGGGAAGTACCCTCACAGACCCATTCACAAGCTGGTCTCTTTGTTGATTACAGATCCAATCAAATTTCCAACCAAGATTCAACACCACTGTTATATGTTAGGTTTTGTTCTTCTTACAGTTCTACTAATGTTAGTGAGGTTTAATCATAATAACAAAATTGATATTATTTCTATTGTTCAATGATAAAAACTCTGGGGCATATATTTTCAAAATAACAACAGAATCATCAGTATGAGCAGGCTTTGGGTTTGTTGCTACCAGAGTAAATTTTAGTTTTGTTTGCTAACTTGCATCTGTTGCGGAATCTAAATTACTTAAATGTAGAGGGCAAGAGGTTTCTGTGCGCACAAATAAGCCTGGAAAATTTAAACACACAGGTTTTTCTTCAAAGAAAAGAGATGTTTACCTGTCTTTCTCCCAGATATCTGGGAATGAATATAGTTTACAACCTTGTGAGCCCTTGCTAGTGAACCAGTCTCTACCTGCATCCCCCAGAATATTAGGCTTATTTATCCCAGATCCTTTCCCCTTAGATAGTGACCATTGTGTCTAAGTCCATAAAATCCATACTTACGAGAGATATCCCTTGTACTTTATAACAGCCCAAGTGACTTCTCTTAGGGTCAGGCCAATCTTGTCTCCCACAGGTACTATGCTTACAGCAGTGATTTTTCCCTAGACCCTTTTCTTGAGAATTGTTTCTGAGTTAATAGAACCTATTTTAATGGACAAAGACATAGATACCGTGGAAAGACTTTAATGTAAATATTTCTTGAAACTTTGTTATACACGTGGGACAGAGTCATCAGAATTTTTGTTTCCCAAATTGTGTTGTGCTTAAATGTAGCTAAAATAAATGTGCTTGGGTAAGAGTCAAGAAGTTTGAACCAGTGACAGCTAACCAGGTTGATTTGAAAGGAGCTTCATTCTTGTCTCTTGACAAACAGTTTCAATGCTGACCATAGGGCCTCTGGCAACACCCCACCCCACCCTCGCAATTGAAAGTATAATCTTTTCTGCTTAACAACACTTACTTCTTCCCTTCCTTAACTATCCTTAACACTTTCACAGGAATACCTTAAGAATCTGCCCCAGATGGAGGACTTGGAGAAGGGACTGAAGGAGCTTAGGGAGTTTGCAGCCCCAGGGAGGGAGCAACAGTGGCAACTGGCCTGACCTCCCGATACTTCTGGAGACTGACCCACCAACCAAAGAATACACATGGAGGGCCCCATGGTGCTGGCCACAAATGTGGCAGAGGAGGGTCTTGTTAGCCATCAGGGGGAGGAGAGGCCCTTGGGCCTGAGGGTGTTAGATCCCCCAGTATAGGAGAATGTCAAGGAGGGAAGAGGAGAGTGGGTGGGTGGGTAGGTGAAAGAATACCCTCATAGTGGCAGAGGGAGGGGGGAGGAGATGGGGAGGTTCCAAAGGGGAAAGCTGGAAAGGCAGAAACATTTGAAAAGTAAATAAAGTATGAAAAAAAAAATAAAAAAAAAAAGAATTCGCCCAGCCACATTTTGTTAAGGACTGTGTAGTATGACTGTAGTGATGTTCGGTTTTTGTATTGAGCTATATTCAGTACTCTCTATAGTTCCCTACATTACACAAAGTTTCTTGATCTGTCCTTTTCTTCAATGGCAGGTTTTCCATAGTAAAATTTTCGTCAGATATCCATAGTTCTAATTAATCTAATGCTATCAAATGTCCTCACAGAGATGAACATATTTCCATTGTCTTCAGCATTATGTTTCTTCAATTTCTATGCATTTATCATAAGAAAATTAACCTTATTTTTGAAATAAGACTTGATTCAAATATCCCATGAACATGAAATTAACTAAGGGTAAAATATGTTGCATTTCATGTTATTTGTATTTATCATCAAATCATATCACTTAAAGCCATCCATATACATTTAAAATATGCCACTTTGAATTCTAGCCATATAGTTCTTATCTAAGACAAGTACTCGCTTCAGTATCAACAAATAAAGCAAACATTATTGCACAGTTTTTATAGAATGTAAGCACGGACTTAATGACTGCTATTCACAGAATCATATGTGTCTATAATATGCATAAGTTCAATTTTAATTTGTGTCGTATCAAGGGATGTACATACCCTAGTATTTAAGCATTTACTTTGGTAGAAATTTCAAGTGAAACAAATGTTCCAAAAGTTTTACAAGTTTGACTTAAAAGAAACAGAAAATGAAACAAGTAAAGTTAGATAATCCTTTCCTAAAAGGAAAAATTGGGAATATCAACCATGGCACCAAACGCATTGTTTTGTTCAACCTATTGTTTTTCTTCATGACTAGTGACAGCAATCTACTCAATCCAGTGGGAGGTGGGCTTCAAAGGTCTCCTGCCTGAGAATGACAGTGTATCTCTTCTGTGTTCCCAGAAATACGTGTCTTAATACAATAAAGGGATTTTAAGGATTCTGCCATTGCATAATTTGCATAGATCATAAAACAACATACCTGATTAATTTCTCTAGTAAATGAACTGCATTATTATAATTTATTTCAGTAGATACTTCTGTTAATTTAAAAGATTTCTTGTCATATATTTCAAACTCTTTAGGTGGCCTCTGATGAGGAGACAAATTAGAGTTGGAAGTTATAATCAAATCCAAAGGAAATCTGCTAATCACACACACACACACACACACACACACAAATTCATCTCTGGAGTTTTAAAGTAAACATTGACTTCCATGTGCTTCTAAGTATACTGACAAAAACTGAAACAATAAGAAAAAAAACTTTGGAAATAAATTTAACAGAAAACTTAGATTTCTAGGTTTTGGCAAATACAAATTTGCTTTTCCAAGTGTATTTTGAGTTCTATTTCTAATTATCACATGTCAATAATACTACATAATGAGAGCTCCACATAAATTTATACAAAACACATAACACTTAGAGAGCACTGTGACCATCAATAAATGCAAATGGATAGAATGTGGACCATAAAATGTGAATTGATTTACTCATTTTTTCTTTAAATAAAATTACTATTGCCATTCTACTAGACCAGCACAACATAATTTGAAATCTAAATATTTATCCCTATATTCATGGATAAATTGTGCTCTCACCCCTCAACAAAGAAGTTAGTCTTTGCAATAGAGTGAGACTATTAAATAAAATTGCAACCAATACAATGTGAAGAACAAATGATTTTATAGATTATTTATAAAATAATGTATAGATTATTTTTATAGATTTTTATAGATTGTCCAGCTTCAAAGGATACATGTCAAAAAATTTAGCAACACCTAAGGCTCAGGAGACTTCACTGAAGAAGGAACAGTGTGATGGCTATTCTCAGTTGTCAACTTAACTATATCTGGAATAAACTAAAACCCAGAAATGTGGGGCACACCTGTGATCCTGATCTTGAGGCAGGAAGACACAGCATTTTGATTGGATCTTGAAGTTGGATGGAACAAGCTTTTGATCCAGGTCCACACATGCCTTTAATCGAGATCTTGAGGCACACCATTCATCTGGGTCATACCTTCTGCTGAAAACCTATATAAGGACAACAGAAGAAAGAAGGGTTTATTCTTTGCCTGCTTGTCCTGACTTTGCCAACACACCCATTGATTCCAGTTTATACAGTAGACCAGATGAGACACATAGACTTGTGAGGCTGAACAACTACTAGATTTTTGGACTTTCCATTCACAGCGAGACAATGTTAGGTTAGGTAAGCTGAAGCCTACAAGCATTTCCAATAAATTCACTATATATATATACTGAGAGAGAGAGAGAGAGAGATTCATTTCATAAGTTCTGTGACTCAAGAGGACCATGATTAATACAAACAGAAAGATTGATAAGAACCATATGACAAGGAAATCTGCTGTTGGATAGTGTCTTCTAAAAATTACAGGGAAGATGTACCCATGATACCTCTACAATATGGCCACTAAAAGAGACCTGACTAATGATGATGCCAATAGACATGTTCACAGGGAAGGGAGAAGTCTAGAAGGGGTCATACTTATAGACAAAGAATTACAGATAACTAACAACTATTGAGAAAGAGAAACTTAGTCTCTCCAAGAATGAGCTCCCTAATTGGTTATCCAATATCAAGTAATCAGCCCTGAAACTACATACATACAAGGACCATTAAACCAACTCAATAACTTGAATATATATATATCTATATATATAGATATATATATAGATATATATATATATACACACACACACACACATGTAATAAGAGACCATAGTTTTACAGAAAATAAGAGGGTGGGGGTCTGAAGAAGGTTGGAGGGAGAAAATACTATTATTATGTTTTAAATAAAATACATTAAAAAAAACAATGAATGACCAAGGACTGGACAGATGACTCAGCAAAAGAACATTGACTGCTTTTCCAGAGGTCCTGAGTTCAATTCCCAGCAACCACAAAGTGGCTCACAACCATCTGTAATGAGATCTGATACCCTCTTCTGGTATGTCTGAAGACATCTACAGTGTCCTCATATCAATAAAATAAATAATTCTTTAAAAATATGACCAAAACAGTTCAAAGTATGACAAAAGAAAAGATAGATAGATAGATAGATAGATAGATAATGTTAAGTACTGATATTTATATACAAATAAATACATATAAATACATAATACTTATATAAATGGAGAGACAGAGAGAGAGAGAGAGAGCAGTGAGAACACAGAGCTTATACAGAGAACACAAGGCTCTTACATTTTAATACTTTACTGATGTAGGTGTGGATTTTCATCTGAAAAATGTAATGACATTTGAACACTTCAGTCCATGTATCACGTAAAGTCCTAGAAAAGCATATTCATTTTGACATTTTTCTCATTTAGCAAATGCTCTTGAATCAATACTATGTGGTTAGTTGTAGACAGAGAAGTCAAATATCAAAGAAACACTAGGAATGATCTTTGCAAAGAAGACTGATCAAGCAAGCTCTTCTAGACACCCTGCAAATATTGGTTTATTTCGACATTGTTGTTTTAATAAATGAAGACTCTGCTACAGTTGATTATCTGCTTTACATTTGAAAGTCTATTGATCACTAATGAGGTGAGTTTCTTAATTGGACCATCAGGATCAGGATGTTGTAAAAATATTCAGGCAGAAGAGCCTTTCTTCTATTGACTATTTCATAAGCACTAATGATATTATATATAGGGAAATTTTGCTTCTTTTCCTGATTGAAATATGATTTCACAATATTGACTTTCCTTGATAATAAAATATGACTGGATTATTAGACATCATTTTAATGGTATGGGATTTGCTATGTAACTGATTGTAGACATTCTTGATTCTTTTAGGGAATCTTTCTAACTATTGAAAACACGTTTCCTCACAGGGTGGCTAGAACCCACTCAAGCTTTACTCTTAATAAAAAAGACATTTAAACCTGAACTAGAAAGAGTACAGACTTTCAAAGCTTTGAGGTGTCTCTAAAAACACACCTAAAATTGTATTGAAAGTGTGACTGCCTACTTGCAAGAACTCGAAGATTAAGAGACACAAAGTTGTATCATGAAGAAATTGGAAATCATGTTTTGAGAATGGCCAATTCCTTAGCATTTTTTTAAATATGTGTCACTCTTGATTGCATAGGCATTTTCAAAATTATACACATTTCATCTCATTTGGTATACCAATTTGAGGCAGGTGTTCCCTCCCCTCTATATCTTATAAATAAAAGTGTAGAATCTCAAGTAATTCTATACTTACTTTTAATGAAAGAGTTGATGGCAGACCCAGAGTTAGAAACTTTATCTCTTCTCTTTCCTGGGGTTGTTTATGATCTACTTCATATTCTTTTCATCAGACTACAAATTGACTAGTACATTATTAATGTGCTCATTAGTATATGGGCAACATGTGTAGTATATTTGTATGCTGCACTGAGAAGTAAATATTCTTATTATCACTCCTAGTTTTTATTTCCAGACTATTAACTCTGAATTTATTAGCTCAGGATTCTTGTGGCTAGAATCTCTTTCAGATATGATTTGAAACAAATATTTAGAAATAAAATATTTCATAAAGAGAGCAACTATTACAGAGTAATAAACAAAATGTCTTCACTGAGTGATATGTCCATGTATTTGTCAAGTCTTATGTCTAATTCAGGTATATGTGTAATTTCTGTCAGAAAGAAATAAGAAACTATATAAATTCTGGTACTTGAAGTAACCTGTAAGTGTCCCTACAGCATAGGACAGAGTGACCATTGCTTACTGTCCATGTGCTTTTGAAGCCCTGGAATGATCTAAGTGTTCGTAGTTACATCCATTTACTAAACACTGAATGGCACAAAACCTTTCCTAAATCCCAAGGGGCAGACCTCCTATTCACTCACCACACCAAATTCGTTGTAGAGGAGCAGAAACCTGGTCCAGGTATTAAAAGTTTAATTCTGTCACATAGAGAAAAAAATTGCAAGCAGAGTCACCAACCTCTATGAATTTCTAGATTTAAGGACACTGCTTACCAAGATAATTCTCATTCAGAAGTGCTACATATAAAAATTGCCAGGTCTAATGCTGTATGCCTATAATCTCAGTTCTTGAGATGTGGAGGGAAGGGAATAGCAAGTTGAAGGAAGGCCATTTTGAGTTACAGGGTGAGTGTCTGTTCTAAAAGGAAAGCGGTGTTAGGGGGAGAACTTCAAACTACAGACATCATATTTTCTCTAACCATAAAACTAAGAGAAATAACAAGTGTGGAGTCCCTCATTCGGAGGAACTTTAAACCATTCTCTGGTTCATTTCATTGATATTCCACCATATTAGAACCAGGATTAAAATTTTGTCAATTGCCAATTGGTGAATCACTCATGCAAAAGTTAAACAGCTAAGTGACATTGCCATACCTGAATGACTCAAATGTGTCCCCTACTTTCATGTAAAAGGCAATCTCATATTACTGTTGATAATGATGTTATGATATTGCTTAATACATTTACATTCCTTTATTTTGATGTTCAATAAACTTTTGGGGTTCCTACTTTACTCATACTCATAGATTGAGGAAATCATTGCAGAAAACAAAGTCTTGTACTCTATCTTCAGGGTATGTTCACACAGAATAACACATCCATATAGTACAAGAAACTGTATGCATCCTCCAAAATTGATACACTTGACCCAAACTTTGTCTTTGGTGAAAAAGCCTTTATGTAGATATAAATGGGACATTTCTATTCAAGAACAATAGAGAGTAGGCTCAGACAATGAGAGATGACACAAAGAGCATACAAATGAGAACATAGATTTTTGTAAATGTTTTGCTTCAAGAGTTGGGAAGATGGCTTAGCAGATAAAGTGTTTTGTGTATATGGACCCACATAAAGACCAGACAAAGTGGCTCATATCTGTATTATAGGACAGAGATAAGCAGATCGCCAGGCTAACCTGTCAGCCACTCTATCAGAAAGAGCTAACTCCACACTCCCTGAGAGACTGCATCTCAAAAAATAAAGTAGAAAACAAAAGAAAAATGCATTCAAGGTTGACCCTGGGCCTCCATGTGTACATACACAGGTGAGTGAGTGCACTCACAGCTGTGCACACACAATATCCCTAACCCCCAACACACATACATACACATACTCTTAAATAAAGTCTAATGCCTCAAGAATATCAAGACTTGACAAAATCTTCAGAACTCTAGACTACTTTTGTAGTATTCTGAATAGTGTAATAATCACTTTTTGTGGCATCTTTGCTTTCTTTTCATGAGGCTTATCTGAAGCTCTCAGGCACTGTTCAGAGTCCTTTAGCCATGGACATTGACTTATCCTGCTAGATCATGCTCTGAGTAAAACTAACAGGATCTGGAATTTCATTCTTCCTATCCTCAAGTCCAATTCAACTTTGTGAATCATGTGCCTAATACATTATGCCTAATGATTCTCCAATTCTAATTTTTTTCTGAAAGGTCCTCGCAAATGTTTTGTTTCCTTTACCGTACTTTAATATTTCATCAATCCAGTTTCTTTTCCTTTTATTTCTAGGTGTAAGCTAGTCTCTTAGTCACTATGCTTCCAAACACAGCCATTTTTATAGTGAAATATATTTGTCCTAAACTAAGTGCTTCGTGGCTCTTCTCCAGTTACTTTTTACAACCTCTAAATATTGAATTAATTTTTAACAAAAAGTAAACCTTTATACAAACAACAGTCAAATGGGAAACTCTCTATTTTGGGTCAAGAGAGTGAAATCTTTAACTCTGTAAAAATAATTCTTATAGTAGAAGAGAGAAAAAGTACTCAGAATAATTGTCCAAAAACTATCCAAAAATTAATAAAAACATTATTCTAATGCAATGTTATTCCTTTTTAACAGATCACACACACATACACACACACACACACACACACAAAGCCTGCCTAAAGAACACTCTCTCACATTTCCCTTCGTAATGGTCCTAGATTAGGTATCAAATAATGTTGGAATGATACGCCTTCTTTCAAGCTTTCCAGGTAATGAATTTGTTTTGAATTTCAGCTCATAGGGAATCTTCTCTACTCCCACTGAGGCAATCTTGCTGATCAGCAACATTTGGTGCAAATAGTAATCAGACTTCAAAATTATGCAAAACATTCTCTATTTCTCTGAAATTTTCACTGAATTATTTAAAACTCAGTGGTGGAAACAAGCAGCAGCTGTGGCGTGAAGGGGGTGGGGACTTGCAAGCATGCACAAAGGATGTGGGAACTCTCTGAGTTTAATTCATATTAGCTGCACACCATTCTCCTGGCTGGACTCTGCATTATAACTGGGTAGCATGCATCATTTATCCAAAGATGACTTTTTTTGCTTCCAATTAAAAGTGTTCATCATAGCATCTTGGCAACTGTTTAAAATGTATAAGTTATATTATATAATTCCAATTCATTCATACAAGTGGCTTTTACTGTATACTGTATACTCTTTCACTGGATGAAATGTATAGCAAATGACAGAATTTCAAATAGCACAAATCAAGGAGAAGCATAATTTTCTTCCCAAGCGATTGTCATATTGTGCATGACCATATATGACTATTAGATCAATAAAATAAAATTATAACAATGAAGAAGGGATAAAAGCAAATTTAAAAGAAAAAAAAGATAGAATTAAGGGATTTGATAAAGCCTTGCCATATCTTTATTGGACTGTCTTATTTAACAGAAATCAAGAAGTCAAACATAACAGGTTATTCTGATATATCAGGCACCAAATTCATCAGAAATATAACATGGATAGAGAACTGTGATGAATAATAAGAATGCATACTGACCTGTTTACTACACTCTTTCCATTTTTTTTGTTTGTTTTTTAGTGAATTATGACCTACATGGACTGTCTTATGTAAATTCAGAGAACAATGAGTGGGTTTTTTAAATCTTTCTTCCACTTAGATTACATTCCACTCACTGTCATCTCCACAAAATGATTTATGTGAGCTTCCTATTTCTCCTGAGTTAAGAGATATGCAAAACTTAATTAAATCCAACTTTTTTCTCTAACTTTGATTAATTCCATTAAGAGTTTTTAGAATACAAAAAAAAAAAAAAACAAGACACAGGGACTGTGTGGTTGAAATTATGGTTTTTTTTTCACTTAATATGTATGATTTACCAAACCATTCACCTGCAGATTTTGACCTTGAAATAATAGCTGTGATGGTCATAAATTCTAAAAGAATAAACAAAGTTTACAAATTAAACACAAGAAAATGTGCCTTTCCTAGTGATCCATTAAGAATCCCTCTGTGCATAGATATAAAACTGTCCAAATCTATGATGAATCTTTTCAAGGCTATAGGTATATTGGGGACTATAGGTAGAAATAATCAAAACTATGCTATGAATTACTTTAAAGACAATCATTTCTCATGACCTGAACACAACGTTCCATACCTTTCTGTTTTGTGATTTCTATTCCTCAGTGGAGAGGAAAAGAAAAGAGAACAATTTGAGAAGAATCAAGAAAGAAAATTAGAAAGAAAGCATGCATCTTGAACATCTTAAGCGGAAAAATATGTGTAGAAAAAATAGGAAGACCTGGTAGTAAAGACAGCTTGAGACAGATATAAAAAAATCAGTGGATTTTAGTTCGATGAGAACTTAATTGGCTCCATCCAAAAGAGTCAGTTGAGGAAATAAAAGCCTCTTACATATATGTTCTTCTGTTTCATGCACCAGAAGGAACTGCTTCTATTGTATGTAGTTTCACGGAGTGTGGGTTTAGTCATATTCTAAGTAGTTTTGCTTAAAATAATATGGTTTTATTGAAAACACGAGCAGGAAACAAGCAGTGTTTATGTCTCAGATGAAGGTTGTCATGAACGTTTTACACAATTTCACTGAACAACATGTCTACTCTAAGTGTATATGACAGTCAAAACTGCCCGTGGGAAAGCATGAAACCAAAAAGAAATTAAACTAATTCCTACTAGAGGGATGGCTGAAGCAGTCACTCAGTTTCAAATGAGTTGCTTACTGTGTTGATAAACAAAAATTTTAAATCTAAATCAAAACTTATGTGGATTTAAAAAAAAAAACATTAAACCTATAATATGTTGTTTTCTCCCTCCCAAGAGAAAGACTTAGAGTGGTCAAAATTGTGAACAAACAATTAATATTGAATAAATACTGTAAAGTTTACATATTATTTTTGTGCGTACAACTAGTTTACTCATGTAAGTCGGTACCACATCTTAATTTTACCATGAGAACTGAAGGGATGAAATAAACTGCCCAAAATACTCCAACTAGATTCTAAAAATTTGGAACACCCAGAGCTCCAGGATGTGTTCTTGGCTTTAACTAATATACACACACTCATGCGTGTGTATGTGTGCTTATGAGTGTGTATTCCTAAATATAACCTTCTTGATGAATATAATGTTACTTGTATATATGGTTTTAAGGGCTGACAGTTTGGCATTGGATAACCACTTAGTGTGCTCTCTACTGGAGAGGAGGAGATTCCCCCCTCCTCTCTGTTAGCTTTCCTTAGTTGCCTGTAGTTCTTCATCTAAGATTAAGGCCTATTGTACCCTCCCACCCCTGCCCTTCCTCATCTACATTAGCATATTTATTGATGTTGCCTTTATTTGGGTCATATTTAGGCAGCCATGTTGGTAATACTGATGAATGTAGCTTTTAAAAATTTTAGGAAACACAAACTGCAAATGCCCTGTTCCTCTGACTCTAACAATGTTTGGTCCTCATTTTCTTCAAGAAACTCTGAGCCTTAGGTCTTAAATAGTAGCGTCAGCAATGAAAACGTATCTTCCACCTCCAGGGGACAGCCGAGGTGGATTGTGTTTATGTTTTTACACTCATTTTCCCCAATCCCTGTTTTATTTTTTCCTTTCCTATTTTTCAAGACAGGGTCTGTCTGTGAAGCCTTGGCTGTCCTGAATGCCTTTGTAGGCCAAGCAAGCCTCAAACTCACAGAGATTCATCCCCCCTGCCTCTGCCTCCCCAGTGCTGGGATTAAAAGCATGTACCATCACTGCCTGGCTCTTTCCCCATTTTAAAAGAGTAGTCCAACTGTTGTTTATGCTCCATGATTTTTGCAGGCATTTTCCACTGATGTTGTACAGACTAATCCAAAAACTGGTCAACTCAAATCCAATAGAGATAATAAATAAACTTGAATCTTTAAGAAGGCTTTGATGTATTTTATTTTATATACCTAATAACAGCAGAGCTGGTCTGGAGAGCTACTGCCTGTGTATATGAATTACTTCTTCCTAGGTGCAAGGACGAGTGGATAGAACATCCCAAAATGGTCAAAGCCAGACTTGGCCAGCAATTTCTAGGCAGGACTCTAGAGCCCTTCTATTTTAATTTTTCCAAAATTCCCACCCAGCTACTCCTCTCCAGGTTTTCCTCTTCCACTTCGATTACACTTTTAATTCTTTACTTTCTTTCCTTTGACTCATTTTTCTGTCTATAAGTTACTAAAACAATTGTATGACTTCACATATTAATAGATCACATCGTTTATTGGATACTGGTTCACTCAATGTCTTAGTTTGGGTTTTATTGCTTTGAAGAAACACCATGACCACAGCAGCTCTTAACAAGGAAAACATTTAATTGTGGCTGGCTTACAGTTTCAGAGGTTTAGTCCGTTAGTGTCATGGTGGGAAACAGGGCAGAGTATGGGCAGACATAGTACTAGAGAAGGAACGTAGATTTCTACATATTGATCAGAAGGCAGCAGAAGGGGACTGTGTGCTACACTGAGAGTGTGTTGAGAAATAAGAGACCTCAAAACCTGTCCCTACAATGACACACTTTCTCCAGCAAGGTTACACCTACTCCAACAAGACCACATCTCCTAAGAGCACCACTGCCTATGGACCAAGCATTTAACACATGAGTCTATGGGGGCCATTCCTGTTCAAACCACTACACTCATTCAATCTTTTAATCACCAATCCATCAAACATTTTTTATTTTTAATGTGATGGAATCTAAATTGCACTTTCACATTCTTAAAGAGTATGTATTTCAAAAATTTCTTTAACATCTTTCCAAAGCATCTATTCTAACTTGGAGAAAATGAAAATACAAGCTATTGTGCAATGTATTGACATTCTAAATAAAGATGCAGAGGCTCAATAAGACAAAAATTGATGGTATGATGTTAATTGAATGTTTATGGTAGATGATTTTTAACTAATCTTAAAGGAGATATTGAAATTTTTAAATATAAGTTTCAGATATAAATATAAATGTAAAATTATAGAACATAAACTAGCAATTTGATTTTGATACATTGCTAAACTATTGGTATAGTTTTGGAAGAGATGATTACATTCAAAGTGTAGACAAAAGGTAAATTGAGAAAACTTTACGCATCAAGAAGCAGACTCTCTTTTAAAGAATCTCAAAAAGCATATTTTTAAAAAATATATAAACTAATAGGACGTTACTCAAGAAACTTTAAAAGACAAACAATATAATCTGCTATTGTACTCAAAAGAAATGTTGTTGCCAAAGTGTAGGATACATTGGAGAGAAGTAGATTCAGGAAAGAAGTCAGAAGGTAGTTATTACCAATTATAGCACAATGAGAATCTCAGCTACAGCAGAAGCCAAGTGGCAGACCAAAATGCCTAAAAGCAAAAGAAGTCCATACATAAGGAAGTATTATTTTTCATGTGAGGAGGGGATGAAAAATAGAAAGCTTCAACTATAGGAAATTTATAATTCAGTAAGTTCATCAAAGTGAATGATTGCCACTCTGGATGGCATTACTGGGCGGGAGGGGGTTGTGCAATGAAACTGTTCTGAGAAGGGAGACGTCATGTGTCATGCAGGATAATGGATTATTGGGGAAATGTAGCTTGCAGGTGGGACCCAGAAATCCTTAGTTCTCGGAGGAAAATATCTCACTGGAGAAAGAACACAACACTTTAGAATGAGGCCCAAAGGGACTCTGAACTGGCATAATCTGATCTTCACTACAAGACATCCTAGAGCCATAAACATTTGAGACCAGTAGAACTATTGCTAAGTGGCTAAAATTTAGTTTGGTTGGGAGTCTTCCTGGGAAAGAGGTGCACATTTACACCTTGCTTTAGATAGGAGCCACAGAACATAATTTATTCACTTAGGAAAAAGACTGAACATAGAGGTTAGGATGACACTTGAGTCGATGATTTAATTCATACCCCCACAAGTAGTCTCTTAAGAGTCACTAAGAGGAGGAATCTGTAAAATATCTTAAAGCAGTTCAGGAGGGAGCTGCCAATGCAAGGAGCTAAAAATGAGATTGCTGGATAATCATGTCAGAAAGGAGGCTCCTGCAGAGAGCTCACTGAAGCAAAAGCAAAACAGATGTGTCTGACAGGTTGGAAAATGGCAGCAAAAGAATGAAGCATTGAATTTGTAAATTTATAAAAAAGTTGGCTTCCTTAAGGGGTTTACTTCAGACACTTCTGAATAAAGGCAAAGGACTTGTTAGAAAGCAAAATGTCATTGTATTACTAAGAGCTTAGGAAAGTGGTTAAGTGAGTCTAACATAACGATCAGAGACTTTAGGTATTAGCATTTTCCTAGGCATAATTTATTCTACCAATATAGAGGACAGAAATATTAATAGACAGCACATGACTCAGAGAAAAAAAGGAAAGGAAAGAAAAAAAAAAGACCAGGGAGAAAGCTGATATATATTAAACAGGAACCATGGTCTGAACACTGCACTCGATGTTTAACACATGTTTTCTCACTTCAACTTCATGAAAGTCTTATGAACTTATGAAATGATCATCTGTGCTATATTGAGAAGATGCATAGAGTTAGAAGACTTTAAGCAAAAATATTTACTTCAACAACTTTGTTATAGGAAATAGTTCATGAATACAAGAAAGATATTTACTACCAGAAAAAAATAATGGTTTTAAACTGGTAGGACCAATGCTAAAGAAGAATACATACAGAATAATTTATATATTTGTAAATGACAAATACTTAAAACTATATTCATTTTTAATATAAAATACCTTTTATTAGTAAGCACATTTAATAAATAAATACAATGCTTCCCTTTAATATAGTTCTAAAATGCTCAAAAGAAATATTTGTCAGAGTTTCTGACAAAGAAGCTTCAATAATCATAATAAATTCTCCAAGTCCTTGTTCATGAAGTTCTTGAGGTATCCTATCTTTAACAAGTCAAAGCAGAACTTGAATATGGTCACTATATAATCGTGTGACACTTCATGCTCTATTTTAACTAACTTTCTACAGATCTTTTTGGGGAGAGTGTGGTTGAGTATTTAGTACAGTGGCTATTAAATTTGGTTTTAAGAAAAAAAGTTAGTATGGTTTAAAAGTAAAACTTAGAATAATATCAATGAAGAATTCATACTACTAAGAATAAGAATAACTGCAAAGTACATCTCTAGAACATGCATAATTATTGAGTACAGAAAGACAAATCTAGTCCTTCTTCTTACCCAAAGTATGATAGGGCATG
Organism: Rhynchomys soricoides; assembly: GCA_019843965.1. Lineage (NCBI taxonomy): Eukaryota > Metazoa > Chordata > Mammalia > Rodentia > Muridae > Rhynchomys > Rhynchomys soricoides. Next base: position 3,454,599 of record JADRCH010000150.1, on the reverse strand, counting down.
AAACAGACTCTCAATCAAGGTGCTGAATAGACAGATGAGTGATCAGAGAAGGCATATTACAATGTTTTATCGATCTGCCAGTTAGTGATCCTTCACTGTGTCAAACACTGGAGATACAGGTCAAAGGGAAGAAGATTCATCTTGCCTTGTGGTTGAGAGGTTTCAATTTATGGTCCCATGGCTTACCAGAGTGTGAAGCTGCTGTGAATCTGAACATCATGACAGGTAGCCTGTGCCTCACAATGTACAGGAAGCAGAAAGTGACAGGAAGGACCAGGGACAAGACACTCTCTTCAAAGCACTGCCCCCTGTTATCTACTTCTTCCATCCAGGGTCCACCTGTTTAACATTTACCACCTCACAATAATGACATTGATTTTGAACCTATCAATGGATTAATCCGTTTTTTAAACTGGTGTTCTAAGGATCAAGTCATCTCATAAGAATTGAATCTCCCAGCTGGGAACAAAGCCTTTAACATGTGAGTCTTGAGTGTATAACAGGCAATAGGAGCTATACTACTATGCTTTTAAGGATTATTAAACATGGTCTACCTTCTATGTCTCACAGGACTGAAACCAAGGCTTCATTTTTAGTTTTGACTTTTTTAACATGAGTGATGAGAGTCATTCTAGCATATTTGTGCCACATCACTAATCCTAATCCTTAGTAATTTTACTAAGCTTTAAAAATTATTTTTATAAGAAAATTCATCACAGTGTTTAAAATGTAATGTTTAGTGTCTTTATGAGATGGAAGAATTTGGTTATTAGCTAACAAATGAGAATTCATTTTCATGATTGTCTTTGGTTCCATTTCTAGGATTTTTTTATAGCATTAGATATTTAAAGATTCTTTGCTTAAAAAGTAACTGAGAAATATCGAAAAGAAGATTTATCAATAATGTTTTAATTGTGAAACAGGTGCTATTAGTTTGTGTAAGTAGGACTGAATTAAAAACAAGTCATATATATTTCATAAATGTTGAAGTATCCTTTTCCATCTTTACAATGATGTTAGTATAAATTCTGACATAATATCATTGCTCATTTATTATTTAATAAGTAGTTAAGATATAACATAGTGACATGAAATTGCCTAATGGATTATCTGAACTCTCTGGTCAAGTAGTGGCTACCAGTAAATGAGTATTTACAGTACAACTTACTTTGGAAACATAACGTTATAAAGTAGATACTTAATTACTTTTAATTAAACTGGCAGCTTTCTACTGATCTGCAAAGTCTTTCCAATGCTAAGCCAGTGTCCAAAAATGCAATAGCAAAAATAAAGATGAAACCCTTTCTTTCACAGCATCACTGACTGGTTTGGCCAACATAAATTTGGTAATAACCTCAGTATACATTTTGAAACACTTAGTTTATCTTGATACTAACAGCCATAAATAAATACTAATAAAAATCTATATTGTTAACTATATTAGTAGATTTCTCAGGGAAAATGTTATTTTTGTATAAAATTTTAAATTCAGTATTTGTAACATAAAGTATCACAGAAAAACATCCAAGAATATCTCATAGGTGTAATATGCCGACTATTGGCTTGTGTCACATCTTGAACATCCACTAATCAACTTCTATAAGCAGGGACCAGTTTGAAGATTGAGACTCAGCAAGGAGTCAACCTATCTTCCTTCTTTATTAACTCTTAATTTTAAAAAATTGGTTTATATTGTTGACATATCCCTGTGAAAATGACACATCTAACAAAAAGGGAGAAAAGGGAGAACGGTGGCCCAAGAAACAACGGTTGGGTACTTTTTAGATTTGCTATTTCTGAGAAAAATAAATCATGTTCCTTTGGATTCAAGTGCTTTTTGCAATAAATGAGATTCAGAAGACATGAGGGAAAGGCATCATTACACTGGGTTGTTTCTTCCCATTTGCTCTCCCTGGGTAATTTTTACTTTCTTCCGGGAAGAAAAACAACACTCAACAGCTGCATAATTTATAGCATAATTGACACAAAACTATATTGAGTCCCCATGTCATTTGCCAGAGCTTTGTCATGATATTAGTTAGAGCAACATGGCTTGGTTTCTCAGAAGGAAAGTAGAGACACTCTCCTCATGAGACATGCTCCTTACGCTGAGCCAAGCAAAACCACAGTCCATTGTTCTCATGCTACTGTGTCAGGTCTGGAAATAGTCGAGTTCCTCTTTACTCACTTGCCACACAAAACTTCACTGAAGAACTAACTGCCCAGAGGTACAGTACACTGTTGCCTGACTTTTTTGAGGAACAGTAAGCACCTTTCAGGTGAGTGGATGGACAGGTTTAAGTCTATTGCAAGAACAAATCACATTTCTATTGCATCTCTTTGGAAATAGCTGCTGCAGTTTAATAATGTTGTGATTCTTCCTCACAGCATGCTGCAAACACAGCTTTGCACATTTCTTGACTCTGGACATGCAATGTCCTCTCCCGTGACTTCTTTACAGCTGTAAAATCTCAAATATTCCTTAGAAACTATGTATCCTAACCTCAATTTTTCCAATTTAAAAAGTAAATAAAAAATTTGAACACCTGCCAGGCTTTAAGAATACTTTTCTTTTTTAAACAAGTTCTCTTATCAAAGAAGATATGCATGTCTCACCTCTTGCTCTAAGAAGCTAACCAAAACAGCCTCTCTTATATGAAAAGGTGATCATCCCTGTACCTCATTCACAAATGCTATGATGATAATGGCAGTTCACAAATTATCCAGGGATAATCTCACCAGATCCAATTGAAGATCTAAATGTTTGTGAAGATACAGGAATGATCATCATCCCTCTCCAGAAATTCCAAAAGTCACTACACCCCTATCAGACAGGCAGAAGAGATGTTGAGTCTATGTTTCCTGATTTAAGAAAAACAAACACACTATATGTCTACTCATTATCTTCATTTTCCAATAGAGATCTCAGGTCTAGCTTTATTTTTTTATCCAAAAGGAAAAAAAAAATACAGAGTCAATCATACATGTTTTGTAATGAAAATGCTACTAAACAAGATCCAACTTGCTACCTCTTTTGAAAACACTGAATTATCTAAGCAGAACTGTCACATGTTCCTTTACGAATAAAAACTAAAGTGAACTACTTGAAGAGTTTCAGAATTATAAAACAGAAGACAAGACAAACAGCTAGACAGACATGCATGGGGGAGCACATCTGTATTCACAGTACTCAGGAGGCTGAGGCAGAAAGATCCTGAGTTCAAGGTCATCCTAGGCTACATAGCAAGACTCTATCTCAAAATAAAATAAAGATTTAAAATTTTTTAAAAAAAGGCATTTTTTAAGAAAAGTCTACAACTACTTCTTCAAATCTCTATCTTAAAATTTCACTTTTATTTACTCTGTTTTTTTTTATATTATATATAGTCTACTACCCTTGTTTCAAAATAAATAAAACTAAAAATTAAACATTCCTCAAATATGACTAGAGGATTCCACAATTATTGCATTTTTTGCACAGAATTGATTCTTTAGTGCAATTTAACTGTGGATCATGTGAGATATGGACTATTTATCTGGTGCTCTACTTTAGGGATATTCAATATATTAAACATCTGGACTTAGGGAGAATTGTCACAGAAAATTAGAGTCACAAGAAACTTCAAAGATCTGTAAGTCTAAACTGCTTTCACTGAATGAAGAAATTAAAACCAATAAAATGTGAGGGCTTTGTTTGTCTAGCATTCTGACTTTGACAGAAGTACAGAAACTAGTTAGCTAGTAGGGAGGAATGCAGATGATAAATGAATGAATCAAAGTTCACTCTTTTCTTTAAAGAGAATATTGTATTTTAGATAACTTGGTATTGTTTCAGTATTTTTAGAGGTTACATAGATCTTAGTCAAACAGTAAGAAACAAGTAATTTGTTTTCATCATGTAAGTCATAATCTGCACAGGAAAAGAACAATATATTTAGTAGCTCATGATGATGTGTATATAGTGTTCTGTGCTGATTCGCAAGTATTAGACGGCAATGAGCTAAAGACAATTCTCTGGTAACCTGCATCATGTATTATGCATAAAAAATGAACTGTTAACTAGTCTAAAGTAAGCCATCTTCTTATGAAAAGATCATTCACTGAGAAAGGATGCCTAAATGGAATACCTAACTTCCCACACATAATGTAGCTACAGACTGTACAGAAAGCCATTCATGATTAGAACAACTCTAGGTAAGAGACCTATATCCTTCATTTTCTGTACAAAAGATGCCATATGTCATAGTGTCTTAGAATCCTTTGGATACACTAAAAAATTAAAGAGCTTCTGAGTTGTGGCAACAAAAAGCAGTCTTTATAAAAATTGCACAGTATATATAATAGTAAACTTAAAATAAAATACAGATTTACGTATAAGTTGTTATATATATATGACAAAAATAAAATAGTTGTCTTTTTTTGTTTGTTTTCTGTTTTTTTTGGGGGGGGGGTTGGTTTGGTTTGGTTTGGTTTTGCTGTTTTTCTCAAGACAGGGTTTCTCTGTGTAGCCCTGGCTGTCCTGGAACTCACTCTGTAGACCAGGCTGGCCTCAAACTCAGAAATCCGCCTGCCTCTGCCTCCCGAGTGCTGGGATTAAAGGCGTGTGCCACCACTGCCCGGCTTGTTTGTTTTTGTTAATGTACTTTATTAACTCCAGATATGGCATTGTCATCTGAGAAGATGGGAGCAGGTTTGGTGAGAGAGCAAAGGGATCAGTTTGTTTCCTTGTAATCTGAGCAACTTGAGAAACTTTGAAGGCAGCAGCTGATGCTCTAAACTTAGCAACATGATATTGTAAATATTCCAGACAATCATCCTGTTTCCAGGGGGAAAGAATAACCAGCTGGTTTCCTGTCTTCTTTTAATGTTGTCCTCTGGCCCACTGGCCAGTCCTGTATGTTCATCACCTCTGTATGGATACAAATATGGTAGGTGGTTAAAATACTTAGGAAATCAGATCATTCCTAAAAGCTAATGTAGATAATTACGTATAAGTAGTTTTCTCTTTTTCTCATGGAATAAAATAATTGAGCCAGCTTTCCCTGATAAACTGTTCATCTTATATCCTTTAGTCTCTAAATACTTCAGAATTTATAAACATGACAGAATTAATAAAGTTTCATATCATTGATCACAGTCATGAAATATTCATCTCATCGTGTCAGTCTGCCACTACATTTTTAAATCAAATAGATCATTAATGGCCTTGACTCCATATAGCTCTCATATATGTGTTCCTAGTGTTTTCCTAAAGTATTCACAATATTGATTATATTTCTTATTTCTATTCACAACCTCTGGAAGATTTTAGAAGAATATATCATTGCCCTTACAATCTGCTTATTATATTAAAAAGTAAATTGGAAAAGATTTTATATCTGGTCACAGTGAAATAGTCATTTTCTGATACAAGCCATATGGCATATTGCTTACTGAGTTAATGTGCTTTAAAAATAAATTATTTTCCAATGTTAATTATGCAGGAAAAAAATCTTATTTATGCCAACTCATTAGTTTTATGTACATACATAATTACACACATTGCATACATGCTATTCACAATTACTCTAATACAGAATTAGTTTAATTAGTGTTATAGACTCCTAGACCTTAAGAGGCCCCCAGAACTTAGCACAACTGATGCCATGGTGGAAGTATCATTCAGGCCTTGAAACCCAGCATGTAAGCAGCAACACCCGCCAAAACAAGGACAAAGACCTAATCCATCAAAATCGACAGTTTCGGAAAACTCTCAAAATGTACTAAGCTTGGTTTTTTTTTGCTTCTATGGTTCCACTTCTGGTAGCTGTTTAAGTTAAGTGAGGTATTATAACCTAGGATATGTTTTGTATGCTTACAAGTTCACCTTAAGAAAAGATCAGGTCTCTCCTGGGGTCTCAAACACCCAGTGTAGTTACTGGTGGGCTAATAAAGACATGCTATTGGCCAGAATTCCATGTCTGTGTAATCTTCTCTGGTAGATACCTCAAACATTAATAAAGAATTTAAGCACATAATGTACAAGTAAACAAAATGAATTGTCCTTTATTATTAGTTAGAAGACACACTTAAGAATGAGAAGGATACAATCATTTCATTGGATATTATAACAAATATATTTGCTTCTCAGATGAGAATCATCCTTATACTACTACATGCTAACTAAAAAACCATGAAATAGCAGCCAACAACATCCACTGGACTTGAAATAGTTTGTTTAGAACTATTTTCTAATCGCTTTTAAAAAGTAAAACATAAGACTGTATAAAAATAATATTTATTTGCCTATCTCTTTTAAAGAATTTCTTGAACAATCAATAAATTACTGATAAAATCATTAATAAAATCACTAATCTGTATGTGAATATTAGATGAGCAATGAGTTCTACCTTTCAGGAAATGGTCTGGTAATAAACAGCTAGTGCTATGTATAAAAGCAACAAAATGGAATTTGTCTATGTCTCCTCCAAAATACACAAGTAAAGGTGATAGTTTTATTTATAGAGGAGGTACTGTGTGTAATGTCTTCACAAAAGAGAATGTGATTGATTTGAGAGTAAATTTTGGAAATGTCATTAGCAGAAAATGCATTTGAGAGGCAGGTAGTACAGACATGGCAAGTGAGATGTGCAAGGACCAGAATCAGGAAGCAGAAGCTGTGCTGGGCATAGTCTGTAGAAAGGGTAAGGGGGAAAAGTGAGGCAAACAGTGTCTCCATGGGGAGACCTGGAGGCAACTTCCTAAAAACAGATCTTGAGTTTTACAAGATACGTGCATTTGGGGGAGCCTGTAGACTAGCCTGGAAAAAGTGTCTACTCTCTTGGATAGTTGATTCATATAATAAAGCCTGGAGAGAAATCTGTTCTCAGACTACAGCCTAGACTTAAAGAATTTTAATCCATGCATTTATGGCTTAAGAAAATAGAGGCTGGATGAGAAGTGTCATCTTTAGAGCAGACCTTACCAAGCACTCCAACAGGTTTCCTTAATTGCTTTTTGATCACTGGCAAACATATTCTCTTAGCTCTTAGAGGTTTACCCAAGCTTAGGTTGAATTTTCATTGAGGTTAATGGGTTTTGAGAAGTTCTAGTCAAATTACACAGGCAGTCCCGAGTACTTGGTGACTGCTCAGAAGAGTGTGTAATGAATGAAACCTGAATGTGATGCTCACAGGTAGAAAATTATAACTGGATTTTCTCTTATGAACATCAGAGGTTCAAAGAAATTCAATTTAATTTCACATAATTGTATTTAAGCAACTACTAGATGTGGGGAAACCCTGCTAATTAAGGTCACAGTATATTGTGACCAGATAGGTCCTCTGATTCCAGTGCAAAATAAAGGACTCCCTTTACCAGCAGGGCTTCCCCTTCTCTGACTGTCTGGGGATCCTGGGCCCTACACACTCTACCTGGGGAAGGTGAAGTAGTTCTTGGCAGACCTATAAGTTCAACTCCTCTTTGCCCAATAAGAAGCCACACAGCAGGTACCTGGGCCTCCTAGAATGCTTCATCGTAAAAATGAGGCATTCACAGTACTTGAAACTCCAATCAATGATTCACCCTGAAAACTCCTTCCTACTCTTCAAAGTTCACATATAGCTCTTTTCCACTAGGAATAAAGCCTATGCATAAAAAAACCACCCAGAATAAAGGTATGTGCACAAGCTAAGAGTGTTGAAAAGAGCTGTTTCACTGAAGACGGGGGGATGCCTTCTTTACTCACTCACTCCCAGCCAGACTTGGATCCTGTGGAACTCCACCTCTTCTGAACACCCTGAGAAGGAGGAAGTGGAGATGAAGAAACACAGCTGTACCCCGACACACACACCACAACTGGCATTATGGTGTATAGAGCAAAATAAAAGTTGTATGAAGCACAACAACTTATAAGACATAGGCACTAACTTTCAGTTTCTTCCTAAGATGCTTGCTCTAGAGGACCATAGTGTTATTGCTAAAAAGTGGGGCGACAGAAAACTTTTCCCAGTTTCTCCTTTCTTGGTGTTGTCATGAAAACACTAACACCTTTGAGGCAGAGATTCCATAAGGTTATTGTAAGTTACCATGGTAGCATGGTAATCTCTACAATCTTCTTTATTCTCTCACATTGCAGGCCCTAGATAGCCTAAGAGGTTTTTTGACAGCATGCACATTTGGAAGATTAAATAGAAATTTAAACTTTGCAAAGCTTCTATAAGGCAAAGGACATTGTCAATAGGACAAAACAGCAACCAACAGATTGGGAAAAGATCTTTACCAATCCCACATCCAATAGAGGGCTAATATCCAATGTATACAAAGAACTCAAGAAGGTAGACTTCAGAGAATCAAATAACCCTATTAAAAAATGGGGAACAGAGCTAAACAGAATTCTCAACTGAGGAATATCAAATGACCAAGAAGCACCTAAAGAAATGTTCAACATCCTTAGTCATCAGGGAAATGCAAATCCAAACAACCCTGAGATTCCACCTCACACCAGTCAGAATGGCTAAGATCAAAAATTCAGGTGACAGCAGATGCTAGCAAGGATGTGGAGAAAGAGGAACACTCCTCCATTGCTGGTGGGATTGCAAGCTGGTACAACTACTCTGAAAATTAGTTTGGCAGACCCTCAGAAAAATGGACTACCTGAGGACCCAGCCATACCCGTCCTGGGCATATAACCCAAAGATTCCCCAACATATAACAAGGACACATGCTCCACTGTATTTACAGCAGCCTTATTTATAATAGCCAGTAGTTGGAAAGAACCCAGATGTCCCTCAACAGAGGAATGGATACAGAAAATAAATTTTCACAATGGAGTACTATTCAGCTATTAAGAATGATGAATTCACAAAATTCTTAGCCAAATGAATGGAACTAAAAAATATCATCTTGAGTGAGCTAAATTATCCTAATTGCAAAAGAACACACATGGTATGCATTCACTGATAAGTGGATATTAGCCCAAAATCTCTGAATACCCAAGATACAATTCACAGACCACATGAAGCTCAAGGAGAAGGAAAAGCAAAGTATGTGTGCTTTGGTCCTTCTTAGAAAAGGGAAGAAAATACTCACGGAACAAATACAGAGACAAAATGTAGAGCAAAGACTGAACGAAAAGCCATCCAGACACTGCCCCACCTGGGGATTCATCCCATATACAGTCACCAAACCACAATACTATCGTGGATGCCAAGAAATGCTTGCTGAAAGGAGCCTGATAAAGCTGTCTCCTGAGAGGCCTGTCAGAGCCCTACAAATACAAAGGCAGATGCTTGCAACCAACCATTGGTCTGAGCTCAGGGTCCCCAATGGGGGAGTTAGAGAAAGGACTGAAGGAGCTGAATGGGTTTGCAGCCCCATAGGAAGAACAACAATACCAACCAACCAGAACCCCCAGAGTCCCCAGGAACTAAGCCACCAACCAAGGAGTACACATGGAGGGACTCATGGCTCCAGCTGCATATATAGCAGAGGATGGCTTGGTCAGGCATCAATGGGAGGAGAGGTCCTTGGTCCTATGAAGGCTCAATAGATGCCCCAGTTTAGGAGAATCAAAGGCAGGGAGGTGGCAATGGGTGGGTGGGAGGGAATACCTTCATAGAAGCAGGGGGAGGAGGGATAGGATAGGGGGATTCTAGGAAGGGGGGAAATCAGAAAAGGAGATAACATTTGAAATGTAAATAAAGAATATATCCAATTTAGAAAAAGAAAAAATTAAACTTTATAAACTTTATAAGTGATATAATCAAGTATAGATATTAACACTATTAATTGTTGCTACTTAATAAATCAGTCAACACATGATTGAATATGATAACTTTTGGAGAAATGAATACACTTCTGTGGGATGTGTAGTTTCTACCTCTCTAATAGGCTTCTTAAGTCCTCAGAGTTTTACTCAGATGTATACATAGGATGCTGAGCATGTTGGAGACCGCCAAAATGACTTTTATGCTTGACAGAGTTATATAGTTTGTTACAGAAAAATCTGAAATGGTATCTAATGTGAAAAATGGACATATGTCAATGCACTAGTAAATAAGCTAGTCAGATACACGTAGTGACTAAATAATTAAAACATATATATATAATTTTCAAAATATAATCAAGGAGTTTTGGAGAATTCCACCAAAATATAAAAGTGCTAATTACTGAGCTATCTTAGATACCCCCATTTTTGGTTTTTCATACTTAAAGTCTCATAAAATAGGATATCTTACGGGGAAGTCCCTTACTTAATCACAAATCCTACAACATCATCATTTCCTTCTCAATGATATTTTGACATATCCTCTGTCTAATTTTATCACTGAGATATCAATATGTGGCTCTTGGAATGTGGCAGTAATGTTGCCTGTGTTATTAGCATGCTGACGTTAGCCTAAGAATAAAAGCCTGAAATTTTAACCACATCTTCCACACTCCTAGTGTGAAACAGAACTGTCTGGCAACACTTGACTTGTTCCGGAAATCACTTCTTTCAGATATCTATGCCTCCCTGTTCAAAAAAGTGCTGTAACTTTACATGGACCCTGGAGGAAGCCTTGCTGGTACAGCAGTCCAGTGATGCGGACACAAGTCAGGGATGATGATTCTGAGCATATGTTAGAGCTACTTGTGGCAGAGAAAAGCCAGGGCTCCTGCTGTCCCTCTTGATCCTTTGGAGGTGAAAAGGACAAGATTTATTGCAAGCTTCATGGCCTTAGAAACAGGCCGGCTAGCTCAAAGCATTCTTTTCCTGACTACAGGCATGGACATGCATTGTAGATATAGATTGATCAAAGTAAAATGACTCTGCTGACCCACATTTACATCCACAGAGTCAGGATGGGCCCGGTGGTCAGTTTGACACACAGCCAATTGTTCATGGGCTTTTTTTGCTAGTAATCTTCAAGGCTGGCTTTCCTTCCAGCTGTCATGAGTATCTGCACTTGTTCCTGCTTTCTAATGCTGCTAACTCTTTGCCATGTGTTATTTCATTCATTCATTTGTTCAGAAAACATCAATGGAGACCTATTCAATGAGGTTATTTTTAAAAATTAATGAAAAAAAAACCTTCAGTGGGGCTCTGTAGGGAAAAAAAAGCATTGGTTGGGCAAGAACGGGGTACAAAGATTAAATCTCCAGTATTCACAGAAGGCTGACCTGACTGATTATGCCTGTAACCTCAGCACTGAAAACAGCTAGGTAACCAGACAGTGGGACTGTATGAACTTACTGATGGCACACTTGCCTAAAAGCAGCAAGCTCCAGGTTCAGTGGGAGACCTTGCCTCAGGAGAATAGAGTAGAATATCTGGCTTCCACATACATACATGCCATATGCCATACATTCACATGAATAAACACAGAGAGAGAGAGAGAGAGAGAGAGAGAGAGAGAGAGAAAGAGAGAGAGAGAGAGAGAGAGAGAGGGAGAGAGAAAGAGAGAGAGAGAGAGATGCATGCACAGGCGTGCACACTAATACTTTTCAATATTACATAAGTTATTTTCCCACGTAATTATTCTCATGTAATATTTTCTCAAGCTATTTTATTTGTGCTTCATAGATAATGAAGCTATAAACTATAGCATTGCTTCTGTCCATTCTCAGATATTTTATTTGAACACTGAAGTGCATGCGAGGAGTCCTATAAACTAGATGAAACTGTATAAAGACTTCTTAGAATAAACGCATCATCTTATTCTGTGTTCTGCTACTATATAAAAATACCTGTGAGTAGATCAGAAAAAATAAAGACAAAACAAAAAAACAATGGAGATTGATTTAGCTCTATGTTATCTACAGAACAAGAAGTACAGAGGTTTGAACTGTTGATTGGTGAAAATCTTTATCTTACCTACCAGTACAGAAGGGAGAATCACATGGAGAAAGAGAAATCACATGCATTTTTTCATACAAAGCCACCAATGCCATCTTTGGAAGCCCTAATATCATCAATTTATCAATAGGTTACCAAGATCTCCATCTTTAAATGTGGTTGGTTTCTGAATTTTAGGATTAAGTTCACACATGTGAGCTTTTGGAAAACACATTCAAACATGATGAGTCTTTTTTTTTTTTCTGGAAACTGTGAACAACTTTAGTTCTGTCTCCCTAAGTCTGTGTGCTTCTCAGCTGTTGCTAAAAATTCTAACAGTTCAAATAATGACTGGTCCAGATAAGTCATAGAAAACACTATATTTTCTCATGTTGATAAATCAAGCATAGTCTGTTCTAAATGTGTTGAATATCCATTGAACAATAATGAACTTGACTTACTATTAAATTTTTGCCAGATCAGACATGCTTGAGGCTGTTCCCTTACAGTTGTCATATTTTCCAATTATTTATCCAGAGTCTTCCTTTTATCCATATATAAAAGAAGGGATATTTTCTTGAGCAAATGTTATCACAATTCATTCACTCTTGACAGAGACCACCATAAATGGTCCATACACAGAAAATAACTAACCATGGGGTGCTCAGCCCCAGGTCATATGTGTATCTTCAACCAAACTCCTATTCATTGTAGGGAACATTATAGAAATGGAGAAGAAGGACTGTATGACTACAGAACCAGGATGTCAGCTACAAGATATCTTCTATATATTACAGGGAACTGTACCCACAAAATCTTAACAATATTGTTACTACACAAGAGCAGCACAATGACAATTGATATCCCAAAGATGATGGAAGGATATCAGTAACAAGACCTTATCAGTGAAGAGCTATGGAAAATTGATAGCTGCTAAGAAAGGAAGAAAAATTTTTCCAGGGGTTACCTGAGGGGGTATCCAATACCAAGTTGTCATCCCTAAATACACACATACACATCTCTAAATACATACACATACACACACACTACTATTGACTCAACTGTGTGTGTGTGTGTGAGTGTGTGTGTGTGTGTGTGTGTGTGTGTGTGTATAATGATTTTTTAAAAGGAGGTCATGAGGTTGAGAGAAAGTTAGAGGACATAGGTGGGCATTAGAAGGGAGTATGGGATGAAAATGATATTAATACAATATTCCGGCGTGGAATTCTCAGAAGAATAGAATAAATACAATTTTTGACTTTAATTTTAAAATGGTAGTTTCTTCTGTGCTATACTGACAGACACTGAGAGCCCAGTTGTTTTTCCTCTGTTTGAGTGCTGCAGAAGATCTTTACTAGTCCCTTGGCTGGCATAGAGAGCAGAGCTCTGTTCTGAGTGGTGGCTCTCCTGTTCTTTCTCGGTGGAGGACACCATGCTGTGTCTTGCCCCTTGAGGTGGCGCTATGGATAAGTATCTTTCTTTCTTTTACATGGACTGTATGTGGTTGTCAAAAAAAAAAAAAAAAAGTTCATGTGTATGAACTGTGGGGAGGTTAAGCAATCCCAGTGCAGCATTCAATTCTATCACCAAAGTATGGGTGTAGGATGTAAAGTATGCTCTCACGGGCCTCAAGACTTCACATTGCTCGATGTGAATGTCCCACATCCCCCATCACCTGGAAGCTCAAATGAGTGCAAGAATTTCCTACAGAGAAGTCCCCTTACCAATTTCTTCCTTTCTTCAGTGTCTCAGATGGAAGGGCTGTTTCTTGTTCATAATCAGGCAAAGAAGTGCATGGCTTCTCTTTTTGTAACACTTCATGTGTTCTTCTGTATATTTGCATATCTGTAGACAGGTGTAGGTGGATGCCTAATATTGATATCAGAAATTTCCCTCAATAATTCTTCCACTTTACCAATTTAGGCAGATTCTCTCAATCCAACCAGACCTCACTGATCTGGCAAGTGAGTTTCCCTACCCAGATTGCTCTAGGGATTCTCTGTCTTTGAGAGACTTATTGCCAGCAGTCTGACACATCTATATATCATTAAGCATAGGTTCTAAGAATCTTAATTTTGTCCTCAGACTGCCATAGCAAGCACTCTAACCACCGAGATATCTCTGAACTCCAAGACTGTGCTTCATTCAATTCTCTAAAACATCAGTAAATGGGACTGACCATGTCCACCCCAGAATCTGTTATGGGATACTGTCATTTTATGATGCCACAGTTGGAACCCGAGGCAGACATAGTCCCCCTCTGATTTCCCACTAACACTCACTATATAACGTTTCTGAAACAATTGAACTTTCGAGATCTGAATTTCCTTCTTTTGACATGAAAACTTTGGAACTCAGTCTCCTGGGCTCTTTGCAGCTCTCATATTTGGTGGCATTGTGGTTAAGTTTTACAGACAGCATAAAAAACACATCGAGGTAGCTGTCAAGAGACATATTCCTAGTTACAATCCCATTAACAAGACGAATGACCTTGAACAAGTCTTAATTTTTCTGAGACTCGATTGTCACATATACAGGAGGGAAGATTTGGGCAGAGTCTCTCCCAGTGATGGTTTTATTTCTATCATTTATTATTTCAGAAATTTCTTCAATAACACATTTTTATTTTTACATACACACACAGATTTTGAGCAGAAAAGATGTAGCAATTAAGCAGAAAACTTGCCTGCATAATCTCCCATCCAGCAAAAGTGCCACAGTTGCTTCAGTATTTAATGTACTGACTTGATGTTATTTCATGATGTGCTAATCAGCAGGCAACTGGAAAATATGAAAAATGGTTTCCTCATTCTCTTTCTGCCTCTTTCTCAGACATGTTAATGCAAACAAATCTTCAAGTCTTTCTGAAATTCATCAATAAAAGCATTATTAATTTTTATTATTTTTGTATGTATATGTGCAAGTTTGTATGGGTGCAGGTACAAATTTGTTTGCATGAATGCACATATGTGTGCATACATGTGGAAGCCAGAGACCAACCTCAGATCATAGCCCTTGGGAGTCATCCATCTTGTTTCTTTGAAACACAATCATTCACTGGAATCTCAAGCTAGCAAGTAAGGTAGGATGGCTGGCTAGCAAGGAATCTGCCTATATCTGTCTTTGCAGAGCTTGTATCAAAAGCATATGCCACTGGCCTAGGCTTTTAAAGCACTTTACAGTTGAGCTGTCTTTCTAGACCTTCTCTTATTTTTTAACCAATGTATAACATTGTACAAAATAAATTTCATTATAACTTTATATACCTATATAGAGTTGTTATTTTTAATGGAGTTAATTTAAGAATCATAAGACAACTTTTTGAAAGTGATCTTTAACAGAAAGAGTGGAATAAATGCTGGTTATTTTTCTTATGCAAGACGATGTAAAAAGAAAGTTATTTTTCTTATTTGTCTAGAACAGCAATAATAAGATAGTAAGTTTGTGATTGTCATTAGGATTTCTAATATGATTATATCCTGGGATGTAGTATGAGTAGAAGCAAGAAGACAATCAAGAGTGCCGGCTGGGGCTGTAGAGAACGCTCTGTAGGCAAGCATACTCGTGCAAGCATGAGGATCAAAGTTCATAGCCCCAGTACCCAAACAGGACATAGCTAGAAAGAAGTATAACCCCAGTATTGAGGTTAGGAAATAGACTGGCCAGACATCCCAGCTGAAATTACAAACTTCAGGCCAAATATAAGGACATAATAAGGTAAGGAATGAGCTAGGAAAACATTTGATGCTTTCCCCAGCCTCTACTGGTACACATACCTTAGCACTTAGCTGTGTGTCACACACACACACACACACATGCAGCATGGGTTGAAGAATGAAGAAGATTCTGAGCGTTGGTGAGAAACACATTCCACGACCAAAGTGAATCTGCTAACTAGGACTATTTGTACTTGCCCTCAAACCACATTCCAGTGAAGTCACATTTCCTGAGAAGATCCTCATGGGAGGAGTCTAAACACTGATGAGATGTTCCTGTCAGATATTTTCTTATGTCCCCAGAGAATGCAGTCTGCATCTTCCTGGCTTCACCAGAGTGACATGCCACTCTTTAACCTACCTGAATCTCCTACTTGTTGGGTAAGAATCATCGCTTGTACATTGTATGAAACATGCTTTATGGCTTTCTGCCACCAAAACCAGACTTGCTTTCTTAAAAAAAAATAGTTGGAAAAGGAAAAACTGGCTTTATTGATAGGTTTAATCTTTATGTGCTTGAAAGAATTGTTACACAAATATATTCACTTTCTAGATAAATTTATTTACTTGGAAATATATTTACTTAGAAAGAAAATATACTTATCTCAGTAAATATATTGGCTTAGTCAAGGTTTCTATTCCTGCACAAAACATCATGACCAAGAAGCAAGTTGGGGGAGGGAGAAAGGGTTTATTCAGCTTACACTTCCACATTGCTGTTCATCACCAAAAGAAGTAAGGACAGAAATGTACACAGGGCAGGAATGTGGAGGCAGGAGCTGATGCAGAGGCCAGGGAGGGGTGCTGCTTACTGACTTGCTCTCCCTGGGTTGTTCAGCTTGCTTTCTTATAGAACCCAGGACTACTTTCCCAGGGATGGCACCACCCACAATGGGCTAGGCCCTCCCCCCTTTAATCACTAATTGAGAAAATGCCTTACAGCTGGATCTCATGGAGTCATTTCCTCAAGGGAGACTCCTTTCTCTGTGATAACTCCATCTGTGTCAAGTTGACACATAAAACTAGCCAGTACATATACTTTCCTCTATTGCTCTCAGCATTTTCTTATATTTTGCCTGAAGTTATTTCTCTAACTTCATTCACTCAGATATAACAATGTTAGTGGATTTTTTTTAAATCAAAAGTGTCAGAAGAAGCAAGAATTTCCATTGCTGTGAACACTGACTATGACCTCCAAAGCCATGCCTCACAGCCCTGCTGCATTCTGATGATGAATGAATTCTCTTTTCCTAATCAGACTACTTCACACTTCTCTCCTCAAAAGCCCAACACTGTTTTCTCCTGTAGCTGATAATCTCACCTTTTAATTAATTGAGAAAATGGAAATAAGATGAGGTTTCTGCATCATTGACTGATGCCCTATTCAGTGTCATCTTTCCTGCCAGCTTCCTTCACTGCACAATCCCGACCCCTGGAGGTAAAACAAGCTGCTTGACACTTAAGGCAGAGACCATTGGACCACAGAGTTCTCTTCCTTCCCAGCCTATTTTGTCTGCTATGATTTCTCAGTTCCTTGTTACCGTCAATCTGCCTACTGGTTTCCAAAGCTAAGCAGGACACCTCTAGCCAAGCTGAATTTTCCACCAAGCCAGCACACTTATCTTGGTTAACTACAATTGGCATATTGCAAGATTAATTTAGGGTATTTTATGACATTATGGCTCACTTCCAAGCTGTTCTCTCTCTCTCTCTCTCTCTCTCTCTCTCTCTCTCTCTCTCTCTCTCTCTCATTTCTCTATCTCTCCCTTGTTCCCTTCCTCCATCCCCTCCGCCTCCTTGTCAATACTCACAGGTGACACCTACTTCTCAAACTTTATTGTCACTAGTCTTCAAGACCTTCCAGTGTTCCAGTATGTTTGCACCACATTATCTGTCCCCTCTCAGCTTCTTTTGATGATACTTCTCCAACCTAAATATTAAACATTGTTAGAATGGCCAATTGTTCATCCTTGCATTTATCATCTTTATGTACAATACTTGGATGGATTCTACATTACTTTGCTTCACCACTCTTATAACTTTAAGTAAAATGTAAATGACAAGCAAATTTGAATCTATGCTCCTTATCTCTATACTAACGTCCAGATCTATAAAACCAGCGCAGGCTTATGAGTTTCACACAAATTTAGTATATCAAGGACAAAGATTTTTTTCTAACCACTAAGTTATTTGCTTCTTGCTTGCTGCGTCTCAGTAAACATCAGCCACAAAATCTATAGGAGTTCAGACCATTGTCTGAGCAGTTGTCTGTGATTCTTCTCCTTCCCCCACATTCTATGCCCAATTCACACAAAATACAAAGGTGTTTTGCACCGTCAGCAAGGCAACTCTATGTCACACCACCCCAGGTTACTCCTGTGAAAAAGCCTAGGTCATATCTATTCCCACTTTTAGCTATACTATATCCATCAGCATGTGTCTGGTAGTTTGTCTGCTCCTAAGACCACCTAATACCTTGTCTTGACTTAAAAACTAAACCTGTGAAATTTTTCTTAAATGTCTCAGTTTATCCATAGCAATTTGTATACTTTGTGGGGAAAAAAAAAGCAGAGATTATAGCTGCATATAAATATTTGCATCAATAGAAATGTTACCATTTAGGGGTCTTGATTGGGTTTGTTTCCTCTACATGTTAATGAATTTAAAGGCATAAAAAAACTCAAACTTCAAACAGTAACAGCAAGGGAAATCGCAAACAGCAGCAGTCAGAAGCAAATGGTAAAGAAAGCCTTTTATTTGAGGGTGAGGAAATACACACACACACACACACCAAATCACACAGAGAAAAGGACTTTCTGCAAAGTATAGTAGAGATTCAGAAAGCTGAGGCCTGATATTAGGGTGGTTTTATGGGTCCTTGAGGGGGTTCTATTCTCTAATTTAGAGATGATCAGTTTTAACAATGAAAAGGAATCTGATATGTCCACAAGTTTGAAGTAAACAACACATCCTGGTCTAGCCTAAGACTTGAGAGACTAGTCCACAAAAGGAGACCAATTGATGGAGAAAAAAAAAAATCTTACTAGGATTTTGTCTCAGGTTAAGAGAATGAGGAAGAAGCCAGTCACCTTGGAAGTTCACCATCTATATTATAACCCCTCTTGCTACCTGTCTGCCTTTCAGGAAATCTAGCTGACTCCTAGTTCCTCAGAAACACAAACATATATGCATATACAAATAGTTGAATAACAACCGCAAGTAAATCAATGAAACAATAAATTCTAGCACTTACTTCTGGCAAATAAATAATTAATTTTAATCTAAAAGAAACTGTAATATGTAAAGAACACAAAAATTACAAAAATGCACAGTTAGGTTGACATGAGATATCTCATAAATTATATGCTCATAACTGATTCCCTTATATTAAGATTCTAGATTCCTGAGAGGAGATGTTCTCCCATCTCCCTCATTAAAGAGACCTGGATAAACACACACACACACACACACACACACACACACACACACACACACCTGAATTAATGGTCTGCATTCAACATTTTTTGTGTCAACAATTTCCTATCACAAAGCAACAACTCAAGACTCTTCACTTCGTTCAGCAGGGGAGTAAAAGGGATGCTAAAATAACAAATATTTCTAAGAACAGTGAATCCCCATTTACTTCATTATTTTGTATATAGAACAGACTCAAAACTGATGCCGGATATATCAAAACCATCAACCTCCCCAAATCGGTAAGTATACTCCCCAAATCAGTGAGTATAAATTTGTTACTCAAATCAATCTGCCCTGTTTCTTCAGAGACATTCCTAGCTCCTGCTGAGCCCAAACCCTTTACAACATGTCTGAGTGTGTGAATAATGGCCCATTATTCAGGGCAAATAAGTCCTACCTTCCCTGGTATTTTCAACTACACATCAAGATAATCTTGAAGTGTTGCTTTAGTGACCACCAAATGGCCCCAGTTCTGGAAAATATTTCTGCCCTACATTGTATACTGGGCTTGAGGCCAAAAACTTCTTATAGGTGTTCTCAGTGGCCTCCACAAGGGAGAAATAACTGTATCCTAAATTCTAGTTTGCAAGGAAATGATCATAAAAATGCTTACCCTTGCTTCCTTAATGTTGAGTATAACAAGTCAAAGCTATCATATCTTTATGGATAAAACTCCCCACCTGAAATTGTGCCTTTGACTACTGAAGTAATGAGAACTATTCCGTTCTTGATTAGCCTTCCTCTTCTCAGGTTGCTCACTCTCATGGGGTATGGGCAACCCACCATGCAGCCAACCACACTCATGATCCTGCCACAACAATCGCTGGATGGGAGCCATAGGTGAAGCATTGTGGGAAAGCAATCAAGAAAGCATAGTGAATTCATTTTCTACTGTCAGAATAAGACTTCATAACTCACACATATGAGGAATTGACAAGAAAACCTGCAGTCCAATCAATTTCTACTCATCAGAGTCTTCTTATCCCTGGACATTATATAAACTTCAAACTCAATCATCATCTAGTTCATTTCCTGTTACTCAAAGAAATGTCTGTTCTCAATAATTTTATTTTAATGGTTTTAACATAAACGTTCAGTCACCATAGAAAACTCACCCTTTCTATTGGAAGATAAAGTGTGAAGCGTCTTTAAAATAGCAGGAGAAATTCTTTTTCATTAAATGCATTATTTGACAATTTCACATGTATAAAGCGCACGCTGATCATTCATATTTCCATATCCCACCCACCTTCATCAACCCCCATCTCATCACTACAAGTCACCTTTGCACATTCATGACTTCTCAGTTTTGTGACCTTCTGATTTTAAAAAGAGCCACCCATGGTACTGTGTGTAAGGAAATTACCAATGGATTCTAGGGGATAACATCAGTAGTCCAAAGACCAGCCAGAAAAAGAAGGGTCCCCTAAGCTCCTCTCCTGCTTATGATTTACTGTTAAGCAATACAGTCCATGAAGGCACAGTATATGCAACTCCAACTCTTGCAATCTCGTGGCCAGAAAAGACATCTCATAACTTTATTGCCTGTCTTCTGTTCTTATATTCTTTTCATCCCTATTTCATAATCTTTCCTTAGAGGTGGTCATATAAATGCCTGCTGAAGAACTGAGCACTGACTTGTTCTTTACTTTTAGCATCTTGAGCAGCCATGAGTGTCTACACTCACTGCTATTCTTTGCAAGCAGTATCTTTTCTGTAAAGATAGCATTTATCTTTGAGAATAAACATAAACATTTAGAAGGTAGAGTCAGTTTTTTCTCAGCCATGTTTTTTGTGTCCAATTTGCAGTACCAGACATGAATACCCTCCCATAGAGAAGGCCTCAAATCCAATCACAGAGCTATTGATCACTCTTCAATAGTTCTGTGACAGAGGCTGCTGTGGTACATTCTGCCTGGAAGTTGGCGATAGAGTCCATATAGTTTAATCCCGGGTAAGGCAGTCAATGTCTTTTCTCCCTCAACAGCCTAAATAGTACTCACTGACAAATTGAACACTAGCCAGCAGGATGGAAGCCTCCAGCTCAGTACCAGTCTGTTTTCTCTGTATTCTGCAGCACAGATGTGTTATATCTTTCACAATGGGATTTTATTATTCAGTTCTAGTAGACAAGAGACCTATTCTTCCAGGGGGCTTCTGGAGTCTCCATAACTAGAAATTCACAGGATATTAACCATGCATTGTCTTGCACTTAGATATCTTGGATATAGCTCCTTTAACTCGTTTACTTTAACTTATAATTAATTGGCTTACAAAACAGTAGAATTCCATATGTCTGTTTCATATATCCTTTATTTCAGTTAACATTCCCTCTCCCATATCCCCCTTCCCATCTCTGTTAAACATTTCTACCCTCAAAGTTTCTACCTCCACATTCACATCACCTGTAGCATAACATCTCTTCTCTTAAATTATTCCCCAATGACACTCTTTCTAGTTTCCTAGCATCTACATGTAGTGCAGGTCAAACACATAAATCTAAAGGCTCAAAGCTAGGATCCACATACAAGAGAGAACCTACAACATTTTCTTAGCCTAAGTTATATCACTCAGCAACATTTTTTCCCATTCATCTATTTGTCTGCAAGTTTGGTAATTTTATTTTGCTTTAATGCTGAATAAAATTTTGTTGTGTAGAGGTACCACATTTTCATTATTTTATAGACACTAGGCTGAATCCCTTTCCTGCCAATTGTGAACTGATTGACAATTAACATGGATGCATCTCTGTAGGATGGTGTAAGAATATATATTATGAATACATACCTAAGAATCCTACAGCTGGATCAGATGGTAGTTCTATGTGGAGCTTTTGAGAAGCCTCCGTAGTGGTTTGCATACTGGCTGTGCCTGTTAGCCCTCCTTCCAAGAGTGAATAAGAGTTCATCTTTGCACATGTCCTCACCATCATTTGCTGAGATTTGAGTTCTTGACTACAGCCATTTCAACAGGGGTGAGTGTGAATCTCAAAGTACTCTTAATTTGCACTTCCCTGTTGGCTACTGATGTTGAGCCCTTTTTTAAAAAAGAAAAAATGTTCATTAGACATCTCTCTTTCTTCTTTTGAGCACTCTCTATTCAGTACTATAAGACACTTTTTAACAGGTTGTTTATTTAATTTTTTAATTCTTTGTGTATTCTAGATATTAGTCTTCTGTCTGATATGTAGCTGATAGTGAGTTTCTATCATTCTGGAGGCTTGATTGGCCATTTCATTCTCTATATAAGTTGTTCTTTTTCTTTATGAGGTCCAATTTCTCAAACTTTTGTCTCATTTCCTGAGTCACTAGAATACATTTTAGAAAGTCTTTGCCTATGCTTCTATCCTGTAGCATGCTTTCATTACCTTTTCTTCTAGCAATTTCAGAATTTCAAGCTTTATATTGAGGTCTTTGCTTCACCTAAAGTTAATTTTCATTCAGGGTGAAAGAAAGTATCTAGTTGAATTCTTTTAGAAATAGATATCTGACTTTTTTATCAGTTATGTCATATGATGTTTTTCTAAAAACTGTCTTATAAGAAGATGTTTTTACTAAAGCAGACACATGAAAAGATGTTTTTTCTAAAAACAAGCATGTGATGTTTCCCTGCAGTCAGCCTAGAAATAAAGGACATGTGATGCTTTGCTAGAGCAGATGCTTAAAAGAACATGTAATCTTTAAAAAAATATATAAATATAGCTCAACAGACACTAGACTATGCGAGGTGATATTAATACGCCTTGCCATTCTTTACTAGTCATCACTGGGCTTTGCTGATGCTGATCTTTGCTGATGATGCTTGATAATATTGATATGCCTTGCCATTCTTTGTTGGTCATCATTTATCATAATATCATTTAGAAAAATATCATCCAAAAATCTTCTGGGGAAATTCCAGTAACTTCCGTGGATTTGGGTCCATTGACAGAGCATTAAAGTTTCCTGTAAATTAACCTGCCTTTACTAATTTGTAAATGGTGTTTGTGAGTCCTGCTGTTACTGATTCATAAATGGTGTATAAAAGGAGATCAAGCTGCTGCTACTAATTTATATTAACTAAACTGCTGCTAACATAACAATACAGACTAGATCTACACCAGAAAATTATTTCTAAACAGGTCCACATCCTCCTTTGCTTTACTAACCTTCCCTTTCCACTACCTCTGGTGGATGGTTGGCTAAAAGAAAGCTTAAAACATTTTTAAAACCTTATAAAAATAGATTTGAAAAAATTCTAAGCCTACAGAAACATGTTTGTGTGCTGTATGTTTCTGTAGGGAAGGGAGAAAGGAAGGAGCGAAAAGCCATTACATGACATAGCACATACACACATTTAAAATAAAATCTCAGTTGTCAAATCTGAGCCCTCAGAGGACAATTACATGCCCATTGCTCATTGCAGCAACTAAGGTACTCGTTCAAATCTAAATGAAAACAGAAATATAAAGAAACATTCCAAAAGTCCTAATGACAGCCTTTATGACTGATTGCCTAGGAAAAGCATGGATTTTTACTATTTTCTTCTTTCAATTAAATAAAATACCAGCAATAATTAATGGCCAAATGCATGCAAAACATGTAAAGTTACGGGTTATAATGAAGGCAATGTTCTGACCTGCTTACAATTTTGAGTAAATCCCAGTCAGTACTCAAAACATAGACTTTGCTACTTTAATTATACATGACAACGTAGATATCTAAGGGTCTGACAAAACTGTTATTTTTTACTTTCTATGGAGACTGGGAAATTGCACCTTTGAAAAAAGGTGTGAGGAAAATACATTGTGTTCATGTGGCTTCCTTTTAGTTCAAGCAGCTCCAGCGGCTCCATGTGTACTATGCTGTGTACACTGTTGGTTTTCTAAATTCCTTTATCAGGAGATGGCCAAAATAATGTTCAGTGGGCATCTATACTTAGGCCTTCTGGTCTGGAAATGCAGACCATTGCAGAGACATTTACAGGGATAAAGGATTGTACATACTCAGAGAACAGGTGGCAGTGGTGATCACTGACTTATCCTGGCTGTGTGCATGTCACCTGGATCTTCCAAATGAGTAGAGAGCACCTGGTCAATTTAATGAGATGCTTTCTGGGACCATACATTCAGTTCTCCATAGTGCAGGGTTCATAGATCTTCCGGAAATGCTGGCATCTATTACTGTAACAAATGCAAGTCATCTGTTTATTCAGATTTTGCACTGTGTTTAGCCACAATACGAGCCCCCTCTAAATTCAGTGTACTCTGGAGAATAAAAAACTTTCACAAGCTAAATTTATTTTAGATTGCTTCTATACCAGGCTTTTCTTTCAATAGAAATGATTTCTAGAGATATATTTACAATTTTATTTAATCATTTTTGTACCAGCTGCAGCAAAATTCAATATGGGAAGAAGAGGCTTTCCCTAGTGTTGTCTTGAGAGTAGAACACAGACTCAGTAATGTGTAAGATCTAGCTTGGTAAAGCTGAGAGAACACAAAGATGGATGAATCTTGTTCCCAACTGCACCTACAAGCTCTCACTAAACACAAGGCAGATGGGTTGATTTTGGCTTTATTTAAAACACTTAAAAAGTCTGTATACAGTTTTGTTTCAGTATCTTAAAGAAAACAATAACATTTGCATTGCATCCCACATTTTTGTATGATTTACTTTATGGTAACAAGACTGGAGATAAGAAATGCACAGCAAGTACAAGAAGAGAAATGCAAGTTTATGTGGGAAGAGAACACGAAGGGAATCTGGAGGTCTTAGAAACAGGTCAAATCAATTTCTTGAATCAGAAACCTTTCCCAACTGTGTATCTTTCCTTGTTTTATGTTTAACACTGTTCAAAAGTGTGGGAAAACAGCTTCTTGGTGTGATTCTGAAAGAAAGAATGGCTAGTACCACAGAAACTGGGCAGAGATGTATTCTAACAAGGAAGTAGGGTCTAGCTTGATTAATCTTCCTTTAGAACGACTCTGCCTCCTCTGAGCAAGCTACTATATACATATTAACCCATCACACATATACATTAAAAAATACAGACATGAACTAGGTTATATCAAGGCAGAAATTTCTTCCATCTTAGAAAGCATTCACAGCTAACTCGAACAGGGAGATTGTCAAATATACCATATTTATTATGTAACTTGTAAACATATCAAGTGATCACAATATGGAAAAGAAAAAAATCATCAGTTCAAATACCTTCAAAATAATATTAACCTATTGGAAATCTCAGTAGTCCAGTGCTTGCTCATCCAGGCGTAAGGCACAAAGTCTAACCCCAGAAGCATAATAAAATATGAAATAAAAAAAAAGTACCAAAATTCTCATATTACCATTGTATTCCCAGTAACAGCCATCAGGTATAAAAGTGATATGGCATTTGCATATTATCACGCATTTATTTACACATATAACTTCTCTTAACTGCTTGCCCTTTTCGAGTGGGAGAGAGATGGAAGGGGAAGAACAGTTTTCATTCTTCCTATTACCATTGTCCAATACTCCAAGGCTAAAGATTTAATGCCAGAGGAACTAAATCTGTCAAGGCACCACTTCTAAGGAAAGGATAATTAAAAGCATTTTTACAAAGTAAACTCCAATTAATGTGATTGCTTTTGTTTAATGTCTATTTTGAGGCCTAACTTTCCATTTGTAAGAAATTCACACAGTTATAGTATTTTTCAGAATTCTCATTGATGGCATTTAACATCTCAGGAGAAAGAAATAATTTCTGAGAAACCACTCACCATTAAATTTGGAGACCAACTAAAATTGGGGAGCCCCCAATCTATTAGGATTGTGATAGAATAATTTAACTAGCCAACTCCTTTGTCAAACACTTGAATATAACTTTCCCTCCAGTTTTTGATAGTCATATTTTATTTAAAGTATAAGACTTTGGTCCTTTACTTCCAAGAATGCAGGGATCCTGTTTTTCTCCTGAGAGAGAGGTGAGCAGGGCAATTCTTTATTATCTTCAGTTTCTCTGACTACTACATTCTCAGCTTGTCCCCTTTGGTTTGTTTTTCTCATGTAGACTTCTCTTCCAATGCATGTCCTGAAGGTATGACAAGATAGTGTTTATACAAGATATGGGACTAAATGGAGAGTATTAAATTACTACTGCAGCCAAGAAGTAATTTAAAATTGAGTGGTCCTCATCTCTGACTTAAAGCCCTCAAATATTCTCAGCATAGAAACATCTTCTCATAATGCCTTCTAGCCTTTATCTCAAGAATCCTGTTTCTTCTGTATTTTCCTCCACATGTTCTTTAGAAGCTTAAAATGCTTTTTATTCCCTAGAAGGATAATTTTTGTTAAATCTATGTGTCACTCTTAACAACCCTAGCCATTCTCCAAAGCTTAGTGGTCCAGAGAAGTCAAAGAAGAGAGACAAACCCATACATCAGCAAAAACTTGCATCCATAAAAACCTTGAGCAGGAGGGTTCCCCTTTCCTTGCATCCTCATCAAGAGAGTTTTATCATTCATCTTTTTAAAATATAGCATGGGAATTCCATAAAAATCCAAAACGTATAATTGCAATATAATTCAGCGATTTTACTATGAAATGAATACTTAAAACCTACATACCCAAAAGATATGAGTACCCCTCTACATTTATCATGATGTAATTAACAGTAGCCAAGTCATAGACGTTTCACTAATCCTATCAACATATTTATACATCTTAAAATACATTACACACACACACACACACACACACACACACAGTGGAACACCATTCAGATAAAATATGAAAGCCAAGAAGTTCTCTAACTTGTAAAATATGAATGAGTCTAGAAGACGTTGTGTCAGATGAGTGTGACATATGCTAAATGATCATTCTTTCTTGTGACAGCTCATAAAGTCAAACTCACAAGCATAACTATTTTCCAGAGTCAGGCAGTGGTGGGAGACACAGCAAAGCAGGACATAAGCCAACACTACACACAAAGCTGTGGTTTAAAAAAATAAGTTCTGGTACTCTATTGCATAATATAATTAAAATAAATACATCATATGCTCCAAAATAAATAAAAGAGTTTTTCAATATCCTAACTACAGAAATGATCACTATTTTTTTTTTTTTTGGTGTGTGGAACGTCTTTTTTTTTTTATTTTCATATTTTATTTACATTTCAAATGTAATTTGTAGACAAATGGATGGATCTTGAAAATATCATCCTGAGCGAAATGATCACTATTTAACATGACAGCTAATTACCTGATTTATTAATTCCATGATGTATTAAAAATCAGTCTTGTCAATAAAATCAAACAAACAAACACATAAACACGCATACACACACTCACACACACACACACACATGTATATACTAATTAAAATAATATAACAGTTTTAAAGATCTAGACTAAACACAGAGTTGTCTCCTTCCTAAACTATAATTCAGATGCTTAGGGAAGTTAAATAAATGACATGCATGCATAGCTTGGACCTCAGTGAATTATCTTCTGCTATTCAAGAAAGGCCCAAATTCTATATTCCTCTTTTCATGCCTCACCATTGCAATGCTGAAAACTAATTTTCATAGCATTTTTGAAGCACTGATATACAGCTCAAGTCTACGGGTTATGTTTAATCTGTGGAGAACTGTCAGAAGCAAAAATGTTCATTGCTAATATGAGCTACACACATGTTAGATGAATCTTCCTAACGAGTAGAGACAAGCTGTTTTAATTATTACTTTAATTATACATGACAGTGTAGATGGCTAACAGGTTTCAAGACCTCTCTCATAAATATACAATTTTATCCTTCCTCGTTACACTATATATAGAACTTTCTTGCCAACCTTCCAAAAGGAAGATACATTAAGCTCTCAGCAATTACTTTAGGCAGAGGTTCCAACTGGAAAATCAATTTAAAGTAGAATTTCTAGAAGAAAATACATTTAGTTTGTCTTCCCTTAATCCACAAATCTTTTGAGTTCATTCTCATAAGTGTCTAAATTGTATAAATCAGGTGCATGCCCCACATACTGAGGGTTATTCAGAATTCCTAGATTTTCTTCACGATTTCCATAGGAAATGTCAGTTGTTCCCTTGGCAATCTCCTACTGTGAAAGACATCTATTGACAGCAGCTATCTCTAAAATTTTACATTTTACATATTTTAACTAAGATATATAATTCTCCCTTTCCTTTACCTCACTTCAACTCCCTCTGTGTTTCCCTGTATCTCTCTCAATTGATGTATGCCTTTTCTTTATTACTGTACGTGTGTGTATGTGAGTTTGTACACATAAGTGTGTGTGTGTGCATGTACGTGTGCATATGTATATGCATGTGTGTGTGCGTGTGTGTGTGTATGTATGTAAAATACAATTTGGTGAATCTGTTTTTGTTCGTTTTGTGTATATAATTACAGAACAGACTGATCAGTTACCTTTAATATATAATACATAATATATAATTCATGGGTACACCCCTGAGAAAGGTTAATTCTCTCTCTCAATATATGTTTACCATGTGCATCCAGTGCCTACAGAGGTCAGAAGGAGATGTTAGATCCCCTGGAACCTGAGTTAAGAATTGTCATGAGTCACAATGTGAGATTAGAAATTGAATGTAGGTCCTCTGTAAGAGCAACATTTCCTCTCAATCTCTTATGCATCTCTGCAGCCTCAAACATGCTCCTCTTATCAGAAACAAACTCATAGTTACTAAGCCATAGATCAACAAGAATTTTAAGGAAGATGTCCTGTATAATAATGTAATTTACTACAGCAAGCAAACATCACATAAAAACTCATATTTCTTTTCTTATTGGGGCTGATTGCTCCCCAGAAAGAGCCAAATATCATCTAACAGAAATACCAACACAGGACATAAGAACTCTTTTTTGAGTTATTGGCCAGAGCTGTCCAAGAGACTCCCAAAACAAACAGCCTATTGCTGTTGCCCTTGGTAACCAACTGCAGAGTTGATTGTAAATCCCTATTGCTGAAGATCCCATGCTCTTCAGAAACTGGGTCACTTAACATAAACTGGTCTGAATACTCCAAGAGAACTAGCATTCACACAAAGTTACAAAAGAAGTAAGCATCAAACAGTCCTATTCATCCATGATGCCTATGTACTATATTAATGACCAGCATGGTACAACAACCCTAAAGGTGCAGTAAAGGCACAGACACCTCAGCAATAATCAAGAACTCTCTAATTGGACTTAAGACCTGCTCACCAGGAGGGAAAACATACCTTGAATTGGAAACCTTGCTAAATATTCAGTGATAGTAAGTCATGTTTTTGGAGCAGAACCTACAGCCTCTAATTTACTAAATCAGTATAACATCTAACAACAATCTATAAACATTTGACCTTACACCCAGAGACAAGTGTAGTCTTCAACCCTCATCAAGTAACCTTCCCTTTGTAACAGAAAAAGACCCCTATGGAACCAAAACCATTCAAAATGCAAGGTCAAGGAACCCAGTTTTAGTGGATACATCTACAAAATACTCCCACCTAAGGCTTGGAGAAATATTGTAGAAGAGGTATGAAAAGATTGTGAGAACCAGAGTGTCTTAGTTAGGTGTGAAGAGACACCATGACTAAGGCAAGACATACAAATGAGAACATTTAAATTGGAGCTGATTTACAGGTTCAGAGGTTCAGTCCATCTTCATCAAGGTGGGAACATGGCAACATCCAGGCAGGCATAGTACAAGAGGAGCTGAGAGTTCTACATCTTCATCTTAAGGCTGCTAGTAGAATACCTGCTCCCAGGCAGCTAGGACAGGGTATTAAAGCCCACACCCATAAGGCCACGCCTACTCCAGCAAGGGTACAACTCTCAACAGTGCCACTCACTGGGCCAAACATATACAAACCATCACATTTCACTCCCTGGACCCCATAGGCTTGTTGAAACTCATAAGTCTATGGGGGCCATATCTAGCCATAGAAAATTTAAAAAATACATTTAGTCCAGCTTCCAGAGTCCCCATATTCTACAGCAGTATCAACAATGTCTAAAGTCCAAAGTTCAAAGTCTCTTCTGAGATCCATCCACTCACTTAACTGTAATCCCCGAATCAAAATAGGAAACCATCGGGGCAAACACCAAACTCTGCATCTCCATGTCAGATGTCAAAGCAGTTTTCAGATCTCCAACTCCTTTTTCATCTTTGTTGACTGCAACAAACTTCTTTTCTTGGGCTTGTTCCACTCCCATCATTCCTCAGGAGATATTCTATGGCTTTAGCATCTCGAAAATCTTTAGAGTCTCTAAGGCAACTTTAATGTTACAGCTTCTACAGCTTCTTGTTTCAATGTCTGGGATCCACACATGATCTTCTGGGTTCTTCCAAAGGGCTGGCATCACTTCTTCAGCTCTACCCTCTGTAGCACTCTAAGCACAGGTTGATCCACTGCTGCTGCTGTTCTTGGTGACCATTCCATGGTACAGGCATCTCCAATATACAGGGGTTTTCTGCTGCAACTAGGCTTCACCAATAGCCTCTCATAGGCTCTCTCTTCATGGTGCCAAGCCTCAATTCTTTTGCATGACCCCTTCAACTACACCTTCAGCTGAGGCTGCACCTTCACCAATTGCCTTCCATGGCCGCTCACAATGCCAAGCCTCAGCTGCTCTTCATGACTCCTTTATTCCTTCAAAACCAGTATCACGTGGGTTACTCTTATTTGTACTAA
This sequence comes from Rhynchomys soricoides, assembly GCA_019843965.1. NCBI lineage: Eukaryota > Metazoa > Chordata > Mammalia > Rodentia > Muridae > Rhynchomys > Rhynchomys soricoides. The sequence continues at coordinate 3,423,935 of JADRCH010000150.1, read as the reverse complement.
GTACAGATGATGCAGGAGGCACTTTGGCTATCTCTGGAACACAGCTTCATTGTGCTCTCAGAAACCACTTCCCAGAAGATTTCACCTTAATGATACTGGTCTCTTTTTAATCACCACTGATTTCTTAGCTCCAGCTAACCAGCATCAAGTGTCCCAGTAATCCCTTCTACGCTTGTCTGTCCTGGAACTTGCTCTATAGACTAACTTTTAACTCAGAGATCCGCATGCCTGTCTCCTAAACACTGAGATTAAAGGTGTGGTCCACCAAGCCTATATTTAAATTTTTCTTTACCTAGAATGTGCTCTAGGCTGGCCTTGAACTCAGAGATCTGCTTGTCTTTGCCTCCTGGGATCAGAGTTGTGTACCACCCTGCCTGGATCTAAACTTAGCTGGGTAGGATCATGCCCCAAAGTCCCACTCCCTTAATTTGCTACCTCCTTGAACATAAGATTCAGCTCCATTTCAGTTCCTGAAGCCCCTTTAATACTTGAACCATATTTTATATTTTTCCTTTCTCAGCTTGCTACACTTGTTTAAAATGCTCTTCATGAGACTTAACCAGAGAACAAAGCCTAGGATGGGCGTTTCTGAGATTTCCTTTGTCAATGCTTTTAATCTGAGTCTCTTCATCTTAGCCTAGTCAGACTCTTCAGACAAGGGCTAAAGGTAGCCACATTCTTCACTAAAATACCACAACAACAGTCTCTAGGCCACATATTGAAATTCCCCATTGAAACCTGGGCCAGGTCTGCACAACTCAAATCACTCTCAGTAACAAAGTCTTCCATATTCCTACTAGGATAGCCCATTAAGTCCTATGTAAAGCATTCCACTGCTTTCCAAATCCAAAGTCTCAAAATCCACATTCTTTCAAACAAAAGCATGATCACAGCAATACCCCAGTCCATGGTGCTTACTTCTGTCTTTGTTAGGGTTTTATTCTAACCCTATATTTTATTTTAGACACCATGACTAAGGAAAGTCTTATAAAGGACAACATTTAAGTGTGGCTGGCTTACAAGTTCTGAGGTTCAGTCCAGTATCATCAAGGCAGGAACATGGCAGCATCCAGGCAGGCATGGTACAGGAGGAGCTGAGAGTTCTACATCTTCATCTGAAGGTTGCTAGCAAAATACTAGCTCCCAGACAGCTAGGACAAGGGTATTAAAGCCCACACTCACAAGGACATACCTATTACAACAAGGCCACACTTCTCAACAGTGTCACTCCCTGGGCCAAAGATATAAAAACCATCACACAGACTATCAGGAAGTTTGCTGTAAGATTGTTTCCCTTAGTGACATTAGAAACTACATCCATAAAGTTTCACCAACACAGCTGTCCAAATGTGAACTAAACAAGGATGACACTAAGGGATATGACAAACTGAGCAGAAAAAGAAAGAAAGAAAGAAAGAAAGAAAGAAAGAAAGAAAGAAAGAAAGAAAGAAAGAAAGTCAAAGGTTTTAACCCTAAGCAAGAATTGAGAAAAGATGGAAACAGGAGAAGTGATCTTCCCTAGGGAAAAGCATACCAACTGTCCAGTGGTCAACAGTCATCCCTGAACACACACATACATGTAACATTATATGAACTGCACAGTTGATATTTAGGAGTATATATGTATATACATATGCCCATGCAATAACAATTAGTGAAAGAAATGTCATGAATTTAAAGACAAGTGTGGAGAGGTGGATGGGAGGGTTTGAAGGGAGAAAAATGAAGGAACAATGTTGTAAGTTATTGTCTCAAAAAGAAAAATATCCTCACATCAAGATCCCAGGTCATAGGTTTAAAATTACTCATCTTGGAGTCATGAATCAGATGAAGCCCATTTCCGGCTTCAGAAACCAGAGATGCTCTTGCCTCCATTCAGCTTTGGCATCATTCATCTCTTTCTTTGACAATCCCTGGACCAGCATGCCACCTTTTGTTCCAGGTGCTGCCTTCATCTCATACTTTCCTGATTGTGCTCAGATTGCTTCTGCACTTAGAAAAAGAAAATGGTGAAAGGAGGCAGGAAGTATGCACCTCTTCTACAAGATGGGCAGTTGATATTTTTCTAATTTGCAATGACTTCTTATTGGCTTAGGCTATTTCCTAATAGTAGATTTTCCAATTGTTTCAGGCAGGATCCAGAAAAAACATCACATCTGCCCATAAGATTTTCCTATCTGGGAGTTTCTGTCCTCCTTTCTGGGTGATTGGTTAGTATTGATGCCATAGGATGACAAAGGAAAAACTTATGTACAAGTGAATAAATTCTGTTTTCTTCTATCAAATGCATTGTCACTTCCTAGCCTTACTCTAGAAATTGTCCTCACTGTCTTTCTATGTATAACTAAAAGTAAATATGTAAATATTACATTTAATGCTTTACATGTATTTTCTTTGTCTTATGAGGTGTTCTTTCAAGTTTCCAACTGTTGTTCTTTATGTTCAAAGTCATGATGAGAACATTTATTTTTTAAAAAAATCAGTGAGGAATACTTCTTTCTGATGTCAAAACAATTACAACAAAAAAGGAGGCAGTGGGTAGAAAAGTCTTCATCTTCAAGCTGCTTTGATTAGGTATTTATCATAGCAACAAGAAAAGTCACTGATACATATGTTAAATCTAATCTTGGCATAAGTTCAGGATTAGTATAAGAACACAAGAAAGAAAAATATATAAATGATGGCTTAGTGGTCAAAAGCACTGAGTGCCCTTCCAGAAGGTCTGAGTATGATTTCCAGCCTCATATAGTGGCTCACAATCATCCGTAACTCCAGTCCTTCTGAATCTAACATTCTCTACTGGCCTCCTTGAGTACTGTTACGTGCAGGTTACTCAGACTTACATATAATGAAGTATTCAGACATGTTATTCAGTCAAAACACCCACAAACATTAAAAGAAGCACAAATTAAGAAGTTGTTCAGGAGTTCAAATACACATAAATTTTAAGACAGATTTACTGTGTATCACGATGAATAACACATAGGTAATGTTTGTAACAACATTATAAATAATACAGTTATATTATCATCATTTATATATTTTTCTTTCTTGTATTCTTATACTAATCCTAAACTTATGCCAAGACTAGATTTAACATAAGCATCTGTTGATTTTCTTGTATCTATAATAAAATGCCTGACCCAAACAGCTTGAAGATGAAGAGCTCACTGTGTTTCTTATGCTGATGATGAAGTCCATCCGTTCAGGATAAGTACAGAAATGCAAGTACTTCCATCTGTAGCACTTGAAGTAACTGGCCATACACATCCATGGTCAAAAAGCAAAGAGAGTGTTCAGCTCAATTCATTATTATTATTCTGCTAAAGACCACAGCCCATGGGCAAATGCCAACCATATTCAGGGTAGGTCTTCTTTACAGAATTAAAATATCCACTTAGAAAATATTTTAATATCCAGAGCTATGTGTTTATGGCAAATCTAAATCCCATCAAATTGCCAATGAAGATCAACTACTGCAATTTATTTTGAGTACTATACAGCAAAAACAATTTTATGACTTGTCTTTTTGATGCTAACAATAATTCTAGCAATATGCAAAACTTTATACACAAAAAGACTACAGTTCTATAATGACTGAATTGACTTTTTGAGTGCCTTACACATCCTGAATTCATTTTTATTATTTTTAGTTATATGCATATGGATATATGTATTTAAGTGGTTGTGAGTCACTCAATGTGGGTGATGAAAACTGAAGTCATCTGCAAGAAGAGAACTCATTCTCAATGACTGAGCCATCTCTCCATCTTCCTCTTTCCTCTGCACCAAATCCTTTCTGCATTTTAAATCCACATATCCATGTGCTGAAATTTTAAATAATGGTTTAAACAATTAAAAAAGAGAAAATAGTGCTCTGAAATGACAAACTACAATTTTTAATTTCAAATAATTAAACAAATATATATGCATATTGCAAAGAGACATGAAAACTACCCCATCATGATATCAGAATAGGATAAAATGCATGGCACTCTGCCATTTGATAATGGAAGGTAATGTTTCTGTGCTATAACTGGCATGGAGTATAATAGCTCATTCTCCAAAATCAATTTCTATAGAAAACATGTTCAATACAGAAATGATTGAGCTCTTGCATTTCTCAGCTGCCATTTCATAGCAAGTTGTGTGTGACTCAGGAATGATGGAGTAAGAAGTAAAGGCAGCCATTACTTCAAGTTATGTGGAAAAGATCATATATTGAAAGTATGTGCCAGTTCAAATCACTCATTGAAGATTAAACTCATGTTCGGCCATGACAGACATCCCTGGGAATACAACTATCTGTGAGGATTAATAGAGTTTTACCTGAGGATTACTCTATTTCAAAAAGATTATGAGTTGTTTTTTGTCTCAATAGCACATTTGACAATGGTGACCACAGATGGCAGTGACTATCAGATCTATCTGAATGCAGAGTATATGAATGTTGAACTGAGTCTTTTGTAACTTTAAATCATAATTTAATGATACTATAGAACTCATAACCTCCATTTAATGCCATTTTTTAAATGTCAGTTACATCTATCAATGAAAATCTAAAATCAGAAGAAAGATGAATATAGAAGTTGAGAGGATTCAAGTACTACACTGATACATTCTGCAAGCATGTCTCCATCCCTGGAGTATGGCCATGAGAACTTGTTCATTGTCCTACACTCTGCCTCATAGCAGATTCTTCTAATAAATGAAATGTGAAGCAGACCCTTAAGTTTTTAAATACAATTATTTTTAAACTTATCTGACCTGCTATTAGACAGTGGGAGGTCTGTGTGTGTGTGTTTGTGTGTGTGTGTGTGTGCACATATGTGCAAAATACAGATACTCAAGCATTTAATTAAGCACTTAGGAATACAAAAAATTTCCCAACAGAATTTAGGAGTACACAAAAAATATTTTTTTAAATAGTGACATTTTAACCTTGAGAACAATACATTTACAGTGTGCTTATGCTCCATTACTAAGGGCACTGGAAATGTTTGTATGTTAGGACTTTGGTGGGAAAAGCACACTGAAGCTAATTCTGTTGTTCTTATTTCTAAAACTTTGACTTCTTCTAATTTAACTCTTTTATTTATGAGATCCTATGATTTTCTGGTGAACAAATGAAATAGCAATAAACATCGCCATTTCCCCCCATCATCTTCATCATCCATGCCTGTCATTAAAAATCATTAAAAAGTTCTCACAGTGACTTGGCACATACTTGTTCTCATATGTCTATCAAGAATCTAAGAATAACATAAAGTAAATATTTGTGGGTGGGTGTGTTACATAGGCAGTGTTAAGTGAGAAGTCATAAACACGGACATGGGCATGTTTCAGGCTGCTGCCTCAATCTGCCAAAGTAATCATAATTTAAGGACCAAATTAAGAAATGAAGATTCAGACGATCAATAATCTCATGCCCACAAAAAAAATACATTGATCAAAATTTAAGATTCCATAAAACTGTATTGGGTTTTAGTGACTGACCACCAAAACGTTTGTTTCTGAACTTTATGTATATCCTGACCTCTCTGTCAAAATCAGTCCATTGATTATATCAGAAAGACATAAGTGCAATTGTTTATGTCTCTTTGTGTATTTGTCACAGTCCATCTTGGCTTCATGTGTACAGACGCTCTTGCTGTTTAGTGCTTATATAGTTAGAAAAAATTGTTTGTTTCATTTTTATTTTTGAGATATGACCATGCTACATAACCCCATCTGTCCTGTAACTCACTATATAGTCTAGGCTGGTCTCTAAATCACACAGATCAGCCACTTCCCCAAAGACTGAAGTCCTGGGCCACCAACGTAGCTCAGCAAGAATTCTTAAATTTTATTATGTTATCATTACAGAAATTATCATTGGCTTCATTGGGTAGATTTATTTCAGGCAATTTTTATAAGTGAGACTTTGTCCTTGATTAACTTCTCAGTGAGTTCACTTGAGTTATAAAAATGCCATGTAGTATCCTAGAACTTTACTAGATTTATACATTATTTAAAACAGGTTTAGAGTGATGTATTCTGATTTTTTTTTTTTTAATGTTTAAAATAACGACAGCTTCAAGCATGAGCAGTGTTGCCATTTCTTTCGAATTAGATGTCTTATTTCCTTCTGTTTTCTCACTAGAGGACTGACAATATTAGGACTACGAAAAAAGTCTTCTCTACCCGTCCATTCTGACTGTTGTTGTGGGTTTGTCATCTATGTCATTACTATGTTGAAGTATGTTCTATCCAGACTTGATTTGTTGAGCGGTTTTATCATAAATGGGTGCTGAACTTTATCAAATAGTTTCTCCACATCTGTTGACACACTCACAAGATTTTTGCCCTGTGTGGTGATCTGATACATTACATGTAAACATCTGTGTGTGTTCAACTGTGTGTGCTTCAATTCCACATGATCATTTGCATAGCTCTTCTAGCAAGCTGCTCAACTCAGTATGTTGAGATTCTATTTTTCATCCACTTCCATTGAGAACACTGCCAATTTTCTTTTTATTCTACCACTGTCAGGTATTGGAGTCTGGGTAGTACTAGTCTTATAAAAAGAATTTTAAGAAAAAGTTTCCGATCCAATCTGTTGGAATAGGATGAGATAATTTGTGGTATGCTTTGGTTTTCATGAAAGTCATCTGGTCCTCGACTGTTTTTTATTAGGAAACTTTCTGTCTTTCACTTTTGTTCTTTATTACTGTTATGTTTTCAATGACTTGTGCCTGAATTTTCCTGTTTCAAAGAGAAAAGTATCTAGGTCTTGGATGTGTTTCAGTCGCTGCACCATTGTTCATGACAGGCTCTGGTAATCTTTTGTGTTTCTGTGGAGCTACCTGCAATGTTATTTTAGGTCTGATTTTACTTATTGGGGTTTCTTCTCTCTTTCATTAGATTAAATAGAAACCTGTAGATTTTTATATTATTAAAAGTCAACGCTTAGTTTCTTCAAACTTTAAATGTTTGTACCTTTACTTTTTGGTTTTGTTTTTGTTTTGTTTTATTTTTCGCGGATTCTTCTTTTTCCTTGTATTTCCTTGTATATGTTTGTATATGTACATATGTGTACATTTGTGGGGGTGGTAAATAATTCACTACCATGATTACCATTTTTATGTGGGTGCCAGGGTTTGATCTTGGATACTCATGCATGTCCAACAAGTTCTTTACCACCTATATCTTATCTGTAACCCATAAACTTTCATATTTTTTTCTGTTAGTGTGTTTGGCTTTTTATTTTCTTGTGTTCTGTGTAGACTCTTATTACAACAAACTTTGTTATTAGTTTTCCTGTTTTATCTCAACTCACTGACTATGTAGCATGCCCTTTATCATTTGGTTAGGAAGTTGTGTAACTTCATAAGTTCTTACATATGGTTTATTTTACCGGTTGTAAATATAGCTATTACTGTTTATGCTCTTTTCCCACATCTTTTCCTTCAGGCTGTGTGTGCTATTACTGGTGAAGTGAGTTTCTTCTAGGCATCCAAAGATTCATCTTTTAAGAATATAATTATGTTAAATATTTTAATTGATGAATATAATCTGAACATTTTCAAAGTTATTATCAGTTAGTGATGGTAAGTGATGATCTGAGCCTTTCTCTCTCTCTCTCTCTCTCTCTCTCTCTCTCTCTCTTTCTCTCTCTTGCACACACACACACACACACACACACACGGTTATCTGAAACTATTTTAACTTGGTGTATATGGATTTACACAGGATAAAATTTGTAATTAGCAATTTTCCTTCATCAAAAATAAAGTCTGGATTTAAACGGAAGAGGAATCCTGCCATATTAACACCATTATTATTCTAGTCTGATTTAAGACATGCCTAGACTAGAAAAAAGGGATACTGTGAGAGGCAGGTTCTTAAAAGCAGAGAAAATAACAAAGCAGTAACTAATATAAAGCCAAGCACGAATACATCAGAAGATAGTTCCCAATGAGTTTAAATCTTCATACTATCAGTGCTTTAAAAAATATGATTATCATCTCGTCACCTTGTGAGTAGACTTCTCTTCCTATAATGTGAGATGATATTAACTAAACAAGTCATCACAAAAGGACATCTACTGTCAAATCCTAATATACTAGTAATAGCAAGCGATCCCTGCATAGGTAATATAAAAAGAAAAACCATCAAATTGTATGTGCTGCAAAGTTAACATCAAGGTCCCAGAAGTATAATGAATGATGACTATCCAAAAAAATAAAAATAAAATAGGATACCATGACCATCTGTTGTCCCGTTCTTATTCATGTATCCCAAATTGGGAGGGTGGGTAGCTTTAATGAGACCGTTACATCAATCCACCAGAAATGAGTTTGTCAGTTAACAAAGAAGTTCACATACCATAAAATGAGGAAAAGATATTTCTGGGCTTTGTAGCAACATACGATTATAAAAGCAAAAGGGAAACAAAAAATTTCTCACCAAGAAAGTGGCATTCCTTATATACACATATTGTTGTTACCAGATGTCTAAATTTTTAGAATTAAGCATAATCATCTTATTGGGTATAAGTTTAATATTCAAACTGTATGCCTTCATGTAAATAATTTTTATTTGTAGCTTTGAAAGTTGTTTACATTTCTGGCTGTAAATAACTAGTGTTCATATTCAATAACGTATGTTGGATACTCCCCAAACTCATGTAACCTCTCTTCAGAGGACAATACTAAATATATCTGTGTGACTCCCTCTCCTTCCACTGAACACTACCGTGATAAGACTGAGCACTTACTATGGCCATAGTACTGTTCCGTATACAGTCTGGAAATTATTTAAATCCCATATCCTGATTCAAAAATGAATTTAGCATAAGGTTGGGGTAGTTACTTGATTAATTTGGCATTAAAACACAAAATTGGTCCTCTCATCCCAATACTGCTTAAATCAAACTAACAGATTTTTACAAGCTTTTTCCCCTTAACAAACTCATTAGCATGTGTGAAATCTTGCTGTGAGGCTGCATAAGGGAGAATTAAAATAGATTTAGTGTATATTACATCTTTACAACAGAAGAAGAACTCAAATGAACTCCTCCAGGTCTGTCACACAAGCATTAAAGGAAGAGAACTAAATCTGCATGTACAGTTATGAGTCTTATCCTCATTCTACAAGGCTTTAGAACAGGTTATCTAACCTGTGTGGTATTCATAGAGCTTATCTGCTTTAAATGGTGATAAGCCAAAGTTAAAGGAGTACAACAGATGCAAAAATAAATAAATAAATCTCCAAAAGTCTTAAGGTATCAACTTCAGACATAGGTAATTAAAACAGAGCTAAAGGATGTTTGTGGTAATGACAGTTTCCAAATATGAGTACACAACCCACACTTAATCACATAAAGGATATGCTCTTATTAGTTAGTTCCTTTAGTAACCATATCAAGAAACCATTTAGACAAAGTCCCTCTCTATGTACATTTACGTGTAAAGAAATGACTGACAATGGCTTTCTTATCTGATAACTAAAAACATGTGTTTTTGATAAACACTTCTGGAAAATTCTAAGGAAAAATCATGCATGATGTATCATATTAGCATATAAAATAATAACTAAATGTAGACTGAGCTGAAAACTGAGTGAATATTTAGTGCTTTTAGAAAATAACAAAAATAAAATGTTTGTGGCTTTGAGTCAGGGAAGATACCCAACTCCACTAGCAATAAAATAAAATGTTGCTAAAAGTCACAAGGTCAGTCTTTCTCTTTCAAAAACCCTGTTATATAAATTAAAACTGTCATATGTTCTGATTTTTTAGTAATTTGTGCTGAAATTTATTTCATTGAATATTAAATATTTTGTAAGCTTCAGAGATATCATTGAAAAGAGTAAAGGAAAATAAAAAGGCAAGCCATCGAATACAAAAAATATTTACCTAATATATATCTAATCATTTTTATTTAGGAAATATAACACATTCCAACAACTTAATAAGAAGCTTGACATGGATAAAATAGTTGAATGGAAGGTTTACCACATAGTTGAGCCTAGTGTCACAGGTCTGTAAGTCCAGCACTTAGGAATAGAGAAAGGTGGGTGAGGAACTCAAGCCTTAGTTAAAGCTAACTTGGGCTATGTAAGACCTGTCTCAAGAAAGAAAACAATACACAAAAGGAAAGGAAAGTTTGCCAAGAACTATATATAGTTTGTAAATAAATATGTGGAAAGCGCTTCTGCATTGTTTGTCAATCCAGACATGCACAACAAAATTACAAGCCATGTAAGTAGTTACAAATCTAAAGAAACAGAAAAGTATCATCAAGGATGAGAGCAGCTACAAACTTAAAAAATTCTCAGTTTCCCAAGTCCAGTAACTTGAAAATCAATGTGACAATCTTTTCAAATTATACCACATCCCCACATAGCCAACAACTGGCAAATGATTAAATTACATAGTTTAGAAAGAGCAGACTGATTTCCCACAAGAGCACAGATGAATTCAAAATCATCAAGCTAAAGGATGCCAGAGTAAAGATTTCCCACACACTGTATAATTCTCTTAAGTGCTGAAAAAGTCACACCCTGGTAATAAAAGACATGGTGGGTACCAGAGGCCAGGATTGAAGTAGAAGAATTACCAAGAAAGATTGCCTCAACTTTTAGAAGTGCTAAAAATATTCTGCTATCAAGATGGTGTTTGTAGTTCAAAGCTCGTTAATTTGTGAGTTTAAAGTGAACATGTTTTATGCTGGATACTGTACAGCTCATTGAAATTGATTTTTAATAAATTAACATGTGGACGCATATTAGTATTGATAGAAATTTATTGTAGAAATAGAACAGCATTTATTTAATGTATATGTCAAGCTACCAAAACCTAAACAAATCTGTATTACACTGTAGTCAGTGGCCAGTAAAAGGGCTACTGTGTAAAGAGCCTTGAATGAGCTCTATCGCCATGAACTAGGGGTGAGAGAGTGTGTTAACATCATAAGCTCTCAAGATTGGGTTGTATGGAAGAGACCGCACTGGCAAATGCAATGTTGCTGTAGGACACAGCAGCCAAGGCTGAGCAAATTTCCCCATTCGTAATTCCTTCTATGTCCATCTGCCAAGAAAAACTGAACAGCAGCAGCAGCAGCTGTTCTGGTTGCTCCACAGATTGCAAGCCATGTTTCCTGAATTAAAATCTCACCAGCACTCCGCCATCAAGTATACAGAAGACAGGAACTTAGTCAAGATGTGATGGGGTGAGGGGAGTCACAAGGCAAGCTAATTACAAGTTGGAAAGCTGGCATGAGACAGTCTATGCAAAGCACAGATGGATGGGTGCAGGGTCAGTGAACAGGTCTAAGAGAGGAAAGCAAGCAGGCATTTAAGAAGTGGAGGTTGAATAGTAAGACCAGAAGACAGTTCTTGGCCTCCATTTCTGGAAAGAAACGAAGAAAACAGAGCAATGCAGCATGGTATGATCAGTACTGCCCATATGCCAAGTAATGAAGTTATGTAGTGGATCTCTTTGTGCAGATGCTGCAATCCTGAATGTAATGAGTTGCATCGACAGTGCACACTATACAAAATCGTTAGAATGATCCTTCTTCCTGCCTTGTCCCAGAGAGTTGCTTCTAATCTAGGAGTGTTGTTCCTTCTCTTCTGAGAACTCTGCCTCTATTCATTCAATACTGATTCCTATAGCAGGACTCTATCCCTGTCTTCTCCAAATGTGCCAGTAGATTCCAGAACCATCTACCTATGATGGGAAGTGAAAGCTCTTCCTGTGTCAAAATTTATAAAGCCTTTTGTTTCTTCCTTTTTCTTTACCTCCTTTTTTTCCTCTCATTTCCCCATTTTCCTCTATTTTACAACCTGTTTCCCAAAAACTAGTCTAAGTTTCTACTAGACACATAGATATCTGAGGAATGGTACATAGGGTGTCCCAGAACGAGTCACCATAAAAAACCACCCTCTAGTAGACACATAGGACATCTAGTTGAGGAAAGATACCCATGATGTCCCAGAATGATAACCATTAAAGGGATCTATTCAGGAGAGGACAGAGGAGGGAATGCTAGGAGAGAAAACTGGAATGGGGGGGGGGGGTCTCTGAGATGAGCTAGGACCTAGGACAGTGGAAACTGCCAGAAAATTATGAGGATGACCCTAGCTAAGACTCCGAGGAATGGGGGATATGGAACCTGAAATGGCCATCTCCATTAACCAGAAGAGAATTTCAATGGAGGGACTAGGACACTAACCCAGCCACAAAATCTTAGACCTACAATTTGTCCTGCCGACAAGGACCAGGGTAAAGGTGGAGCAGAAACTGAGGAAAAGGCTAGTCAATGACTGGCCCAGCTTGAGACCCATGCCATGAGAGCCCATCCCTGACACAATGATACTCTGCTATACTTGCAGACATGAGCTTAGCATAACTGCCATCTGAGAGGCTTCACCCAGTTATGCTTCACCCAGTTGCCAATAGAAACAGATGCAGAGATCCACAACCAAACAATAGGCAGAGCTTGAGGAATCCTGTAGAAGAGGGATTGAAGAAGTCAGAGAGGTCAAGGACACCACAAGAAAACCTATGAAATCAACTATCCTGGGCCCTTAGAGGCTTACAGAGACTGAAACACCAAACAGCATGCATAGGACCAACTAGGCTCTCTGCACATATGTAACAGTTGTGCATCTTGATCATCATGTGCAACTCTTAACAGTGTGAACAGGAGCTGTATCTGACCTTGGTACCTGCCTTTGGACCTCTTTCCTCTAACTGAACTGCCTTGGCTAGCCACAGGAGAAGATGCTCCTGGTATGCCAAGGCAGACTGAATCATGGGAGGCCTTCCCTTCTCTAAAGAGAAAGAAGGGACAGGAGAAAGGGGAAGTGGAAAGATGAGAGAGGGAGGGACAGGGAGGAGAGAGAGGGGAAGCCATGGTTGGGATGTAAAATAAATTAACTAATTAATTAATTAATTTTAAGTAGTGGTGGTAGAGGTGGTGGTGGTGTGATAGTGGTGGTGATGGAGGTGATGGAGGTGGTGGTGGTGGTGGTGGTGGTGGTAGAGGTGGTGGTGGTGGTGGTGATGGAGGTGATGGAGGTGGTGGTGGTGGTGGTGGTGGTGGTGGAGGTGGTGGTGGTGATGGTGGAAGTGGTGGTGGTGGTGGTGATTGTGGTGGTGGTGGTGGAAGTGGAGGTGGTGGTGGTAGTGGTGGTGGTGGTGGTGGTGGAGGTGGTGGTGGTGGTGGTAGAAAGCTGGAATTCTTTTTCATTATCCTTTAATATCATTGTTATCCATTTCTAAGCAAAGAGCAGAGTGGAGACAAGAGTTCCTATGAAATGTCATTTGATGGGGAGGGTAGGTGTGGGGAAGAAGCTGTTCCAATTTAGCACTATAATTGTGACTCAAATGTTTATAACTTTAGTGATGCTCCCATGGTATATTTTCTATTGAGGAAAGGGGGCTTTTGAATGAGCATACAAAGTCATGGGGTTCCTGTGTGGGAGGTAGTGATCTGGCAGGCAGTTTGGCACACCAGTTGAGCACAGGCAAACTCTGGGAGATCCAGCAAAGTAATCCGAAAGGGACAGGAAACGTTATGCCAAGGCTCCTGGGAGGTCCAGTCATGGTCACATATCATGCCCCGGGTAGAGACCATTCCCATGTTAATGAGACACCTAGAGGCTTAGCCATGCCCCTTCCCAGTTACTATATCTGCCCCACCTCTCCCAGAGAGGGGTATAGTTCCATCCATGCCACTCTCCACATGAGGACAATAAACGTCTTAGAATTATGGACTGTCTCTTCATCTGGACCACCATGGGAAGCGAGGGTTCTGGCCCTCGATTAATGAGCCATGGCTAATCTCTCGCAGAGGGAATCCCAGTGCTCTCAGATGGTACCCGTTCACCCAAGCCTAAGCAGTAAGCCTGGCACCCAAAGCCCCTGAGACCCCGTCCAGCAGGAACCCCAGCTGCACTCCAGCTAACCTGTCTGCAGCACCCTGCTCCGATAGAGAACCCATGGAGACAGCAGCCATGAGTTCCCCTGGAATGGCTCCCTCCCCCACCCATGGGCAGGGCCCGCAGAGGCTTCCCACAGCCCCCACCTGCCATCTGACTGTGTGGGAAGATTCTCGGTCACTTCCAGCGTGTCCTGTCACACCAAGAGCCACAGCGCCCCAGGACAGACATGTGGAGCTTCATACCACCCTGCCAGTGTGTTCCCAACACTTTTACTCACACTTACTTTGAGTTGATCCTCTCCTGATCTGCCTTTCTCCCCCATCTTTCTCTACCAGCCCCCACTTGTAATCTTACACTCTCAGTTCTCCTCATTCCACTTTCCTATCACAGGTGGGTTATTGCCCATCCTGTGTCTCTCCCTGAAAGCCTCTTCTTTTTCCTCTTTTACGGGTCTCTTTCCAGTTTCCTGGCCTGCTCCCGAACTCACTGAACATACACATAGACACATGGACCATACATGACACAAAACATGCAATGTGTGTCTTTCTGACCATGAAATACCTTACTTCATGTAATATTCCCCAGCTCCATCCATTTTCCTACAGATTCCATTTCTCTTTATAGCTGAATATATTTCCGTGTTGTATGTGTAATATATCCTCATTATCCATTCATCATATATATATGTGTGTGTGTGTGTGTGTGTGTGTGTGTCCCAAGGACAACATATCTAGGTCATGTAATAATTCTATTTCTAATTGAGAAAAGCTCATAATTTCCATTATAGTTGTACTAGTTTACACTTCCATAACCGGAAAAAGAATTCCTCTTTCTCCACATCCTCGTCAGCATGTGCTGTCACTAGCCATTCTGACTGATGTGAAAGGGAATATCAAAGTGGTATTAATTTAAATTTCCCTGATGACTAAGGAGGTTGAACGTTTAAAAAAAAAAAATAGCTGCTTGCCAACTGTATGTCTTCACTTCAGAACTGTTTACATCATTGCATCATTTCCTGATTAGAAATTTGAGGTTTTATATGTTCAAGTTTTTCAATACTTTCTGACTTTTCAGCTAATAGTCTGAGGAGGAGGAGGAGGAGGAGGAGGAGGAGGAGGAGGAGGAGGAGGAAGAGGAGGAGGAGGAGGAGGAGGATGGTAATGTAGGAAGTGTAGCAGGCCTTGAGTGTGTAACACCCTGAGTGGATGTTTTGTTCACATAAGCATAGCTATTCCAAGAACTCCAAGGGAAATCCCGTGGGAAAGTGGCAAAGCCATCCACCATAGGGGAAAAGCTCAGAGAGATGGCCAAACTTTCCTACAGGGTGGTAGCTCCAAGTGGTTATGGACCATTAAAGAGTGGGTAGAAACACTAACACCTGTAGCTTTCTCCTCCTAGATATTTACAGCTTGAGACGGCTCCCCTACAGAGACCGACTACTGAGAATAGCCAATCTTTCCCCTGTGCTGCACATAATACACACTGTGGATTCTGTGACCTTGATGGTAAGAGGTTCACTTCATCAGAGTTGGCACACCCAGAACTAAACCCAGGATTTCAGTGCATATGTCTCTGTCTGTCTTCATATCATCCCCATGCTGCCTCTAATCAGGGCTCCAGGTCCAAAACCATGTGGGTCATGGCAATATAAAATTTTAGGGTTTTATTTTATTCAATTTCTCTTCACTCAAACAAATCAGAAATGTTTATAACCTATTGCACAGTGTAGAAAGGTAAATATTCCATTGACCTCTGTAAAGACAAAAGAACTTAACAAACGCATGAGGAAATACAATTTGAGGAAAACATGTTTTTGCTGAGACAAAATATTTATAACTTTATGCATTTCCTGACTGCAAGATACATAGAATTAAACTTTATAAAAAGGAGTGGATTCTTCTTCTGTTATCAGAGAGCATACGTAATCTTCCAGGGTCCTACACTAAGTTACTGGTGACAAGATATTTGGGCATATTCCTCATACTCTGGGCATTATAATGTCTTCATCTATATTCTAAAAGTATGTCATAAACAGACCTGATATTTGTAATAACTTCTTAAGATTTATTTCTGTTGCCAACTCATTTTGAGGGTCTCCTTCTGGTTTCAGGGATCATTATTTAATGCTTGTTTGTTCTTTAAAAAAATATAAGAGTTGTTTAGTGCTTAACAAAGTAATCATTTATAAACAGAGTTTCTAAAGTCAGTGTCAGAAACAAAACTTGGACTTGTACATAGTTACTGTTGAGATGGGTTATTTTCTGTCCACCTGTTGGCTTGGATTTCATTGGTTTTCTATTATCTGAAGTGTTGTTGAGGGTTTCAGTTTGTTTATGCATTCTTGTGTTAAAGCCAGCACTACATTACATCTGCAAGTATTAACACCCTAAATAAATTTTCTGGAAGGCAATTATGAATTATCATTTAAAAACTCATCCTTGGGAGAAATATTTAAATGACCTTGTCCAAATTATAATAAAATATATGTTTCAAGGAGGTAAATGACTCTAACAGTTAAGAAAATGAAAGTGATCAGAGTTTGATGTATAAGATCAGGACAATCAGAATTTTAAATCGTGTTCTGCAGCTGAACACTAATATAACCTTGAATTTATTCAAACGTAGTGAAATGAAGGGGAGCCACAGTGACAAGAAAAATATATTTGTAAAGTAGTTAAAAGAGCACCTGTTTTTTAAGAGTCATGCCATAAAAGTCAATTATGGTTAACAAATTCTCATATTTTACTTTTATTTTATGTGTATATGTGTTTGACCTACAAGTATGTGTGTGCACTGTGTATGTGTTTGTTATCCACAGAGGCCAGAAGAGAGCACTTAAATCCCCTGGAACTGGAGTTAAGGACAGCTGTCACCTACCTTGTGGATGCCGGGAACTGAACATATGACTTCTGCAAGACTAGCAAGTGGTTACTGAGCCATCTCTTCACCCAGACAGGGACTTGATTATTCCATACTATACCTAATCTAGTTTCCAGAATCGCAGCAAAAAAGAGAAACAAAAAAAGTATAATAACTTCCATCATGAAAATTAGAATACACTGGAAAGAAATGTTATCTCCAATGAATAGTTCACGAATAGTGTGTGATTATAAAATGGAAAGCTTTCAGTGGGGCCCTTAAAACTTAGAGTTAGAAATTCAACTTTAGAAGGATGGTTTGAGAAGTAGTCTTTAAAAGGGGGCCAGAATCAGAAAATCCTAAAGGGAGCAAGAAGAATGCTTTTCAAACAAAAGAAACTGCAGGTGAAAAGATCGATCGCAGAGGTACCTCTATGATGCGTGTAAGAAGAGGACTGTGATAGAGTGAGAGAGGTGGAAGTTGGAATCGTTGAGTGATTGGGTGGGTAGATCACGTGGGGTCTTGTGGCTGACAGCACTTCTGTGACCCCTTCTGGATTATATAGGAAGCTATAGAAGGGTTTTGAGCCAGATAATAGCATAGCCTGACTTCCGTTTTACCAAGAGTCCTGTTAATAATAGATCAACGTCAAAGTGTGTCCATAACCCAGCCTCTCTCTACTCCACGTAAAGAAATGCCTATTCTGGTATTCCTCCGAAATGGCCAGAGCTCATTTCAGAGACTTCTGCCTTGTGAAAGCAATTCCACTCACTCATTCGCATACAAGAAGAACTTTGGACCCTAGATTTCTTGCTCTGATATGCATCTAGCTATAGAAACCCAATTTACAAAATAAAATGTTCGATCACAGAACGCACCCGTATCTGTTTCATTCCAATGTACGAAATGAAGGAATGCAGAAAACATGTTATTTTAGCCTTATGAGAACACTCAAGCAGTTTATGTAGTTTTGTTCTTGATAACATTCACAGCTTAATAATAACAGTGTCTCTTCATGGGTTGCTGGGCAGTCCATATTTAGCGTGGGGCTGGGGAGCATCTTTCTGTCTGATATTCCTGATGGAATCTACATTACATTGGGTTCATGTCCTTCCTGTCTCCCACAGGAGTTTATATACTAAGGAGTTAGAGAAGCCAAATAGCCGCTGGACTTTGCAGTTCTGTATTGCATGTCAACTTTCCACACTGCCCCTACCGTAAACAACCCAGAGGCCATGAGGTGCCCGACTTAGAGAACTCCAGTTAGTCCCAAACACACTTTGGAACTTCTGGGAAAGGCCAGCACTCCAAAGTAACACAGGGGCCTCAGGAATGTTCAGCTCACTTCAGAAAGCCTTCTCCAGCTCAGAGACAAGCAGGGAGCTTTGGTGATATGAGAACTGGCAGGGTAATAGCATAGTTCCCACCTGCTTTGCTGCCTCACACAGAAACTTAAGTCAATCAGAGGCATGCTTCCTTTCTAATTGAGCAACAACTGGCTGGGAAAACAAACTCTAGAAATCCTCATTGTTCTGATTCCCAGGCTTGAAGATACAGGAAACAGATGTGCTTTTACCAAATACTGTGACTATCAGAGTCTGGAAAGCCATGCAAAGCTTTTTGCTGCCAAATATAAAACAATCTAGCAAGATCATACTACAAGCCATGTTTCCTACCATGAAAGAAAACATTTCTTTTTGACCTTTACTTCCTCTCTAAAGGATCATTTCCCTTTTCTAGAGCAAGATAACTAGCATTTCCATTCAGTACCTAGTTACCGCCATGCAGATCTTACAACCTGGTATAGATGCTCTGAATCTTAGGACCAGCAGCTCAATAGTTCAGTGTGTCCTTTTTGTCTTTCTAAACAGAGCCTTTCAAAGGCAGCCAAAGGCATACACCACTTGCCTATGATCATTCTCTTCAGATGTTTCCTTAGTCAAACCAACTCATAAGAATGCACATGCCTTTTAGGTACTGTTGGAATGAGGAAAGGTAATCCTCCAAATGAGACATCTGCCATTAAATCACATCTATTGTTATAAATTAAATCAACGTCATAAGCAAAACAATTTCTTTAAAAACTTTTCTGTCTATCTTCAGAATCTTCCTGCCAAATCCTCTTCCCACACTTAGCAAATCAAATAAATCTTGTACAGCCCACACTCTCCCACACCTAAATTATTTGAGGTTAGTTTGCTAAGCACATGAATCTTAATCAAAATAAATATTCATCTCTCCTTTCTAAATAGGTTGATGGTTGGCATTTTTCTCTTTCCTTACCACCCCCTCAGGGCCTTTCTTTGTCATGCAATCACATTTGGTTTTTATCTTTCCTATCAATCATCAGTGCATAATCTTTAATCTCACTTTTAAAAAAAATGTTTGAAGTATGCAAAAGTACATGTTATCTTAATCATGGAAAACTTGGTATGACCTGATACTGTATAAAAAATACATTTATGTGTAACATTAGAAATTAAAGGATATAGTTTTCTAAAACCTTGTAGTCAGTTTGTACTGGCTAGTTTTGTGTGTCAACTTGACACAGCTGGAATTATTACAGAGAAAGGCGTTTCAGTTGAGAAAATGCCTCCATGAGATCCAGCAGTAAGGGATTTTCTCAATTAGTGATCAAGGGGGGAGGGACCCTTGTGAGTGGTACCATCTGTGGGCCGGTAGTCTTGGGCTCTATAAGAAAGGCAGCTGAGCAAGGCAGGAGAAACAAGCAAGCCAGTAAGCAGAATTCCTCCATGGCCTCTGCGTCAACTCCAGCTCCTTGACCTGCTTGAGTTCCAGTCCTGACTTCCTTTCATGATGAACAGCAATTGGAAGTGTAAGCCGAATAAACCCTTTCCTCCTCAACCTGCTTCTTGGTCATGATGTTTGTGCAGGAATAGAAATCCTGACTAAGACACAGTTCATAGGCAAAAGTCATCACCCTTCCTCCTTGAACATCACCTGATATAGAGGTCCACCTGCATCTTCATCCCACTTCTGTACATCTCCTAGGTACCACACCCTAAAGTTTTCTAAATGACCATTGGCCCTTTCTCCACCTCCACCTATGTCATGTCCTCTTACTCTTCCCTAAGTAATCAAATTAGTAACTTCCTCTGATTAAGAAGACTCATTTTAGTGTTCAATGTGCATAGCCATAGACAGAATGATTATTCTGCCATTATAAAAAATAGGATATTCCAGTTCTACTTTGAAAAATCATAACTCTATAATCATAACATTAAAAAGTCAACCCCTCCCCCCAAAACCGTTCAAAGACCAGCTAATTCAAAACACTATTATGTTTGTATATTAGCCTTTCACAGGACTTTATGTATAAGTTCAATTAGCCAAATCCCACTGCTCTTAAAAGACTCTATTAGTCTGTTGAAGGTCACCTATATAACTTTTTCTTCCTTTAATCTTTGTTATTATTCTCACTCTTCTTTCTGAATGACTGCTGGCTGAAGCACATATGTGAACAGTCATGTGTCTGAAAGAGTGGGTGTCTTCTATGAAACTTAAGTGACCATTACATTGGGTGTGTGTGTGTATGTGTGTGTGTGTGTGTGTGTGTGTATGTGTATGTGTGTTTGAGAGAGAGACAGACAGACAGACAGACAGAAGCAGACAGAAGACACTCGCTAATGGTTTTGTGTCTTTTTGTCTTTTAGTGCTATTTTTATAAACTACTGGAAAGATGCTATAAATAGGACTCATTCATTTCTCTTGGTGGGAAATATCACAGTGAGGGTCTCCATCTGTTTGCTATAATAAATGTGTGCAATTGCTACCCAATAGAGACCATTTGAAACAGAATATTTACAAATGCAGTATGTTCTAAAGATGTGGAAAGGGTTTAGGAGAATTGTGGGGTTATCTCAATAACCCAGAATTAGAAGCAGTGGAATTCCCACAACCCATGATTCCCAGGGCAAAGGACAAACTGAAAACTAAGAGAGCAGCCCTGTGCCACAGCCTACAGCTGGATGGAACAACAGAGAGGAGGAACTCAGCCAGCACCAGCTGCTGCTGTAGGGATCAGAGCCTCCACTCATTCTTGTCACATTTTTTCCTCTGTGGTCTTCAAATAAGATGATCTCCTATAATCTACCATGAAGTTTTCTGATGCTGCCAAACCTCAATCTACCATTGTAACTTCCAGTGGAATTTGATTTCAGTTGTTGTGGAGTTCAAATCTCCAACTTCTACTTGGCTTTGTCTTGTTTTGTTCTTAACCTTTTTCTGGTTACTGATACTCTCTCTTGAGTGAGACATTATTCCCATATCTCCTTTTAGCTCTTTAGACACAAGGTGAGCAGAGAGAGAGGGGGTGTGTGAGAATAGTCAGTATACGTCGTGAACATGTGTGAAATTGTACAATAACAAATTGAATTTAAAAATCTCATGATGTCTTTTCTTGTCATTATACTATCTGGCTTTTGTGCATAATTTCTATTGCTTTTTATCCCACCCATTCTTTGGATATGGGTATTATTTTGTCTTGCATGCTGTGCAATGGATGTGTCCTTGGAACCTATCAGCCTTCAATAATAAAATACAGTGAATCAGTTCCCACCTTGTATCTCAAGGTGCTGCCAAGCTGTTTCTTGCTACTGCTCCTGTTTGGTAGTGATTTTACAGACATAATTTTGGAGGTCATGTGCTTTTTCTTGTATGTGACCACTGAAAGGCCTCAATGCATTAGTTTTTCACTTCTGTCAAAGAGTAAGTATTTTATACTTTCAACAATTTTCCTGGCAGATAAAATTCTAATTAAGGTCTTTACCTTCTGTTTGCATAGAACTCCAAGCTCAGTGAGAGATGGAGAATCAGTTCTTTAGATCTGCATGAGCATATGCCCTGGCTTGCACTTATGTGTACCTTTTTAGATGTTTGAGAGCATATGGAATCTTTCACAGCCTTCTGTGTTCACTCACTCCCCAGTGTTCCTTTTCAGGTTGTTTATTGTAAGCCTTATTTGTCTCAATTGTTCTCACCACCTCAGCAATACCCTGTCACAATGACCAATGATACTTATACACATACCCAGGGAGAAAGCTATTCACAATGAACTCTGGCCAGATTCAATGAAGAAAGCCACCACAGGTGCAGGGTTCATAGGAGATACCATGCTGATATACAGTGACAATTCTCTGGAGACGTAGTGAGAGCACTTCAAATTTTTGCTGGACCTTCCGGAGTCATTGGTTATCATGAGGACCAACTTAGTGGTTTCTTTTTAAAAATATTTTTGCATATATTTATATCTCTTATGTTATGTTATGATGTGTTATATTTATTGTGTGTTAGAGAGCACACTTTTCTCTCAACATGAATGTGAAGATCAGAAGACAACTTGTGGGAGTC
Organism: Rhynchomys soricoides; assembly: GCA_019843965.1. Taxonomy (NCBI): domain Eukaryota; kingdom Metazoa; phylum Chordata; class Mammalia; order Rodentia; family Muridae; genus Rhynchomys; species Rhynchomys soricoides. The sequence goes on along the minus strand of JADRCH010000150.1, from coordinate 3,401,774 downwards.
AGTTCTCTCCTTCTACCATGTAGGGTTCTGAGTATTGAAATGGGATCTTAATCCTTGGTTGAAAACATCTCTCTCCACCATCCATCTTGCCCAACTCCATTCCTAAGACTATTGTACACACAGAAATGAGTTGAATACCCACCTGCTGAAATGTCAAGGACTTATCTGAAATTTAAGCATTTTTCAGAAAAGAAAAGTTCTTGAAATTATTCCTAGCATTACTTAATTCTTTAAGTTGTAAAAATATTGACAGAATTATTTTATCATTGTTATTGGTGTTATTTCCCTTATAGGCAAAAGATTTTCAAAGATTACACTTCTGCTGTTTCTATATATATTGCTACATGTTGGTTTTTGGCTTTAAAATTTATTTTGATCTTCTACCTAGGTTTTATTTCCTAAGGGACATTTTTTGTGAGGGACATGATCTTAATTGTGCTGGACACAGATCAGCTGTCAATTTTCTTTCTCTGCTTTTCTCTGCTTTCTCTGAGGAGTTCTCAGACAACAGGAAGCATCAATGTGAAATGCCATGACAGAAGGAAAGAGAAGAGAGAAACATATCTTCCCCTGCATTCCTCTTGAGGTTCATAACTGATGGTGACAGTCACCTGTCAGAAACGCAGTTCTCATTCTGAGTAGCATCTGTAAGCCTTTCCTTCTCTACTTCCTTCAAGCCTTTCAGTGTGCCTTGGTTTTCTATTGTTTATTTTCCTATTGCTTATAAGACATTCTGAGGAAAGCAACTGAGTCATTAAGGGTTTATTCTGGCTCCTGTACAAGTTCCATCATGGTAAGGAAGTCCAGGCAGCTGGGGATTGAATTAGATACTCACAGCACGTGACAGTATTACAGAGAGCAGTGAATACTACACAGGTACTTAGTTTCCTTTCTATACAGCCCAGGATCCCAGATGGAGTGATGCCACTCACAGTTGCAAAGTTTTATCATGCCAATTAATGTAATCAAGATAATCTCCCTGAAGGCGTGGCCTAAGGTCCAACTCCATGGTGACTCTAAGTTTATTTAGTGTACAACACTGACCTTCACAGACAGCAAAGGAGAGCCTCTTGCATCTATAGCAGTGTCTCCACATCCAATTCTATAGGGTCTTGTTGCATCTAAGATTTAAATTTGCATAATATAGACTAAGGAGAGAATGTATAAGATAAGCTTAGCATAGCCTATAACAGAAGTCGAATGAGAACCCTCAAAGGAAAGTCAAGAAAGTCAGTTGCTTGGTGTATTTAAGAAGAATAACAAGTTGTTAAGCTTTGGCTGAATTATGCAGGAAGATTGATGGAGGTTACACTAACAAGATGGATACAGTAGTTTCTTGATCTGGAGTTCCTGTCATTGGACATAAATAACCAAAATGACAGGTTTTTAACTCTTTTGGCTCATTTCAAAGTTATAAATTGAATGTCCATATAAATATGTACATATATAAAATCACTGCTGGATTATATATGAGGTGATAGATAGATAGATAGATAGATAGGCAGACATAAAGATGATTCAAGCTCTACAGGTATTACAGTTCTTTCTCTCTTCAAAAGTTTATTTTTCATACATCGTACAAATATACACAGACACACGTATGATAAAAGGTAGAAGTCTGCATAGAATTCCCTGTGCAGCTGTAACAAGTACTCACAAACTCAGTGCTTTAAGATGAATAGAATTTTTCCTCATAGAATTTTGAATGACTGGGGGGGGGGGGAGGTGCTCGACTGAACCAGGCTTGGGTGCCCACAGGGCCATGTACATCCTAGTGGCTTTTGAGAGGCATCCCCATTGCTGCCTAGCTTATTGTTCAGAGCTCCATTTTCAAAGCTCCATGTGTTCTGGATTCTTTCTCTGTCTTCACACTCAAAAGCATCTTCAGATCAATCATCAGTCTATCTACTGTCATCTCATTTTTCTCTAGTAAAAACCTATGGTTATGTTACACCCTGACAGGTTATCCAATACAATCTCTCCATAACAATATCTTTAACTTCTTCACCCACATAAACTCTGTATTTGTCATACCTAGTCCATTTCTGTATTCATAAATACTTGCAGAAAGGTAGATTATTTTTTAAAAATGAATTTTGTTTTGTCTCCTGGTCAGGAGAATTGGAAGTCCAAAGTCACAATGCTGCAAGCATCGGCTTGGTAAAGGGTCACACGGTGGAAAAGAAAATCTGGCATAAGACACAAAACACACAGACAATCTCCCTTCATAACAACACACACTGATCTAATCCAATTCCTTGGGAATAGGAAGTAATCCTGTCCCATGGGAAGAGAGCCTTACCCCTGGGGAAAGGTACTGATTACTCAAATCAACCTAGTCTCTACGTAAAGATCCACTTATCAATACCACCATAATGGCAAACAACTTCCAACAATAATTGAGGAGAGATCACACATCTAATCCATGGTGACTATGCCAGATTATATGGACATATTCAGAGGATTCAGGTTTGTGTGCTGTTAGACCATCATTGTATACAGTCTTTTTGTTTCTCTCCATATACACCAGTTTTCTTAAGACCATTAATAACCAAATGACGTCCTAGTACTAATTCCTTCAAAACAGTTTGTCTCATAATATATGCTCTATTTTTAGCACAGCAGTTCAAATGTTCCAAGAAAGAAATAACTTGTCCCCTGGAGTACATTTGGAAATATCTGGAGAACATTTTGCTTGTCAGAATTCGAGGATGTGAAGGAGCAGAAGAATGCTAGCGAGAATCTTCTGGACAGACGTCTAAAAATCTTATACTGAACAGAATCACACACATGGGAAGGCGGTTGGCAAGAAGACACAATGAGAAAAAAACGCCTACCACCAATACAGATGACCAGAGTTCCATCCACAGGAACCATACAGTGACAGAAGAGAGCCAACCCCCACAAGCTATTCTCTGATCTCTTCATGTGCTGCATGGCATTTTCATGCATGTGCATGCACACACACACGTGCACACACATACACACAAAGTAATTCATAGAAAGAGAAAGACAGAGACAGACAGACAGACAGACAGATAGACAGATAGATAGACAGAGAAAGGGAGGAGGAGGAAGAGAAGAAAAGGATAATAATTATTTGGCTCAAAATCCCAGTACTGGTAGAACTACAAGATTCTTACTTTTGTCTGTTACATGGTTTATAACCTGCTGTAACTTCAGTGCTAAATTGTTTTCATGATATATTCTGTAATTTATCTTCATAACATTTAAGACCAAATAGTTCTATTCTTAAGAAAAAGTGGCTAGACATAATCCTGCATACATTTAATTCCAGCTCTTAGGATGGAGAAGCAGGGGGATTTCTGTAAGACAAAGGGCAATCTGGTCTACATAGTCAGACTCAGGACATCCAGAGCTATGTAGAGAAACTTTGTCTCAATTAATAATTAATTATCAACGACATTGTAACAAATAATTTGACAGCATAGAATTTATCTGGAGGTAGGAAGGCTGCTTAGATTAAAATTGGAAGGGTGAATATTTCCACAGTGTTAATGCTGAGTCAGAACTCTGGATGTCTCTGATTCTTTTCAATCTGGGTTTCCTTTAGTCACGTGGCCCACCTCTTAGCAGAGCAGATCCCTTTCAGCTGTATCTTCTACTGTTGTGCTCCTAGATCACATATGCACAATCCAAGGCCTGAAGTAATGTGGATTTGAAGACAATTTCCCCAGCAAACCCCAGCATCCTTCCTACTGCTATTACCCTTTTTCCACATGTTGTGTTGGTCTCTAGTCATAAAATTATTTTCATTGCTACTTTATAAAGGTCATTTTGCTATTGTTATGAATCACGGTGTAAATATCTGAGTTTTCTAATGTTCTTAGGTAATCCCTGTGAAAGGATCATTAGATCCCCAAAGGGGTCATGACCTACAAGTTGAGAACCACTGGTATAGTGTATCTGAACCGCGCTTATCCGTAGCACCTCCATGCAACAGCTAAGTTATAATTCTCTCCATGCACATGTATTTCTTCACTAGTTTGCAGTATTTCTACATGCTTTTTCAAAATCATTTAGTATTATATTTCTCACTCAGTGATAAACAAGAAATCTGTATCAACTTCCCCCCCCGGAGACTTATGGAACATCATCGAAGAGGGGTTGGAAAGGATTTGAGAAACAGAGGATGGGAAGAAGTGCCAAGAAATTATGTTTTCTGAATATGACAAGGCTGATGGACACAAGAACTCACGGGAGTTGTGGATACCTACAACAGATCTGCGTACAATCAAGCCAGTTGAGAATTACAATACAGAATAGGGCAGGCTTTCCAAACCCCACCCCTAGCTGATGACCTAATGGCAGTAGATCATTACTGAGAAAGGAAACATCGATTTTTCTTTGGGGGTTGCCACTGCCCATGTTCTAGTGGATGAACTGACAAATGGGCACTATTAATTTGATTTGGTGCTTAAAAAAAAAAAAAAAGATGAGATATTTGGAGATGAGATCTGGGGGAGAGTTGGAGGTCGGACAAGGGTATGGATATTTCTGTTTTCTATTTCAGATACCTAGGATTATTTTGATAAGTTTCCCAAATTAGCTTACATTACCTTTAAATGCCAATATTTGTTTGAACAGAACATAGAAGTATTTCATTAAAATCTGAAGTGGCCTCCCTCTGTCATAGTTATTCCAAAGCTAGACAATAAAATGAGTGATTTGATTGAGGAAAGGTGTCCAATAATGACAATGTGGGGTGGTAGGAAAGGAAAGGAAGGGAGCAAGAAATGCATGCTTCCATTATCCAATGAGCAGGCAGCGTCCCATGAATGATAGAAAATATGGTAGGCAATACAAAACGTGATCGAGAAATACCACAACCCAGTCAAGGAAAGTGGATAGAAACCTAGCAAGCTTATTACCTAGATCAGTCTAAGAAATTTCAGACTTACTTTAGAATCAGCAAAGTATGATCTGCCAACCAAAGAATCTCTCTCTCTCTCTCTCTCTCTCTCTCTCTCTCTCTCTCTCTCTCACACACACACACACACACACACACACACCCCTACCATAAGCATTCTAATTAAGCAAGCATTGATACTGAGATAAGAAATAAATAGCAAGGATTATATTCACCCAGTTCCTCCCACTTCATTCTTCACATGTAATCAATCTACAAAATCTGGACAATTTTATTTATAAAAGCTTTTCTAGATCCATTCCTTCTTATCTACTGATATTAATATTTTATTGCCACATAAGAAATTAACATACACTGCACAGCATTAAAAATCAGTGACTTCTTATCTCACAGCTTTGGTCATCAGAAACCCAGGCACAATTTATTTGTGTCCTATGCTCAGCATCTCTGTATTACATGACTGTAATCAAGGGGCTGGTCATACAGAGTTCCTTTCTGGACCTTAGTTCCTCTTACAGGCATATGTAGATGTTGGCAAACTTCAGCTCCCAGAGGGAATTTTTACCCTGAGGTCTTGGCTTTCTTGTTGGCTGTCATCCAGGGGGGCACTCTTGTGTCTTGGAGGATGTTTACAGTTCCTTGCCAAATAACCTATCAGGACCTCTCACAATATAACAGATGACTAGTTCTAAGCCAGCAAGTAAGATCATTAAGGAAGACACTGCTCATCGCCTTTGTCATATCCAGTTGATTCACTCTATTTATAGTTCCTATTCACAATCAAGGGGAGATATGCAAACATTGAAAAATGGAGAATATTTAACACTATGAGCCTGAAATGCCTCCTTTCCGTTCTCAAGACTCTTGCCAAGTCAAAAGAGCAAGGAAAGCTAACTAAGACCAGAACATTCAGATAAGGTTATCAGGAGGGTCACTGAGCCCCTCTCATTTGAACTAGTAACTAGAGCTAGCTGGTAGGATATGCAGAGGCTTTTCTCCACTCATAGGCTTAACTTCTTCTGAAGTAAGTTAAGCTCACAGTGTCATTAATTATAGCGACAACCTGATAAAAAGAGAAGAAAGAAAGAAAACACTTTTCATCAGTAAGTGATGTGATAACAAGAAGAAAAAAGTCTGTGGTTAGGACAAGTGCTATGGTCTAGCTGGGCACGTGTGATTGTTAGTCATTGATATGCTTGAGGGACCATCCTCGTATTACTATTAGGGTCCTCTGGGTTAGGGTCCTTTCTTGGACCATTGCCATTACTAAACCCTGGACCTTAGAAATGCCTATGTCTCTAGTTGCCTTTCCTATTACTAATTGACCTCCTTTGTTAATTTCCCTTCAATAAACTTGTGTCCTGACAAAATACTGTAGTTCCAAGTACAGTTTAACTGTGGGAGGTATACGAGGGAATGATATAGGGACACTTTTCAAGGTTCTCTTGGTGTTTTTCTTCTATAGGAACTGCTTGTGTCCTATTAGGTAGCATCATCTTTTAAATAAAATATACCAACTATAATTAAAACAAAAAATCTATATGACCTTTAGTTTTACCTCCTCAACCTAACACAGAGATCTAACATGAGTGGTGAATGGTAATCTACCTTTGCAGATATAATGCTAAATTTTAATGAGTCCCACCCTCCTTATATGATATAGACACTGCCTCACCTCAATCCTCATCCCTCCTCATTCAGACACCAATAACCACAGTAGAAGGAATGCTGTTTCTTTTATCTACTGTGCTAGTTTCATTGTCCTGTTTTGGACTGTCAGCTGCCTCTTCTGCCTAAAATATCTGGGCATTGTGTCTGCTACTTAACCTGGTTGGCTTATCAAAGGTAATAGGAAACATACACAGACCCCCATAGTGCCCGCAGTCACCTTCATTTGTAGATTAACTTCTTGGTTATATATCTCTAACACAACATTACAGATGTGTTTCATCCAACTCATTAGCGAGTAAGATGCCTGAAAGTAGGAATAATGCTAGTGTCTTTTTCTATCATATATGTGTGTGTGTATGTGTGTGTGTGTGTGTGTGTGTGTGTGTATGTGTGTATCCCTCAAGGTTAAGGATTTTATGTGTGTATCTATATACAATGAATACAGTATTTTGAATTAATAAATAAAGAGTTCATTAGTAGTCATAGGAGTCAGTCACAAGCTATCTGAAGCAATCATGAATAGTAAAATGAGCTTTAATAATAATTAGAATTACCAAGCATGCAAAAAATATGATAAACAATAATTGCATTTTTCATTTAGACTGGTGTTGCATGAGCCTTGGTTTATTATTCCAGAAGCCTTCATCAGTGTTTATGAGACATCGCCCATGGGAAAATGGATCTTCAGTGAAATCAGTAAATCTAATATATGCATCTCATAAAGAAAAGATGAAGCAGGGATTAAGATCCAAGTCTGAGATGCCAGATGAGTTCTGTATCTGATTGAACGATATTCTTGGACCAGAACTAATTTTTATCATCATAGTATTTGCCAGAGCTGTGGACACATGAGGCCTGTGATATCCCACGACAAGTTCACTAGCACTTCCCAAGTTCATGAACCACATCCCTTTGACCTTGACACCAGTCTGAATAGAGCAAGCCTGCGATGTAATTTTGATTTCTAATCCCTTGTTATCAATTGTTCAACTCTTTTAGCATAAAAATGGGAGGGATATTATTCCTTTATCCCCTTCTGGCTATAACTCTGGTTAAGTCATAATCCCTGACACAGTAATCGATTGCAGAAGACATTGCTTTGATAAAGCTCTTTAACCACAATCTTTGTGCACAGTGTTTGGGATTGTGCAATGATTTGGCCTCGCTTTCTCTTGTGATATCTTTTCACACTTCTGTAGCTTCCCAAACTAATAATTCAGCTTCACTGGAATAAGGACAAAGAAAAAGCCCTCTCAGCCTTGGTTGAAAATCATGCCACCCTGGTGCTTAATCTCCTTCAAAAGCCCTAAAATATAAATTAGGCCTCTATTCATTGTGTCCCAAAGAGATTACTTTTGTGGGCTCGCACTGCCGCGGGGCCTCCCCAGCAGCTCACAGTGGCCATCTGGTTATTTTGCCTTCCCAGATGGCCATAGTCAGCACTGATTCCAGGGCTGGGAAGAGGAGAGGGAAGAGGCATTTGGTAGCTGACAAAATTTTACATTTTTAATGCAGACATGGATCCACATTTCCTTTTCTCCCAGTTTTGCCGTCACCTGTTCAGGTTGTTAGCACATAGCAAAGTGCCTCTGTAGTTATCCAGCCACAGTCTTTTATGCTTTTGTGATGTTCAAAGAATGCTTTTAGATGTAAAATGCAATTCTACTAGGAGGGGCCAATGCTTTATTTTTATGAAAAGAAATTATAAAACATGTAATGATATATTTACATTATGTCAAAGTAGTAAATTTCAAAGGTATATTGTGTTCTGTAAGAGAAAAATGGATGAATGGAATATATTGGTAGGGAACTCTAATAAGTTGTAGTGAAAAGACTTATATAGGTGTGATAGTATTCCAGGCAATATCTGAGAAACTCACAACAGTATTAAATACACTAGCACTTCTGAAAGCCATGGCAAATGTTAAATCTAGTCCATATACCATTTTAATATTTTGAAAATATTGTATAATAACCTATTATTGCCAGAAAGAAACAAAAACAACCAAGAAACAACATGAGAGACCCTGAATTGACTTCCCCAAGTTTCCCCCAATAATGACATCTTAGAAACGAAAACATTAACTGTTTTATTGAAACTGACAGAAAACATCCATCTTAGTCAGTGTTCTCCAACTTAATTAGATTCATTTGTGCACGTACATTTAGTTCTATATATTTTGTCATATGTAGAATCATCTACCCACCATCATGTTTTCAAAACTAAACCATCTCATTCTCAAAAAGAGTCCTGCTAATATTGTTAGAATCATATTCATGCATGTCCTTCATCCCTCATTCTTGTTATCCACTAAGGAAACCTCCATTCCTAAATCTTATTTCAAAAATGTTACATAAAGGGAACTTCACAGTGTGCATATCCTTTCAGTGCTGATTTTCTTCATTTGGCCTAATTCTCTAAAGATTCATCTAGGTAATTACACAGATTAATCATGTGTTCATTTTTATTATTTTTTATTTTACTCCATTTATTCTTATAATCTGAATGAGTACCATTTCCTTCTTAGTTATTTAGACTGTAATGTCTGTAGTGATGTTCCATGTTTTCTTCCTGATCTTAGAGATTTCTGCCTTCCCTCTTGTGAACTTTTCAATGATTCATGATAGAAGGTGATTAACTGCTATTTTTTTAAATCATCTTTTTGCTTCTTTGATCTCCTATACTGTTTTAGTCTTCAATTTCATTGATTTTCCTTTTGTTATAATTTATTGTTTTTATTCACATTACATCTCAATTGCTGCTGCCTTCCTTCCTCTCTTCCCAGCCCTGATTTTGCAAATCCCTCTCCCCATTAGCCCCTCCCCTTGTTCTCAGAGATGGTGAAGCAATTCAAGAGTACCACTCTACCTTGGGACACCTCTTCCCAGAAGGACCTCCTCTCCCAACCAGGCAGTCCAGGAAGGGGAAGGGAATACAATGGAAATCAACAGGGTCAGAGACAGCTCCTACTCCAGTTATTTAGTGACCCAAAAACACCAAGCTGCACATCTGCTACAAGTGTGGAGGGGGTAGCTAGGTCTAGCCCCTGAGTTCTCTTTGTTAATGGTTCAGTTTCTGTGAGCTCCCTTGGGCCCAGGCTAGGTTGTTGTGGTGTCCTTGACTTCTCTGGATTCCTCAGTTCTATCTCCTACTCTTCTACAAGACTCCCCTGTTCTATCTGATATTTGGACTTGGGTCTCTACATCTGTTTCCATCCACAGTTGGGTGAAGCCTCTGAGAAGACAGTTGTGCTAGGTTCCTGTCTGTAAGCATAGCAGAGTATCACTAACAGTGTCAGGAGTTGGTTCTCTCTCATGGGATGCGTCTCAAGTTAGGCCAGTCATTGGTTGTCATTCCCTCAATCTCTGCTTCATCTTTATCCCTGTCCATCTTGTAGGCATGGTACATTTTGTGTTGAAGTTTTGTTGTGCTGATGTCCTCCTTCTCCCACTTGGCTACAAGTCTCTATATCCCCTGCTAGTAGGAATCTCAGCTAGGGTCACCACTATATCACAGGGACACTTGCTCAACTATGTTCATGTTTTTCTAATAAATCAGTCTTCATTTTTACACAATGTTCTTTTATATGCCTAGTACATTTTTGCTTTCTCTAAGTTGTACTTTGATATTAATATCAGTCCTTTTTCCAATTTGTATTAGTTTTTGCATGATGTATCTTTTCCTTACGTTTATTTCTGAATTTGTGTGTAAGGAGCTGAGCCTTTGTGTGTCACAATACAAATATGAAGGTCGGACAGCAACATGCAGGAGTCAATTCTCCTTTCTGTGGGTCCCAGGCATAAAAGTGGTCATCAGGCTTGGTGGTGAGCTTTTGTTTGCTGAGTCCCTCACCAGCCCTAGCATTTTCAACCTGGTTTTTTGTGCTTTAATATGAAATAAGGCAGGTTTTTATAAACAGTATGTAATTAGGAATTTTTATGCATCTGTATGTCTGCGTGCATGTACATATGTGTGGGTGCCCATACAAAACAAAGAAGGTGTTCTATCTACTAAAGTAGGGGTTACAGGTGTTGTGAACTGCCAGATGGGAGTGCTAGGAACTACAGTTTTCTGCAAGAACTGAAGTAAGTAATTTTAACTGCTGAGCCATCACTCTAGCCTCATGTTATTGAGTCTGCACAGTCAATTTGGATAATGTATTTGGATTCATGTATTTAAAACATGTACATTTATAGTAATTATAATGTATTAGTATGCATCTGTCTTTTGTTTTCAGGTTTGTTTCTATGGCTCCCATTCCTCTGCTTCTCTTTTCTTGCTACCTCTGGGTTGCTAGATCACTGTAGTTTTAAGTGAGCCTTTAATAGTTTTCAAATCAGCCAAGAGCAATGTATGGTAAAATAGAAAAACATTTCTTCCATGCATTCACCTACACTTCAGCCTTTCTGTTTTACAGATTTTCTGATGTTTTAACATTCTCACATTTACCATCCCTCTATCTGAGTGAAATGTTCTGCAGTCAGAATGTCTGGGTAGGCACAATAAGAAAACCCTCCCCTTCTCACCACCTGAGAATGTCTTCATTTCTGCTCTTCCCCTGAAGGATAGTTTTGTGATATACATAATTCACCACTGACACTTCTTCTCTTTCAGTGGGAAAAATATGGCACTTCTTTTTTGCCACTGTGATTTCATGTGGGAAAGTAATTGTCATTTGTCGTTAGTTCCAGCAGCCATAACAGAACACTGGAGAGCAATTCTATAAGCAGTAAAATGCAGTTCTGGAAGATGGACATGAGATCTGTATGATAGCATATAAGCATGAACAGATTCTGGTAAGGGTGCCATTCTGGTGTGCAGAGTACTACTCTTCCAATTGTTATCTTCAAAGGTGAGAAAGAGAAAAAGAGAATCTCTCAAGCCCCTTTCATGAACGCACTACTAGTCTGTTTCATGAAAGTTCCTCTGTAGTGATCTAATGAACCCTCTGGGGCCTCAGCTCTTAATGTGATCACACTAGACGTTAGTGATGAAGCCACATTGGATGATGCAAGATAGAAAGACAAGATCAACTAAGAGGGGAATGAGGCCCTTCACCATGGGATCTAGTTTCCCCACCTGCTGACAGTCAAGAAACATCAGACATTGATAAGGTCCAAATTGCCTACAAAGGCACACATATTTTCCTGAAGACCTTTTAGACGGGGATGTTTAAAACCAGTGGGTGATTGCACTTTTCACCAAGCTGGACAACCTGAGTTTGATCCTTAGAACCCACACAGCAGAGAAAACAGACTTGTACAAGTTGTTCCCTGATATTTAAGGAATTAGAGCCCATAAGTTCAGACAGAGAGAGAGAGAGAGAGAGAGTCAAAAATAAACAAAAAACAAACAACAAAAAAATGCACTATATTTACTGAGAAAAGGGGGTTTTAAACACTATTCTGGTAGCAATTAGTTCACTCAATGATGCTGTCATTCAGTCAGAGAAGATGCACCTAAGAGACTCAAGAAACTGGAGGCCCCCAGGGAGTTTAGAGGTCTGGTGGGGTAAGGGGTGGAGGGTGGGGACATCCTCACGGAGACAAAGGGTTAGTGAGGAGGTATGGGATGGGGAATAGTCAGAGGGTGGCCCTGAGGGGGATAAAATCTGGAGTGAAAAAAGAAAAAAAAAACAATTAAATAAAATTAAAAAAACAAAAAGAATCCTTTGAGACAAAGAGGGGGAACACATTTACCTTGTGTGGCTTCTACTCTTAGATTTGGAGTCAGAAAAGGGTGAGTCTGGCTCACCCTTATACTGTGCTTTCCCCCTCTAATCTTAAGAGTCTCAAATTAATTCACCATTTATATCCAGCAGACTGTACTTCTGAGGTTGTCTCCTAAACTACATTCATGGTTTGCAACTGTACTTTGTGGAAAGGAACTGAAAGAAGCAGACATTGAGAACAAAAGGCCAAACGTACAATTATAAAAACAAGTTTTCACCCTGTCGCTAATATTTCCTCTTATATCTCACCTTCTCATTTGAATTCCCCAAAAGAAAATAGAATCAATAAATATAGTCTGTAATCAAACTGCTTAAAATATTTTCATTTTTTTTTTACACAATACAAATTTGATTGCTCTTCAAACATCAAAAATAATAGAAATCTCATTTGAAAATATTAATCTCAGGTTCAGATAAGATTTATGAAATGATTTACACAAATAAAGAATCCATATATTTGTCCAAATTTATTATCTTTACAATGCTTAAAATGATAAATTAGAATATCATAAAATATTTTTCATTCCTATTTCTAAAAACATTATCATTTTAGTAGAACTAAATTATCTGAAAGTTTTTTAGGACAGCATATTTTACGCATTACTAATATACTAAATGATGTGGAGAATCATCATTGTTATTGCTTAAATGGGTAAGAGAAGACCTCCAGAATTCTTTAATGCCTTATACTGATTTTTATGCAAGATTATAGAGAAGAATGGAATATGCCTTTCTAATGCAATTATATTTCAGTAACAATTTTAAGTCTAAAATACAATTTAGCAAATAATTCTAAAGAAATGTAAATGTAATTTTGGTCTCTATGATCTATAGACATCATATAGTTTACACTGATACTTTTCTCTTTTTATAGAAGGCTGTCCTTTCTCAGAGGGCTCACAAGCAATTTCATGATTTATGTAATCTGTCAGTTCAATGAATCATGTATGCTACCTGATTTCTTTTTAAATTCTGCTTTCTTTGACAACTTAATATTTTAGTGGAGATTTTTTTTAGGATGTTAAAGGAATTTGCACTTTTTCGGTGAGGCTGGAACTAGCAGTGTGTACAGGTTTGGGGAACAATTAGTCAAGACCAGCATGCCAAAGCAAGTGCATCGGGTTGGAGTAGAGTCTAATATAGAACATGTTAAAGTGAAATGGGAGCAAAAGGGGGTTAATTTTGAAATGTATTCAGTGTAATTCCCTTCAGACCCAGACACACCTCCTCTCTATAGAAATGGATTGTGATTCTGTAACTCCCTTCCATCAAACAGACTATATAGACTGAAATATGTGTAACTCTCAAGACGAGGTCATTGAAGGTTTGCAATTGTCACTTTAGAATCTAATGGATCATTCACATGGTAGAAACTTGATGTCCTGCCATGAGGACTCTCCAGCAGCTCTCTGCAGGGGGCCATGTGGCTGGGAACAAGGTCTCTTGCCAAGACTATCAGGCCTGATGCCAACATTTGTGGAAATAAGCCATTACAGAAGTGGGTCCTACAGCCTTGGTCGGGTTTTCAAATGTCACTATCTCCATGCACAACTTGACTTCAACCCTGCCAGGACCGTCTAGTTTAGCTACCTTTACAGTTGTGATCTGTAGAAGTGGAGATAATATATTTTTGTTGTTTTAAGTTTTAAATTTGGCGATAATTCGTTATACAGAGACAGTTTACCATTACAAATAGTTTCCATTCCAGCCTTCAACACAGAAACCATACCTTTGAAGTCCACAAGTAACCATAGGCTGACATGAGGTAGATTTTAGAAACATTCTGGGAAATGTAGAACTCCTCAGTTCTAACTAATTCACTTCTCCTTACTCAGCTTAGCTTTCCAATACTTTATACTTTTCTTTCTTTCTCAGAGAATCAAAACATTAGAATACCTCATCTAGAATGCTCTTGTTCAGGTAAGCCTGAAGCAGTCATTTTATATCCCATTCAATTTCTTTTTTTTTTCCACTGAGAGCATTACTGTGAGAAGTAGTAATTCCCAGATATCATATCGTTAACTTGTCATTCACACAAAAGGTGTATTTTACTTATGTCCATCCAAATATTCATTGTTCTGATATTAAGCAGGTTTTGTACCAATGTTCTACATAAAATATTTAAATGTTTTGTTGAAAATGTACAGAGAATAATAAGACATTCTTAAACACTTCGTTTGAATATGTATGTATATTTACCCTTTTAAGGCAGGAATTCAATCAAAGTTAATGAAAAATTGTCTCCGGCAAGCAAGCCTGCTGAGTTAACTGCTAAGCAAGAAATATATGGTAAACAATGGCTTCCTAAGCTAGACAGCCTTGAGAGTGACATAACTCTGTCAATAGCTTAATGTCCTCTCAGAAATCCCACTGTTATGTGCAAGGAACTCCCTAACCAAACACTCTAAGAGTGATATTAACAGCTCCAGTTAAATCTGGTTTTTTATATATTTTTTCTGTCTGGCTTCACATGCTCTTTCTTGTTACAGATTTTTCAAGGAGGACAAAAACAATGTAATGCATTAGGACAGACAATTCTTACAGGGGAAGTACACCACACTCTCACCCTAAAACAAGTATGGATTTCTAACACAAATTATTCCATTGCTATTATTTGGTTTTGCCAAAAGCTGTGTATTACCTGATGGTATGGTTCCAAGAATAATTCTTCTAGTTCTAAACATAGTGGGTGGTTTTCCTTATAAAATACCTCCCAACTACATGTCATGGGAAGAATATGAGAAATGACAAGCAGTTTCAAATATCCAAGTTATAGACAAAATACTTTAAAGGTCAGAGATGTTGACTATATTTAACTTCGCTAGTTTTGTTATGTGCTAGGTCACAATTCAAACAAAAACTTAATAAAAGATGTATACAAATTGACTTAAATATCATCAAACATGACATAGCATAGACTGTTATAAGAGACTCTATAATTTAGCACATTTAATTAAGAAAGGTTGATATAAATACTACTTCAGGGCTAGAAGGAAGGAAAACATAACTGGAGTTTTAAGAATAAAGCCACAGTGACAGATATTAATTGCTAAAATGAAGTATTATGGCATCCGAATATTAAGATTAACAATTTCACCATCACAGCAATCACCCTTGACACCTAAGGCTGAACAGCTTCCCTTGTGTTAGAACTTATGACAATACCAGCTCCTGTCTATACTTAGAGGGGACATTTCAGAGAGCTGACAGCTGAGCCACAGGAATCCAAGAAGAAATATCAAGTAGGTGTTGCTTCTCTGTACAGTGAGGCTTCCAGGAAGGCTGGGGGGAATTTGTGTGGCTCAGTCTTGCTGGAAATTCACTTAGTGTGCTCTGTCCTTCTCCCCAGTGTCTCCACGGGAATGATTTAGGGATGTAGCATGCCATGTCTTGATTTAGCACTAAGACCTTAATCACAATAAAACCCCAGCCTTGGCAGACCTTTGCTGCTATCTTCACAAGGTCTCTACAGTCGCAGGCTCTGTATTCCTCTCAATTCACTTAGAACCAACTTACAGTTGTTCTGTCCAACCAATCTCCTTTTGGAATTTGTATTTAGACCAATTGGAGATAAGACTTCGTGATTTAGGGAGCAGGTGTTAAGAGACCCAACAAAAAGTCAAGCTGTTGGGGCGCTACAGAACAGGGTAGGTTGAAGCAATCAATTTTATTGCTGTACACTGTTTCTCTTGCTCCTAACAGCTGCTCTGAGGATAGTGGGAAGCTACCCTGCTGAGCAGATTTAAGTCAGAGAATGGAAAATCTGCTTCATTTCCAGGCTGGAGGGTCCCACATTAAAAGACCATAAAGCTCAAGTCATTTAAATTCTAGCTCCAGGGGCGAGTTAACTTTGCCATCTTACAAAATGTCTGTTAATACAGATCTCAAAGGCAGGTTGCTTGTCATTTTACCATTCGCTACAACACAGCAGCATGTAAAAGTTGATTTCCTGCCTTACACATTTGTACACACACACACACACACACACACACCCCATCACTTGATTAAATGAAGAAAAAGTGTGTAATTAATACATTACACATGTGAAAGCTACTATCAACCTAAATCTACCAGGACAAATTCTAACTTTAAAACTTATTGTACTGAAATGACCATTCCACTATTTAGGTTACAGAAAAATATCTAATTTATGACCATATGCCTCAAAATAAACACTGTGAGGTTTGAAAATTTCTGGATTGTTGGTTTGCACCATTTCTGCCCTGGAAGAATGCCTTGGAGGAGCTGATTTAAAATGTCAATTGGTCTGGAGAGCTGGCTGTGTTCAGTGGCTGGCTGGGCGTCACTTCTGAGTGTGCCACAGGTTTCCTTGGGAGATCCACATTGATTCAAGGGCTGGCATCTCCTGATGCTGTCAGTGAGAGATCTCTGATGAAGCTCCCTTAGGAAGTGCGGCTTTGAGGTGCTCCACTGCAATTTTAAGCTACTTGGGAAGCAAGGAGGGAGTGGGTATAGAAATACTTCTGGGTCAAAGATCAGGGTTGAAGGCCAAGTGGCAGCTGAGACAGTAGATTCCCAAAGGGAAAGGAGGAAGGGATTAAACATAAAACAGGAGGAACAGAATAAAGAAAGGGGTCTGGACAGATAGTTCAGTGTTTAAAGCATTTGTTGTAAAGGATGAGGTTTGGAGTTCAGCTCTCCAGCGGGAATAGAAACTGACCACATCAGTGTCCTGTGTAACCCCAGCAGTCGGTTAGAAGGACTTGCTTTCTGGGTCCAGATTCTCTAAGAGATCCTGCCTCAAAAAAATATGATATAGTTTGTGCCTGCCGTCTACCCCTAAGAATGGATTTGTCCCGAAAGGCAGCTGCTAAACCCAGCATCTCTTCAAAGATGTGAACTAATTTTTCTCTCTCAGAGCAGAGATCACTCACAAGTAGCTTCAGGCCTAGGGATGGAAATATTTGCCCACTGCCCCTCATTTAGGCTGGGATTTTTCTCCGCTGGGGTCCCACATTTTTAAGTGCCTGCCTTGCTTTTTCTTTTCTTTCTGTCTGTCTGTCTGTCTGTCTTACTTACTTACTTTTTAAAGAAAAATAAAAAGCATGACATTAGATAAGGAGGGAGGAGGAGAGAATTTGGAACAAATTAAGAAGCAGTAAAGAATATGATAAAAATATATTGTCTGAAGTATCAAAGAATACATTTTTAAAGTGCTCCAAAAATAAAAATAAAAAAAAGGACAAAGAAGCTGATGAATATACCTAGCACCAATGTGTAATATCCACAGGTCACACACACACACACACACACACACACACACACACACACATTACAAGACAGAGAGAAGAGGGAGGGAAGAAAGGAAGAGTGGAAAAAAGAAAGTCGGGTTGGTCTGCTCCAGTTCATGGTTCCTTTTTTGAGAATAGATAAGTAATGCTTCTCAATGATCTTATTATTTTAGGGTTTTATAAATAATATGTAACAAAATTTTATACCCAGAGAAAACTAAATTTACCACAGAATTATACAATAGAATTATATAAACCTTGTTATATACTATATAGTGTTTTATTATATTATGTTATATGCAAAAGATATCACAAGGTATAAAATATACAGTTATTGGATTCAATTAGGAATCCAATTGAAATCAAGAACTTACACAGACTAAAAATTAATTGAGATAAAATTTATATGGGATTTTTAAGTATACCAGAGAGTAAAAATATTAACACCATCTTATTTCAGTTTTAATGCTTTTCTCATTTTTTCATTAAATTATTTGAAGGCATGAATATATATTTAAATAGAAGAGCACACAATTAATTGAGAACTGTCATCTCCCGTAAATAGGAACAATAAAGACTGTCCAATAACCGCTCAAATATTAAACTCTAGCAAACTCAGAAATACACACCATACCCAGAGATATGCTCCTTTTACACTTTCCTCTTTGTGTTGTTTGGTTTGGCATCACACAGCTGATTTGGCAAAGCAGGAGATAAACAATCTGCCTAGGTTGGATTTCAAGAGCATCATTGTGAAGAAAACCAAGAAAGCCATTTTACCAAATGCTATAGCTTCCCATTTCAAAATGGCAAGTAGAACTTCTAGAAGATGCTACATCAGTTTTAGTAACTCAAATCAACTTTTGGCTAAAATGGGAGTAGGAATACCTTTATAGAAACTGTTTGTGAAATCTTTGACTCAGAAAAAGAATTAAAAACACAAACAAAACAAAAACCAAAAACAAAACAACAAAGACAGCAACAACAACAACAACAACAACAACAACAACAACAAACCTTGCCACAGACTGAGCCTAGGAGCTCCTGCCTTGAAGGGCAGGGGGATGTTCATTGATCCCCCTTGGCCATCTGCCTCTGTCTTTCCTTTTTTCATATCTGCCTGTCTGATTCTATGGCTCATCAGCAACGCAGCAGCTGTTGAACTGCCTTCCTGAAGATGCTTAAGCCTCGGGCCTGAGACTTCACAGAGAAAAATACTGTAATTTGTAAATATCATCACCCTTCAATCATACTGGGGCTGAGTCCTGGAGAAAGCCCAGTGTGATTCATAAGCACACAAGCCTACAGAAGGGCTCCCAGTTCACACCATTCATTCCCTCTAAAGAAGGAGTGAGGTCCAGACGCTTAGGTAATTCTCACCTTAACCACACACATTTTGAGAATTACAAAGGGTAAGGGTAAAATGAAAAAAATATTTGGGCAGGTATGATGCTTACCATATGTACCAGATTTTAAGTAATTATCATCAAGCATTAAAATATTTCAAAAATTTCAACATTTTTCCCACAAAAGTATCTATTTTATATTGGCTCTCATTCATCCAATGCCATGTGTTTCTGATTCCAAGCTTTCATTTATTTGGAAAATATAGTCCAAATGATTTGTTTAAGAGAGAGAGAGAGAGAGAGAGAGAGAGAGAGAGAGAGAGAGAGAGAGGGAGAGAGAGAGAGAGAGAGAGAGAGAGAGAGAACTCTGTAATTCTACAGTTCATGGTGAAAAGTCTATTATTAAATTAGCAGAATTATTTAGATTTACACTTCAAAAACATTATTCTGCACATAGTAGGTGCTTAAATTAATGCTGACTTTGTTATATTTAGTCACTGATAAATGTTATCTGGCCGGGGATTACTATGATCGTCATTCCACATTACTCAAAAACAGGTTCTCTGAGATTTATGTTAAAGAAATACTTAGGAACTAAAAACAATAACAAGCATTTTCTTATAAATAATGAAGATCATCTTAAGTGGTCCTATGTGGAGTACCATAGACTAGCATAGTTAGAAATCAGCAATGTGACTTTGACATAGAAGAAATCAAAGTAATAGAATTGATAATATAAAAGATTTACTAATAGATCTGCTTAGGATACATTACGTCACACGAAGTAAAATTTCATCAATTCTGCATTCACAATACTCCAAAGGTATGTAGCATGCTAACCAGGCTTGTCAGACACAAGCTAAATTTATGATGCTTGGATATAAATGCTTGCTCACCAAGATTGACCAGTCTTTAGGGATAGACCTAAAGATCATGCCTCTAATAGGAAGCACACAGGGGCAAAGAAGAGTACACAGACAATGTTAAATCCTGTCCTGTCATAAAGATAACTGTTTTCTTCTTGAGAAAAGCATAATTATGCCAGATGAATGAGATCACCCTAGGTAACAACTATTTGAAAAGAATAACACTTGTGTATATAAGAAATAATTCTGGTAATATCTTTGCTATGTAAATAGCACATCTACCAAAGTGCCCAGACTTGCTTAAAGTGTAACCTGGGACCAGGACCTAAAAGAGATCTAAGGTTGACAGCATATGTGAACTACATAAGCCCAAAGTATGTAGGTTAATAAAATCTTCTATTTGAAACCAACTCCTCTTTGAGCATTAGCCACAGCAGGGCAAGACTACTAAAGAACTTTTGCCTTTTAATCTCTATGTGTGAGTGTGCAGAGTGATTTTTCACTCCAAAGGCATATCACAGTTTAACCTGGAGGTTACTAAAACCATGCATTCATGAGCGTGTCTTCAGTAGCTTCCCCCTCCACAGCAAAATCTCTCATTATTCCCACATCCATTGTTAAATATTTTGCATATCAGGAAGAATCTCACATAACTGGAAATACACTCATATAAATGGAAAAACACATGATATCTGACAAAGTAGAAAAATGGCTGTTGGTGGGATGCCCCCTGGAGTTCCTGAGTGTGGGTGCCAGCTATCAACATCTGGTGCCTTCCTTCTTGCGTCCCCTGTTTTGTTGTTTGAAACAATATTTATATCATTTCCCCTTCCCTTTCCTCCCTACAAATGCAAACACACACTTCTCACTTTCTTTCAAAGCCATGGCCTCTTTCTTCATCAGCTGCTTTTACACACACATGTGTATATGCATATGTCTTCCTACATAAATACACCCTGCTCAGTCCATGTGTTACGTGTATGCATGTTTTCAGAGCTGGCTGTTTGGTACCAGATAACCAATTATTTTTGGATGTAACAGCCTGATTTTTGGAGCCTAGGTTACCCACTGACTAGAATCTAGAGTTCAAAATTGCTAGAACGAAGAACAAGACGTAGAACCAGTACCAAGTGTTCTAAATAAATATTACACAAAGTCGTGTACATGTCATATGGTGCTACTCCACCCGGGTGCTGACTTAAAGAGAACTAGATGATTAAAGCACTGGTGAGCCTCAGAAAATTAGGCTATGCAAAAACAATGTAGTAGTGCAGTAATTCATTTCAATACGCATCTTGAGAGTTCTGTGTATCCATCCCCTCTCTCTATATCACCATTATTCAATGCCTGTCACATGCCTGACAATGTGTTTGATATCCCTGTAAACTGACATTCAACCCTCAAAAATAGCACAATCTAGATATCAGTATAATCTTTGCTACTAACTACTGTCCAGAGAGAAGACTATCATTGTGGAGATGGGAAAGTGTTCCCCCCTTTGATTTTACTGTTTTTGACTCACTCGTTCACTAGACTCACTTCTTGAGTCACAAAGATAACTCGCAGTAGAAAAATACTACAGTTTTAAAGGCTGCCTCATTTTACATAAATGCCAAAATATATTTGTTCACACAACCCCACGTGGTTCACTACCTGTCTTTAGGAAGCATATCAACCACAGCTTGTGCCTTCAGATTTCACCCAGAGCCAAAATTCTCTTTAACAATAGACGTAACTCACAAAATCAGCACAGAAGTCTTCCCTAATGAGTGTCTGCCTTCTCAGTCTGCAGGTACTGATGTCTGCCTTAATGTGGTACTCATTCTAGTGAGAATTCTCAGGCATGTTTTCCTTTTCTCATCTTAATGACCTTATTGAAGTCAATTATCTTTATTTTTTTAAAGTCACCTAAAGAACACACTATATTAATATTTTAGGAATCTGTCTAGAACATTTTAATAATTCCTTTTAATACAGTAATTTTATATTTACCATTGGTTTCTATGATGGAGTTTTTAATGTCTGTATCAGAATTACTTTAATAGTTTTTTATAACTTATTTGGACATTATTAAATCCCATATTGAAATTTCATAATGAATTACAAAAGATAATTTCTTGGGGTGTCTTACAAAAACAGAGTATTTGGAAACAAGTATTCTCTAATTAAATCTTGTTAATCTTGTCAGTTACATGTATGAAGTTGTGGGTGTACATGTTGGTGAGGTGCTTAGCAGGGATGGGGAGAAGGCCAGAGACCAATATCTGGTTGGTTGTCTTCCTTTATTGCTCTCCATCTTATTTTTGTGCATGGTTTCTTACTGAGCCTTGAGCTAACTGCATCAGCTGAACTGACTGACCAACATGTCCTTGGGCTCCATCTGCCTCAACCGCTCAGTGGAGGCAATACAAAGGTGCATTGTCATTTCTGGCATGTGTGTGTGTGTGTGTGTGTGTGTGTGTGTGGGTGGGTGGGTGTGTGTGTGTGTGTGTGTGTTCTGGATATCAAGGCCCAAGACCTCCTGATTTCTGATTGTCCAGCTAGCAATTTACCTACTGAGCCAGCCCTTTAGACCAAAACTATTTTAATCTGCTAAATGCATCATAGCCTTTTCTTAGAAACATTAATATTTTCATTAGTTTTACAGCTTAAATTTGGTTCCCTAAATCCTTTTTGATGAAATCTTAAGTGTATCCAATTCATGTAGAAAGGACAATGAAAATATCAGGGAACAATTTCAGCATATTATGGATAAATAAAAAGAGAAAGAGTCACCTGAAATGAAAATTAGACCATGAGAAAGTCTCAGGATAACAGGGTGTGCTGCTGCTGAAAGCAACAAAGTAATTGGGCCAATTAAAGTGCTGAATAAAAATGATATTGTACCTGTGTCATGCTTTTATCATTCTCATAAAAAATTAAATGCAAACAAAGCATGCAATCTTGTGTAGTGACTCACAACTATAACCCCAGTACTTGGGAGGCAGAGCCAATAATACTGCTTTGGGTTCAAGGTTAGCCTGGGCTACATAATGAGTTCCAGAAAAGCCTGAGCTACAGAGTTGTATTATCTCAAATCAAAAAATAGAGTTTAAATATATGTGTAGCTGCTTGTTACCTTTAAAGATGTATACCCAAAATATTTTAATTAAGTATTAAAATATTTGATTCATTAGTCTAGGCTAATAGAACTTAGTTTAGCACATTTGGGTTTGCTTACCTTCTTGGAAATAATCCAAATAGAACACTAAAAACTCCCTTTACAAATGATCTAATAAAAGAAAATTGCCAATTTTAACCATTTATGACCCTGAAAAATGTTAATATATCACACAGAAAATCACAATAAGACAAAAACTTCAATTTTTATATTGAAAAAGAAAGACATGAGTTAAATATTTCCTTTCCGATCAAAGTGCCATGAACTTGAAAGGATTTGCAAAGTGGAAACAGGTGTAGTCAACTGTTAGAGTATTTTTAAAATTGTTTGACACGTTATAATAGTGTGATCCCAAACTGAAACCTGACATTACATAAGCATTGGAAGATCATAAATCACTTTAGACAGCATGCTGTGGTCTCAGCTCTCCTACAGTGGAAGCATTCTGTAACTGTGATATCATTGCCTAGTAGCACAACAGAAATACGAAGCTTAAAAAGAAAATGAAAATTTAACTTTCTTCTTATGTGTTCAGAGCTACATGTACTGCTCTAATGTTTGTAAGGTAATTCAAGCCTGCCTTCGGCTTGAGACATAGAGTTTTTTTCAAAATAGAAAAGATGTTTTTGAACAGTGATTTACAATGAACTTCACACAGTCATATTTACAGTTGGCTGAAGAGATGGACAGTGGGAAAATACAAAGAGATTGTTCTCACCTAAAACAAGTTTTATACTAATTTGGCTTGGGAACAATAAAGTTTCACACAAGGGCCAAGACTACTACTCTGTAGGATAACATTTCCCCCAGGGATTTTAATTTGGTGTGTATGTGGAGGGAAATCTCCTACACATATCATAACTACATAACTAAGTCTATGAGTATGGGCAGTCCTGGCTCCAAAAGCACAGCAATGGTGCATTCAGTGCCCTCTACAATGAAGCCTTCACCCAAGATAGCCTCTCAAAATAAGTAACCTTACCGAATTCCAGCTCCCATACTGCAGGCACGGCTTTATTGGTTTATAGTAACAAGAACAATTTAAAATTACTTCTATCAAAAGCAGAAAGTTTTACAGAAGCCATTTATTTACATATATGCAAATATACATATTATTATTGGATATCATGTATATATATGTACATATATATACATTTAATCATTGGAGATATATAATTAAGCAATTTAGCTTAGATATGCACAAAGGTGTCTGGGAAAATGTCACTCTTGATGTAAACATTAATATAAAATTCCCAGAGAAATAATGCCAACAGTTTTAATACTCGGGGTTCTTCTCTCAAAAAAAAAAAAAAAAATCGATCATCACCTGTTTACTTCTTTCCCTTCTGTTCCAGGCAGATGTAGTCTTGCATATCTGGCCAATTCTCTTCCTTGTTTTCATTCCTATCTCCCCTTCAGTCAGTTAAGAACATTATGGTAGAATAGAATAAAATCTAGTTGCCCAGGTATTCTTAGCATGGAACTCTGTTCGACACTCATTGGCAATGAACTTACAGTGAATACCTGCAATAACTTTCTCTTTCTGTTGTCTATGTCTCTTCCTGCTAGAAACTTTTCAGGATCATAATGTACTTCATAGACCTGAAAGCAACCCAAACAATCTTTAGCAGGAAAATATATAGCACTTGATCCTCTAAATGCGTACAACAACAGCTGAGACATAACAACCAATGAAGACAAAGATGAAGAAAGTATACAAATCATAAGCCTCGGGAAACACATAAATCTTTATGAAGTCTTATCATAACTCAGACAGAACGTGATCCTTTCAAAATCCTGACAGATGATGCCAGACAGAGTGCTCAGTGTTAAGACTCAGGTGCTTTGAAGCTGTGATCTTTGAAGCTCTCCTTGAGGATGGAGAGATTCGGTCAGCCCCAAGCATGGCAAGCCAAGTTCTACATTGCGTTTCATGTCCCTGTGGCGTCCACTGTCTCTTCTTCTCTTTGATCCAAAAACACATCATTTTGCTCCCTATGATAAGGAATCTAACATTTTAAACACTTGTATAAAAAATGTGAATTGTATCAAAGATATTAAATAGTGTGAAGCAGTTTGGAGTTACATAGCTGTACAATCAGACTGGGAGTGACCATTGCAAACAAGGATAATGGCAATTAAATGGGTATGTAGTGGCTAATGAGAAGGCTCATTTGGCAAACTTCTTGCCCTGAAATATGAGGACCTGAGTTCAGATCCCAAGTATTCATGTAGAAGCCAAAGTGTAGCAATGATCTTTGTCTTGTCTATGATCCTGACACTGGAGAGATGAAGACTGGGTTCCTTTTGACCAGCCAGTATTGTTTAACTGATTGCTGAGTTTCAGATTCAGTAAGACACCATGTCTCAATAAAAATAATGGAGATAGTTATCAAAGGAAATATCTAACATCTTATGTTGATCTCTAGCTTTCATGTACATATGTACCCTGCATACACATGCACATAAACGTGTATACACAGAGAGAGACAGAGACAGAGTCTACCTGAGTTTCAGAGAAGGCAAACATTAAAATCAAAACTTTTAAAAGAGACTCTGAATCGTATTTAGTATAGTGAATAGAAGGACCAATGGTTTGGGGTTTTTTATTTTATTTTATTTTGGTTTTGTTTTTCTATTTCTTTTTTTTGGGGGGGGGCGTGGGGGTTGGTTTGGTTTGGGTTTTTTTGCAAAAAAAAAAAGTCCCCAAAATGTCAGTTAGTTTGTGTTGCTCAAAATTGAGATTTTGGCCAACGTCTATAGGCTTCTGGTCCATTCATATCTAGACATTTATTTAAAAACTGGTTCAAATGGACAAATGCTATTTTAGGTACTTAGATATGGCAGTGGAATCCATAAGGAATATTTTGTGGTTCTCTTGCACTGATCTGGCACACTTTAAAGCTGGTTCTCAGTCACTAAGACTGAATTGTTCTAGGGCAGTCAGGTAAATGAGAAAAAATAAAAACAACTTTGGCTAGTGAAAATCAACAGCTAGAACGTTAAGATGTAAGCCAATCAGATGAAGAGCTCTGGGAGTAAAATTTAGGACGATAATTAGAGAAGGGACAAAAGTGAACTGTATCCAATGCTGTTGATACATTTCATGATTTGTAGAAAACATGTCCAAATACTGCTGAAATTTAGACGTATGGAAGGACACCTGGTGGTCACATTACCAACCAGAATGTGTTTTAAGCCTCAGGATGACCTATAGTCGTGATAAAATTGTTTGCAGCAGCATCCTGCTGTGTGCACGAAGATGATTTTGATAAAGGTATCATGCCACATACATGACAGTTTTCTAACTGGCTTGTAGTAGCCTCATCTCCATTATACTGATGGTTACTGTATCTGAAACTGTCATTTTTAGCATCTTTCTGAGACCATTGGTCTTGAGTAGAAGAAATTCTGCATTTAATGAAAGCATTGAGTTCACTCTTCATCCTCTGAAACCTTAGAGGGTCTTCCAACATATGTTCAATAGCATATTTATGGCTGTGACTGATTTCAGAAAGCCGGTTGTATTTAACCTTCTCATTATTACCTTTGGGACCAGTACACAAATGCATAGTTTAAATTTTTCCCCCACTGACAAAGCTAAAAGACCATAAAACTTTGGCACAATAAAGATGTCTGCCAAATGCCAATCAATCATTTTCCAAAGGGTCTTTGAGGAAGTTACAGATAAAAGCCCTCGCTAAATGCGTTCTATTAATACTGGAGTGTAGAAAAAATCTAAAGGCATTCTCAGACTGCTGCAGATCATAAATCCATACTTGGAACAAAATCATCAGTGATTGTCCCCACCTGACTCATCCTAAACCCAAGATGCCCAGACAATATATTGTCAAATCAATCAGCCAATAAAACTACATTTTAACCTTCTAGGTTTTGTTTTCAAAGATTTCTCAGTTGACTCTAATTATTTTAAAATATTTTTTGGAAAATAGGGCCTTACACTGTAGCTCAGGCTCATTCTAAGTGTGAGCCACATGCCCAGCAATCCCAATCATTGAGAAGCCCTTTTAAAAACTGAAAATGTTTTAAACCATGCATTTTACCATAAAATTAATTTTTAGTAAAATACTTTTCTTCATTAAAAATCCACAAATATAATGCCAAAGTACCTAAATTTTAATAAGAATTAATTAATATCATGCCTTAAGTAGATGTTACAAGGAGGTATTTTCCCAAATGTGTATTATATGCATTTTAATCAATTTTAAGTAATTCTTTGTTTAGGTGCGATTATGGTACCTGATTATAAGCAACAAACTAGTCCATGTCAAAAATAATGAGTTTAAGTCAGCAGGACCCTGGGGAAAGCTACTGTGACATTTGTACTCTCAGAACACAGGTGTCAATTCTGAATTTAGTGTTTAATATTTATATTGCCATTAGAAATTTGGCTAGTTACTGAAGTCTTCAGTTCTTTATTTTTAAGATGGCATTATCTTTCTTTTAAGTGTGTTATATTCAAAAATGCATAATGTAAAATACAAAAGTTATGATAGCAAAACAAAGAGCCAAAACTTGATGATTTTTTTTTTTTTTTTTTTTTTTGGTTTTTCGTAACAGGGTTTCTCTGTATAGCCCTGGCTGTCCTCGAACTCACTCTGTAGATCAGGCTGGCCTTGAACTCAGAAATCGCCTGTCTCTGCCTCCTGAGTGCTGGGATTAAAGGTGTGCGCCACCACTGCCCGGCTTGATGAAATATTTTTATAAAATTTTGAATTCTCTAGTTTGGTCAACATTGCCAGCTGTATTAATATTCTCCAAGTAAATGAAGATTTAGCTAAAGGAATACATTTATGAGACCATAAGGCATGGCAAGTGTGAAATTTTCAAGATATGACAGCAATATCGAAAACCCCTAACAAAAGCTAATATTGCCATTTAGAAGTCTATAGCAGTCCAGAGACAAAGGTGGCTCATTTTCAGACAACCTTAATCTTTTCCCCAATGGCTTTCAATTGAATAACTGAATAACTGAAGTCATTCAGTTATTATGGAAAGCAATCTCCATTACTTAGTCTGTAGACTGGAGTATAAACTATACCTTAAAATTATCTTCACAAAAATATCGAAAACCATACTTGTCTGAAGAACTAGTCACCTAATTATAGCCCAGTTCATAGATGCAGTTCACCACCACAGTCTACCCTTTGTGAAGTGGGTGACAAATGGGACACATCTCCTTCAACTGTAGATAATCTCTAAATAAGTCAGCCTTTCTTCTATACTATAACTAAATTTACTATAACTTAAATACTTAGTATTTTTCTAGGAAAAGCTGTTAACAAAAGAAAAAAAACAAGATATGTGCAACATTATAAACACTCAAAATACACATACAAAAAACCCAAAATCTACAAAAATTATAACTCTTATTTTTGTAACTAGTTAATATCCATAGCTAATATTTCTATAACTTCATTTTTCTACTATCTGTTTTATATTTCCTTTGCTTTCAGCTGGTTTGAATTTCCTACCTGAGAGGGTGACCCAAACTTGCCTCCCAGAAGGCTTTAGACCATGACTTTTCCAATTTCAATTGAGTTGCAGTTTTCTGCTGACTTTAATCATTCTAGATGGTTGAACTAAAGATGACCAGATGTATCTCCTCTGTTCTAACCATATCACTTTTTTCTTATTTCTACAGAGAGGAACAGTATGACTTTCTTCACCCATCAATACAGTAAACGCCTTATTTGCCTGCTTATTCTGATGCATAAAATGCCCAAACAGGCAGAATGCCACCTTCTATATCTCACCAATGGAGTCATTGCAGCATCACCTGATGAAGGCAATATTCACATTGGAACTAAATGTATACACCAAGAGAGAACAATGTCACTGAAACAGGAAGCATGATGTTTTGCAAGTGCATATGAGATGATGATGATGGTACTCTCAAACCCACCTCTTGATTCCAGTATTGACTCCATGTATCACTTGACTCTGCAGTACTATTCCTGAGGCCACAGGTGAAGGCTGGAAGATCAAAGACCTGGAATAGAAAGCATGCAGGCAAAAAGCATTCATTAAGGCCATTGCTTCATATGACTTGTACTTTGAGGGACTCTGTTAAACTCAGTCCCATATACATTATTTTCTTTGGCTAATACAGTGCTGCTTGATGAGGTAGATAGGCAATTTATGATACAAGGTAACTTGATGTTCCATGGTTGACTAATTAGTCTCTAATAAGATTAGCAACAAATGCAGCACAGCTTCTCATAAGGATAAATATCTGCAGACAATGGATAGGCTTGCTTCAAAATATAATGGGTCTGCACAACAATCCAGTTGAAGGTCCTACTGTTAGCACTTCAAACATCATCTTGTTAGACCGTATTGGTAAAATGTTATATCAACTATCACTGAAGCATGTACCTGCTTTTGAACATTTTCTAGTTAGTGACCTAATAAAGACTGGCAGAGTTTTTTGGTGGCTTATTAAGTGGGGTAGAGTACCATACTCAAATGAAGAATAAGTGTTCTTGATGGCTCAGTGATTAAAAGCATTTGCAGCTCTTTGGGGGGGGAGGGGCTGGATTTGATTTCTATCACCCAAAACACAATTGATTCCTAATTGTCTGTAACTCCAGATCCAGGAGATCCAATGCCCTTTCCTGGTCTCTCCTCTGCACCAGGCACGCATGTGGTATGTAGGAATACATACAGGCAAAACACTTATACACACATGGTAAAATAAAACTTTGTTTTAAAAAATGAATTTGACTTCTCAGAAATCCAAAGTGGTATTCACAATACTATGCCTCTTTTCTTGTGTTACGAATGACCTAATAAAACAACTTGAGTGACTAGCAACTTTCAAAAGATACCTACACAAGTTCTTTGCCACTGGATTCTAGAACTTTTGTTGATGGAGAAGGCTGTGAATTTTTGGTTGGGTTTATGTTCTCCCTTCTGCAATGCAAACCTATTACTAAGAAGTCTAGAGTGATTGCTACTTTTTGTTCACTAGGTCTAAGAATTAATTATCTGACCAGTGTGATGTCATTCAGAGGAAAACAAACCAAAGTTCCTAGGAACTAAATTATGACCTAGAGCAGGATGGCTTGTGTCTCTGAGGTGGTTTAATTAAGATTATTGGTGTTGCCAAATGAAAACAATGTTCCTAAGAGGAACACTCCTCCATTGCTGGTGGGAATGCAAGTTGATACAACCTCTCTGGAAATCAGTTTGGCGGACCCTCAGAAAAATGAACATAATACTACCTGAGGACTCAGCTATTCCACTCCTGGGCATATATCCAGAAGATGCTCCAACATGTTATAAAGACACATGTTCTACTATGTTCATAGCAGGCATATTTATAATAGCTAGAAGCTGGAAACAACCCAGATGTCCCTCCACAGAGGAATGGATACAGAAAATGTGGTACATTTACACAATGGAATACTACTCAGCTATTAAAAACAATGACTTCATGAAATTCACAGACAAATGGATGGATCTTGAAAATATCCTGAGCGAGGTAACGCAGTACAAAAGAATGAACATGGTATGTGCTCACTGTTAAGTGGTTATTAGCCCAAAAGTTCAAAATACCCAAGAGTCACTTCGCAGCAACAGTAGGACAGAGTCTGAGGTCCCAGATGGAGGACTTGGAGAAGGGACTGAAAGAGCTGAGGGAGTTTGCAGCCCCAGGGAGGCAGCAACAGTGGCAACTGGCCTTACCCCTGATACTCCTGGAGACTGATCCACCAACCAAAGAATACACATGGAGCGACCCATGGTGCTGACCACATATGTGGCAGAGGAAGGTCTTGTTAGCCATCAGGGGGAGGAGAGGCCCTTGAGCCTGAGAGTGTTAGATCCCCCAGTAGAGAAGAATGCAAAGGAGGGAAGAGGAGAGTGAGTGGGTGGGAGAATACCCCCATAGTTGCAGGGGTAGGGGGAGGAAATGGGGAGGTTCCAAAGGGGAGATCTGGAAAAGGGGAAACATTTGAAATGTAAATAAAGTAGGAAAAATAAAAATTAAATAATTAAAAAATTTTAAAAAAAGAAAGAAAGAAATGGCTTCTCCTGATACTTACCAGCAAAAATGGGCAAAATGAAAAATTTTCCAAATCAATAGAGGCATATCATACCAAGGGTTTTCTTTTAATTTTCTCCCATTACAAACTGTATCTGGTAAAAAAAAAAAATGGTAACAATGTTATTCACTATCTTGTTAAGCCTACACTAATATCATTTTCTACAGCCCATCTCTTCTTTCCTGCACAAGTAGGCAAATTAAAGACAGATACAATAAAAAAATCACTACCTTTGCATACCTCAGGTCTTAGATAGTGGGATTATTTTTTTTCTTTTACTATTGCTGTTTGATTTACTATTTCACAACGTAGAAGTCATTACAGAGGCTCCCACTGTTTCCAACCATAATGAACCTGAACTCTATTGGACAAGATTTTATATACATATTATCAGTTGTTGAGTATGTTTATTCATACTATGTATTGGCCTGGAACCCACTGTCAACCTGTTTTAGGTTTCTAAGTACCACATATACCTACCCTATAATTCCCAATCTTACCTCAAAAAATGTATTCCTAACAAAAATAGAAATATATCTGTCCTATGAACTCTCCCGGATTGAATGAGCAGATCTTACATAATGTGGTAACCAGTTTTATATCAGCATGTCACAAGCCAGAGTCATCTGAGAAGAGGAAACCTCAACTGAGAAATTCTCCCCATAAGATCAGCTTGCAGAGCATTTTTCTTAACTAGTTATTTATGCAGAAGGGCCCAGCTCAGTGTGGATGGTGCTATCCCTGGGCTGGTGGTACAAAGTGTTTATATAAACAACAACAACAAAAGCAGACTGAGCGGGCTATGAGGAGTATGCCAATAAATACTAAGCACTCCTCCATCAGCTACTTATCTCCAGGTTCCCTCTTGGCTAGAGCTCCTGCTTTGGTTTCCCTCAGTTGAGATTCAGGATACGTAAAGACGTAGGCATAGTGTTTTATCACAGGAATAACTATGAACCTAATTAATTCAATTTCACTTGTAGTCTGTCTTTTTGATACCTTGGTACCTGATGAAGCTTCACTTTTACAAGCATTTAACTAGTGCTATCTAATTACTAATGGTGCTATCTTGTATGTGCCAGTTACTATA
The DNA here is from genome assembly GCA_019843965.1 of Rhynchomys soricoides. Taxonomy (NCBI): domain Eukaryota; kingdom Metazoa; phylum Chordata; class Mammalia; order Rodentia; family Muridae; genus Rhynchomys; species Rhynchomys soricoides. Next base: position 3,369,697 of record JADRCH010000150.1, on the reverse strand, counting down.
CCGTAGCAGTAAGTTTTTCTATCCCTTCCTCTATAATATCTGAAGACAGTTTCGCCATTTGAACTTATTTTTATGAAGACCATGTTTGTGTCTACTTTATCTGAACAAACAAACAAAAAAACTATTAGAGACCTTTTCAGTGCCCTCAGTTTTTGTGCAAAATCCAAAGTCAATGTTTTATGAAATGATATCAACATAAATTGTATTATCCAACTTCATACCACCACACACCCCAAATATCCATTACCAAATATACTCTTCAGATTTTCAACTCTATAAGTATATACGTGTGTGTGTGTGTGTGTGTGTGTGTGCATGTGTGTGTGTTTATGGAGTAAGCCATGTTATGCCAAGATTCTGTTATTTTTCATGATGTCATTTAATTTTTTTATTAATCATTTTATCTGTTTACATTTCAAGTGATATTCTCCTTCCCGGTTACCCCTCCACCAATCTCCCCATCCCATACCTCCTCTTTCCCCTCCCCTTTGCCTGTATGAGGGGCTCCTCTACCCATTCACTCATTCCTGCCTCACCCCTCTAGCATCCCCCTACGCATCAAGCCTCCCTCCCCTCCCATTGATGTCAATAAGGCCATTCTCTGCTGCATATATATCTGGAATCCTGGTTCCTTCCATGTACTCTCTGGTTAGTTGTTTAGTCCCTGAGAGCTCTGGGTGGTCCAGTTAGTTGATATTGTTCTTCTTATGAGGTTGCAATCACCTTCAGCTCCTTCAGTTCTTCCTTCAATCAGGCTCAGTCCAATGGTTGCCTGTGAGTATCTTCATCTGTATTGGTCAGGTGCTGATAGAACCTCTAGGGGAACAGCCATATCAGGCTCCTGTCAGCAAGTGCTTCTTGGCATCAGCAATGGTAGTGGGGATTGGTATCTGCGATGGAATAGATCTTTAGATGGGATGGTCTCTGAATAGCCTTTCCTTCAGTCTTTGTTCCAATTTTTGTCCCTGTCTTTCCTTCGGACAAGAACATTTCTGGGTTAAAATTTTTGAGATGTATGGGTGGCCTCATCCCTCAACTGGGGGGGTTGGTGCCTACCTACTGGAGGTGGTCTCTACATGTTGTATCTCTCCTTTGTTGGGTATTTTGGCTAAAGTCTCATAGCCATTGGCTTCTGAAGCCTCTCGCTTCCCTGGAGTCTGGGACTTTCTAGTAGCTAAGATTCTGTTTCATACCTATCAGTTTGTGTGTAAAATGAAATAGTGGATAACTTTTATACATAAATGAAATTTACTTCTCAAGGTTCTGAAGATGAAGGTACAAGATGCCTGAACCTGTAGATTAGATGTCTGTTTAAGAATTACTTCCTGGGTTTAAAAGTAGCACATTTTCACTGTTTCTTTTCATGGTAGAATGGAAGAGGAAGTACTATATATTTTTTAAATAGGTCCTAATTCAATTATTAACGGGTCTAACCATCTAACCCAATCTCTTCCTAGACACTATACAATACGTATTGATTAGTTTCTGTGGTGATTGGAGTTAGAATGCCTCCCACAGGCTAATATGTTTGAACATTTTGTCCCCAGTTAATGGAATTGTTTAGAAATTACTATGAGGTTTTGGGCTTGTGAGACAAAATGTGTCACTAGGGTAGGATTTGAGGTGTCAAAAGCCTGTGCCATTCCCAGTTGCCCCTGCCTCTGCCCTTGCCCCTCATTCTCATCCTCACCCTCACTCTCATGCTGCCTCTGCCTCTCTGCCCCTCTGTCTCTCTGCTTCTGCCTCTGCATCCAGTGTAAGCACTCTGTTATTGTTACAGAATAATACTTGTATGTCTGGCACCATGGTCCACATCATGATGGTAATGGACTCTACTATTCTCTAAAATTCTGATCACCAAATATAATGCCTTCTTTTATAAGCTGTTTTAGTCATGGTATTTTGTCAGGGTAGTAGGAAAGTAACTAAGACAGCCTCCTTGTGAACTTTGAGAGGGAACAGCTACTCATTCTGTATATAAACCCTGCTATTTAAGACTGGGACCTATTTACAACTTAGGAGCCAAAGTGATTGTCTTGTTTGGAGTTAAATCATAAGGGTTGTAAAAGTCACCTGCTTCAGAAAAGGCCATTAGAGTTTGCTCTGGCAAATCCCTGTTGATCCCTCTGATGGAGCAATTCCCACTGGCAAAGAAGACCAGAAGGAGTCCAGTGCCCTTTTTCTGATCAGGATTTTCTAAAATGAGCACATTTACATTTTCAGTACCTCATTCCTTCCTAGCCAATGCCTTCATTTTACCAGCAGATACACTGCAAGGTTGGGAATTAAATTTGTATTTTAATTCAGTTACCAATAGAGCAAGACTCTGGATTTACTTTCCAGCCATCTCAAATTTGTATGCATGGGAAATAAGGAATTTTTCTCAGAGTAAAAATCCTATCGAGACATTTACATGATATTTTAGTTGGGCATTCAAGTCCTTGAGCTCATCATTGTTTTTTCCCACTTTTTCTAGCATAATTCAGAATGGGTCAGAGTTCTTATATTTGCTGACCTAAGGAAAAAATTATTTCGTGTATCAATACATGGTCACCCACAAACGACATACTTGCCTCTCACTGCACACATAATATTATCTTTCCCTTAGCTCATCACATCAGGGGTAAAAGCTAAGAACGGTGCGGGGTGAGGAGCAAGAAATGAGAAGAATTTTGGTACTACTTTCTGAAGTACAAAATAACAACATTGACAAAAGATAGAGGCACAGAAAAGTACAAAGAGTGGGGTCCTTGCAATCAGGAGGCCACTCTGTTCATGTGAATCTATCCCGTTTCTGATCTTCGGTGTCAGAAAAGATGAATTTCTATTTGATTAAGGTCCTTTCCTAAAATGTGCTAACATGCAGCCTTCTTGTTCTACAACACTTGACAGTACCTTAACAGAAAGTGTGTGTGTGTGTGTGTGTGTGTGTGTGTGTGTGTGTGGTAGCTTAGCAATCTATTTGAGCTTCTGTGAATTTAAAGTTCTCACAAAAAAAGGGGGGGGCTTTTATATAAGGATCCTACAACTAGTCTTTGTGATGTATGACTATAACAATAGTAGTCTGGGCAAAAGAAGACTACATGTTTAAAGTTAATCTGGGCTACATCGCAAGAATCTGTCTCAACAAATAAAATACAATCAAACAATAAAATAAAATAGAGAATGAGATCCTAAAGACTATTTGATTTGACTAAGAAGGATATGGTGGTTGACCATGGAAAGGTGGGGAGTTGCAGATAAAAAACCAAATTACCTTGGGCCCCCTTACCACTTTTACATAAGTAGCTATTCAGTTTAACCTTTATAAATAACCAAACATTCTCATGGCTATTGAGTAACATCTTCTCATTATGCTTAATCTGCCCCAAACCTCTACTAATCCTAAAACAAATGCTATAAAATACATCTGAAACCTTTGAAAATGCTTCTCCTTCTCTCTTCTGCAGAAGAACACAACATTCAGGGTCAGTTGAATCTGTGTTACCTGGCCATGATCACTCATGTTTGAAACAATGTGTACTATTATTCCTTTCAGGCAGAGTTGCTGTTTTCAGTAAATCTTTGGAGTATAGAGCACAGCCATAAACTGAGTGCTGTGGATTTGAACATTACTGTGTGTGAGAGATCTAAGTGTCATGGGAGGTTTGGTTCTTAGAGTTACAGAAATATAACAAATTCTAGAGTATTAAAAGACATCTCTCCAAACTGCTTTAATCCCAAGGATTATAAATTATAAAACAATATTAAGATGTTTTATGTTCCACTGTCCTCGATATTCTTTCGTAATATGAATTAGACTTATAATTCCTATGGAAAGTTGCTAACGCTCTTAAATGTGAGCTCTACATAAGACTGTAAAAACTGACAGACATAAAGAAGTCATACTTGAACAAAGGGTTATGTAAATAGTTCTCTCAAAGAAAGATGAAAGGCTAGAGTGAATGTTTATATCCACAAGCAAGGTCTGCCTAAGCCCAAGTTAGATGAACAAAGGCTATGATTGAGTGCACGTGTCAAATAAAGTGCCAATCCTTCCTTTGTACTCCACAGCTATGAATAAGGACGAGGCAGGGGAAATAAAAGGTAGCCATTTATACAACAGCTAGATTGAACATTTTAAAATGAAAAATTTATGTAATAGTCCTGACTGAAACAGTATTACTGGTTTGAGATCAGGTTCTCCCAGTTATAAATTATTCCATATTATGTGAAACAGTGGTTTTTTCAGACTCCGCCTCGTCTTGGGAGACTTTGTTTTGTTTGCAAGAAGCTTTTGACTCTCTCCTGGAGATAGAGGATGACTGCAGTCCTGGGTGGACAAACCAACAACGCTATCTATCTGGCACCACCCATGCAGTAAAGACTGATAAATGATTTAATTTTAGAAGTAAAAGAGAGCCAGCCTATAAATGTATAGAGGTTAACTGACATTGTAGACACATATATGAGCAATGACAACAGGGAAGGTAGGCAAGACCGTCATGGACTAAAACACTGAAACACAGCCTCACATCAGCCTATCACGGGACACCTAGTATGTGCCACAGGGACCAATAGGCAGAGAACTCTAAACTGTCCCTTGAGCTTCAGCGCTCCTATAACCCTCACTGTTGATGCAGCCTGTCTGTCCACCCACAGCCACCTGCTTGTCCATCTAAATTTCAAACCACTGTTAAAGCTATGACCCAGTTCTGCCCACCCATCTCTGAAGCTGATGGCATCTCTGTTCTGCATCTTGACCCGCTCAGGACCTGGACTCCACAGCAGCATCTTCTACACAGCAGTTGGTTCAGGATTCATTGTGTTAACACTGCAGACTCTGCTTTCTGTTCTCTCAATCCAACTTCTAAAACATCTTAAACTCTGCAGCAGCCTCTTTGAGTTCACTCATTCTGCAAACTATAGCCATTTCCCTTTCTGAGAACTCCCTCCTGCAGAAGATATTTAAATCCTTGGTTTACCCCAAAGTGTATGCATTTACATACACCATCAAATAAAGCAGTATGAACAGCAAGGATTGTCTCAGAGAGCTGCTTAATTAAGGATAACCATGGGGAAGGCCTTCGACTAAAGAAACGCACCTAAGACTCCTGAGAAAGGCTTTCTCCTCTCTGGCTCCTTGGGTACTCTCAGCCCTTACTCACAGTCAGACCAGATTCCTCTCACACAGGGCTCTGCCTCCCTTCTCTACCTGGTGCACAGACACCTGAAGGGAAAGCAAAGGCCATGGAAACCTCCCATGCACTCCAACCCCATGTGCCTGAGTACACAGACAGGAGACCCGGAATCACAGGTTTCGTCCCAGACTCTGCTGTTTCCTCTTCTGATCCAGCGTAGGAAGACATCAGCTGTGGGTCCCCATTTCGGTCTTTGCCCTGCCTTCCTCCTGGTAGCATGTTGGTGGCACCCCCGAGGATAGGCAGAACACAGTACAATAGATCCATTTACTGTGTTCTGTGTGCTATGTGATCTGAGATTCGTTATTAATATTTTAAGATTGCAATAAAAAGAACCATCATTTGTAGCTGCCGCATTATCAGGCAGTCAGGAAGAACCATATCCTCAATTTCTGCCATTGAAATAAAGGATTCCTGGTGATGGAAGATACAGAGCCTGAATGGGCCATCTTCTGTAACCAGGCAAGATGTCCAGGGGTAGGAATGGGACACCGATTCAGACACAAAACCTTCGACCCACAACCTGTCTTACCTGCAAGAAGTGTTGGAGCAATGGTGACTCAGAGCTTCTGGGAGTGGACAACTAATAACTGGTCTAACTTGAAGCCCATGCCAGGAGAGGGATCCCATGCTGGACACTGCCTCGATGGCCAAGAACAAGAAGCTGGATAGCCCAAAGACTTAGACGGTTGATATCTCTGGGAGGCCTGCTCTTTTCTGAAGAAAAACTGGAGCTGTAGATGGAAGGTAGAGTGGAGGTGAAAGGCAGAACTGAGAGGAGTGGAGACTGAGGTCAGGCCCCACTCTTATGACAGAGAATAAGTGTGAAGAAAGAAAAGTAACTTACCTTGTGAATATACTGTTATTCAATAAGTTCTCAAATTGTAGAAAATGTTTGTGAATCTGTTTCTATAATGGGACAGTCACAGCACTCTCATTTTAACCAGAATAAAAATTAAAATGTTTCCAGTGCCTAAGAAAATGTCATGTGACTTGTTACCAATTTCACCTATCCCACATCAGTTCTTATTAAAAAGCAAACCTTGGACAGGAAGATGTAGCTCAGTGGATACAAAGGGCCTTGCATCTTAACTCTAAAAGGGAAGAAAAAGAAAAGCCTCCAAACTATCATTAGACAATCCTCTGTGTGTATCCTCAGGGTGCTCTGCCACCACCATAGGACAATCCAAGGCTAGGTGAAAGGGGAACGAAATGCTGCATTGAGTAGAGATGACAACCAGGTCAAGACATAGACCAATGATAGAAGACCCATAGAGTAGATACACACAGATACTCTATGGGTAGATACACACAGATACTCTATGGGTCTTCTATCATTGGTCTATGTCTTGGCCTGGTTGTCATCTCTACTCAATGCAGCATTTCGTTCCCCTTTCACCTAGCCTTGGATTGTCCTTATGGTGGTGGCAGAGCACCTTGAGAAATCATAAAAGCTTTTAATAGCCACCATTTGAATCAAGTTTATTTCAATTCCACTATTAAAGCCCAACCCACAATCAGTACTAACTATCACTACCAAAGAATACAGCCCAGGGAAGGCTTACCTTACAGGTTTTTAATGTAGTAAGCCATTAATGTTTTCCCATTTTGACTACCTTCTTTTACTCATACTGACCTACCTATACTGACATTTTAATAGTCTTTGAAAAAAACCAAAGCCACTTCTGCACTAGGAGCTAACTTTACTTCTGTAAGTGATGTTCACTGCTTCATAACTAATATAGTCAGCTCAAAGACTTCCATCAAGTTTGTGTTCTAAAGTCTACTTTTCATAAATGCCTTTCTATTCATCACATATAATAAGACTCTCTTCCACAGTCTCACTGCATTTTCTTTTCTCTACTGTGTTTGTACATAGTAGTATACTGACTTCCTTTGTTATGGTTGATTCCTGTATATTTGTTTTAATTCTATGTTTGTGGTTTCTGTTTCTTTTCTGCTTCCTTTGGTAAACTAAAAATTTTTTTGTATTTTATCTATCAATATATCTCAAATCATAAACAGAATTATTGAAAAATACTAGGTAAAATATCTATTTGTCAGATATGTTTTCAAATCTGATTTATGCTTTTAAGACTTAAATATAAAAAAATACATATTCTCTATGAGTATCACTAGTAGAAAACAGTAAGAAATTGAGTACAAAACACACTATCATGGAAATAAGAGCTTGGATTAGAATCCATTTTATCACTCAGTACAGGTAGCCTTTGTGCTGGCAAGGATCACAGCAGGTTCAGACCCAGAAGGTGAAGGCAAAAGAGATCTTTTTATCTAACCCTTTATTCTCCTAATGAGTACAATTAAGCCAAGGAAGTTAAATGTACTGAAGAGTTCTAAAAAGTCAGTTAGTAGAAAAGCTAGGATTAGAACCTAATTTTCTAATTACCACTGCTATTTGCCTCTCCTTTCTCAACTTGACAAAAATAACTTCTCGGACAGAATTTATAGCAATCAAATAAAATCAAATAAAAGTAAAAGAAGAGATTCCCAATGTCATTGAGTAATTAAAAACTTGAAAAATTAAGCTTGCAGTTTCTAATTTCAGCAAATTTCAATTCAATAGGCAGATATATTTGTTTTTCAAGAGGAGAGCGTACAAATGCCATTTCACTTATCAAGGTTTAAAGCTATAATAGAGGAAGAGAATGCCCTACAGAATGTAAATTTATAAGCTTGTGGAGCTAAATGTTTGGCCTTCACCAGTCTGTGGGACTGCTTGGGCCTGATCACATATATACCACTTCCATTTGATAATAGATTGCTGCTGTGCACATTCTACTTTATGACTAGAGGGTTTGATAACACCTAGCTCATGATGGGCAATTCAGGTCGCATGGTAACTTGGTGTCCTGTTGTCAAATGTTCAGTTTCCACTAAGGCCCAATAGCAGGCCAAGAGCCGTTTTTCAAAGGGAGAATAGTTGTCTGGAGATGATGGTGGAGATTTGCTCCAAAATCCCAAAGATCTCTTCTGTGATTCACTTACAGGAGCCTGCCAGAGGCTCCAAATAGCATCTCTATCTGACACCGACACCTCAAGTACCATTCAGGTCTGCTGGATCATATGATCCAAGTGGTAGAGCAGCCTGGACCTGTTGAAGAGCCTTCTCTTGTTCCAGGCCCCACACAAAGCTAACTTTCCAAGTCACTTGGTAAATGGGCCTGAGTAACACATCCAAGTGAAGAATATGCTGTCTCCAGAATCCAAATAGACCCACTAAACATTATACTTCTTTCTTGGTGGTGGGAGGGGCCAGGAGCAATAATTTATCTTGCACCTTAGAAAGAATATCCCTGCATGCTCAACACCACTTGACTCCTAAGAATTTCACTGAGGTAGAAGGTCCTTGAATTTTGGTTGGATTTATTTCCCATCCTCTGATATGCATATGTGCTACCAATGTTCAAAGTGGTTGCTACTTCCTGCTCACATGGTCCAATCAGCATAATATCATTAATATAGGGCACCTTTGTGATATTTTGTAGAAGAGACAAATGATCAAGATCCCTTCTAACTAAGTTATGACACAGGCCACGAGAGTTAATATGTCCTCGAGGCAAAACTGTAAAGGTATACTGCTGGCCTTGCCAACTGAAAGCAAGTCACTGCTGGTGGTCCTTATGAACAGGTACTGAGAAGGCATTTGCTAGATAAATAGCTGCATACCAGGAGATGTGTTAATTTGCTCAAGTAACAAAACTGTATCTGGTACAGCAGTGCAATTGGAGTTACTACATGATTTAGTTTTCAATAGTCAACTGCCATTTTCCATGATCTATCTGTCTTCTGCACTGGCCCTGAATTATTCCAGTGATGAGTAATGATCCCACAGAGTTTTATAGAATGAGAATCTGAACCAGGGTTTAATAGTTCTGCTGTCCTTTACTAACAACAAAGTAATGTGAGCCTCCCTTGTTGCTGCAGTTGATAGGAGTAGGAGGCTGATAATGTTGTGGCAGAGTTTTTATACTTTTCTTTCACAGGCAATTTATTCTTTGTGCCTGGTGACTTCTGTCTCCATTTCAATGTCATAGCTGCTTGAGATGTATTTCTATCTGACAAAGATGAATGCCTCTTCCATCGTGGAAACTTTATACATTTGTAGCCATTAAAATCCATTTATTCAGTCCCATTTCACTAGTAATGAATTAGTTATTAGATTTTCTGTATGAATTTGTGAGACAAAAAGTTCATAAAACTAATCATTTGGAGGTTAATGTTTATGTAGTTTTAAAAAGTAGAATCTAGATAGACAATTTAATTCCACACTTTGCATTAATTAAGGAAATGTTCTTCTACTCAGCAGCCATGTACCTCTGTTCCTTAAGTTAAAATTAGAATTTCAGTATTATCTGAAAATTTTCTCACTCCGACAGTTAATTACATTATCATTAATCTGATGCATAAGGTTTGAACTGATTTATTATAGAACAAAGACAAGAATTCTTTTAACTCTGTTATGAGATTATTTCCATTTTCAAAAAATCTATTTATTCTATGTATTTTGGTTACATAACTGATATGATAGAATTCTTTCCCTCTTTATTTTATGAGCTTGTTAAAATGTCTCTGTAAATAAAGAAATATTTTATGACAATTATTCTCTAATTTTAGAAGCTAACGTGAAGCTCCTTTTTTCAATGATACACATTTATATTTGGAGAACATTATTTATATTTCAGCTACTTCAGTGCTTATTTAAATGAAAACTAGTCTGTGATGTACTTCTGTCAACAACAGTTCTCATTCCAAGTAGAACACTTTAATTAAAGAAATAAATGAATCTGATGTTCAATTTATTAACTGGAGATCTCATTAATTTCATGACTGAATTCATGAGGTACCTATAACTACCTCAATTTGAATTGAATATATTTCATATACTACAAATAAAAATAAAATTCTATACAAAGGAAAAGAAATGCAGTAACTTATCATGTCACCAAAATCTGTTTTGTCTGTTACTTCATTTATTGTTATCATAGTGTTTTATAGTTCTTTTCTGCTGGGTGTGTGTGTGTGTGTGTGTGTGTGTGTGTGTGTGTGTAGTACAAACTAGGCTTGAGTTCATGGTCCTCATGCTTTATGCTCTCAAATACCAGTATTAAAGGTATGTACTAGCATATTCAATGTGGTAGTTTGAATAAACAGTCTCTATAGACCCATAAGAAATTATACTTTTAGGAGGAGTGGCCTTGTTAGAGTAGGTGTGACCTTGTTGGAGGAAGTATATGATCTGGGGTTGGCTTTGAACTTTCAAATGCTCAAGCCAGGCCTAATGTCAGTCTTTCTTCATGCTGCCTGAAGATCCAGATTTTGAACTCTAAGCTGCATTTCTAATACTATGTCTGCCTGTCAGCCACCATGCTTTCCACCCTTACAATAGTAGGCTAAATCTCTGAATTGTAAGCCATCTCCAATTAACTTCATGAATGTATTCATAAGGTATCTATAACTACCTCTTCCTTTGTAAGAGTTGTTGGGTGTCATGGTATCTCTTCTAATGAAAACTCTAAGACACACAATTAGCATAAAAACTTTTGAAGAGTTATTAATAATTCTCCAGTAAGAGGCTCACTATATGATAGGTAAGTAGGTAGACATATAGATGGATAGATAGATAAATAGCTAGATAGATAGGTAGATAGATAGGTAGATAGATAGATAGATAGATAGATAGATAGATAGATGGATGGATGGATGGATAGATAGATAGCTAGATAGATAGATAGATGATTTGATAGATGATAGATTAGATAGTGTCTTAGTCAGGGTTTCTATTCCTGCACAAACATCATGACCAAGAAGCAAGTAGGGGAGACAGGGGTTTATTCAGCTTACACTTCCATTTTACTGTTCATCTCCAAAGGAAGTCAGGACTGGAACTCAAGCAGGTCAGGAAGCAGGAGCTGATGCAGAGGCCATGGAGGGATATTAACTTACTGGCTTGCTTGCTTCCCCTGGCTTATTCAGCTTGCTCTCTTATAGAACACAAGACCACCAGCCCAGGGATGGCACCACCCACAATGGGTCCTCCCCCCCTTGCTCACCAATTGAGAAAATGCCTTACAGTTGGATCTCATGGAGGCATTTCCTCACCTGAAGCTCCCTTCTCTGTGATAACTCCAGCTTGTGTCAAGTTGACACACAAAACCAGCCAGGATAGATAGATAAATGGATAGATATTAGATAGATGATAGATAGATAGATAGATAGATAGATAATACACAGATTGATAGATGATAGATCCATAGTTACATAGATACATAGACATATAGATAGATGCACAGATAGAGCAAATAGATGCAATGAAGCTATAAAAGATTTCAGTGCCCTCTAATATTACTCTTACATCACTATAACAGAAAGCATGAAAGAAGCAACTTTAAAAAGGAAAGATTCTACCTCAAAAAGCTCCACCGATGGTAAAAGGACAGGAAGAGCAGAAAAGCACAGGCCATGGCAGCAGAAGAGGGTGATAGAGGCTGTTAACCTCATGGCAGATATGAAAGTGAAAAGAAAGATGGCCAACCATAACTTTCAAACTCCCAGAACCTTGCCAATGTACCACGACACGCTGAGGAACAAGCATCCAAAACACAAACCCATGGGAGACCTTCCAAGTTCCAACTTTAATTCCTCCAAGTTTCTAGCATGTTCGAATTATGACCAGAAAATGCCCAAATTATAGTAAAATTCAAAAGACTATTTCTTCATCGCCATATTGTTTCCTTGGCTACATAATGAAAAGACCTATTTTATATAGAAACCATCCAACATTCAGATAATACATCCCTCATCTATCTAACTTAATTATTTTTAAAAGGTTAACAGAAAAAATACTTTTTCTTTAAAGGCTCTGGAAGATAAACACAACAATACAAATAAATACATTGACAGATCAAAGTCAACTTCACCCTTTGCCTCTAAAACTTAATAGAACTCTCTGCAAAATAAAAAAGTGCAGAAGCAGAAGTTCTAACTGTGCTTTTTATGTCTTTGTATATCTGTCATCTGGAAATGAAAATGCCGAGATGAGACCTTACCAACCAAAAACATGGAGACATTCCCATTTCTAAAGGACAGTAACCAAAAGTGAATCTCTAAAAAAATACAGTCTACAAACTTGGGTCATCTTGTCAACTCTGCCTTTAGGCATTTCACACGAAGTGCAATTTATCCTTTAAATTAAATAATAATCTCACTAGAAAACAATGCTACAAAAATAGACAGCAACTCTGCCCTATAGGACCTCAATATTTCTTGCTGCCAAATACAAGAATGTAACCAAATAGAATAGAAACTCATGAGAGTGTAAAATAATTATACGTTTCTCTAGAAATTAAAAAAAAATCAGAAGAAAGGAGAAATAAAGAAAATCAGTTAGACAAGAAGTTTTAATGGAGCAGCAATAATCTTCAGAACAATTATCCTACTCTTTTCTAAAGTCGGAAGCCCTGCTATTTAGGATCTTAAAGATAACACAAAAGTCAACAAATGTTTGAGGATAATTTTAGCTTGAAAGAAACCAAGATTTGTGGCCTGCAGTACTGGGGGTGGGGGAAAGCCACTAACTTATAAAGCAATTTTTTAATCAAAAATATATTTATTTTTATATAGTAAATTATGATTATGGTTTCCTTTTCTTCCCCCATCCCATCTCCCTCCCCATTCACACAAATTCACACCCTATCCTTCTCTAATAAAACAAAACAAAATGAAAAGAAACAAACCAGAAAACAAAAGGACCAAACACAGAGCACAAAAACAAACAAACAAAACCATATAGATGCAGAGAAAGACATCTTTCAAACATGACAGAAATACTCCAAAAACACAAAACAGGAAGCTATAATATACACAAAGGGCTTGCAAGGTTAAAAAAAAATCCAGGCAAAGCAATATGAGATGAAGAACCTTCAAAAACTGCTATTGAATTTGTTTTGAACTAACCTGGACTCCTCAGAGCTCCCAGAGACTAAGCTACCAACCAGAGAGCATGGGCTGGTCTGTGGTCCCCAGCATATATGTAGCAGAGGACTGCCTTGTCTGGCCTTAATGGGAGAGGGTGCACCTAATCCTACAGACACTTGATGCCCCTGAGTGAGGGTATGCTGGGATTTGGGGGAGGAGGGAAATCACCTTCTTAGAGGCAAAGGGGAGGAAGAATGGGGTGAAGAACTCTGGGATGGGGGACCAGGAAGGGGTGCAACATTTAGAATGTAAATAAATAAATCATTTAATTTAAACTTTTAAAATTTGTTTTGTGTTTCCCATCTGCTGCTGGGCATAAGACCTCTTCTCAAGAGTGGTTTGTATACACAGCAAGACTCCATTAAAGAAAGATAATCTTTCATTTGCAACAATTATCAATTGGAGATAGGTTCAGGGTTAAGGAGAGGGGTTTGTGTCTATGTCCCCATTCAGTGCTGATATGTCCTCTTGCCCAGACATGTGCAAGCCCTGTGCCCACTGGCAGAATCTCTGAGTTCATGTGTATGTGTGAGTATGTGTGTGTGTGACACACACACATACTCACACACACACACACACACATACACACACACACACATTAGTAAAGAGATTGACTTCATTAAAGAGTTTAAATTATTTGTTCAAATTATACAGCTAATAATATTAAAGCCAATATTTAAATCCCTCTTAATTTGACTCCCAGAGACTCTTATTTAAAAACAAACTAGCACGCAAATCATGTGCCTGGGGAAGCACAGTGAATTCAAAAGAAATTACAATCTAAATTAGACTTTTACCTTCTCTAGTCAGTTCTGTTGTTTTATTATGTTTTATGACCTCTTCTGTTATTTATTCTTTGATCATGTTTTAATCTCAGAAAACAGTTCTACTATGCAGAAGTTGGGAGAAATATGTTTGAATTGACGCTATAAATTATAGTACTAGAAAATCCAACGTCTGCCTCTGTTCTGATCTCTCTCTCACCTGTGCTTTGAGTAGATCACCTGCATCCAGAATTAGGCTAATGACAGTTAGTTACAAACATCTGCGTATAATTGTAGACCATGACTCCCTTTTATCAAGATGAGAATGATATTCCACCCCCAGTTTCATTCTTTGTGGGATCTCTAGCAGTTAGGAAAACTGTCTCAGAAATAAAACAAACTCTTGGTTGAGGAGCTGTCCTGTGGCTCTATATTCCAACCTTATTCTATGACTTCTCAGTGTGAAAACAGAATTTTTAAAATGTACCTTACAAAATGCATGCTTAGTCTGATTGTGTGCCCTGTGCCTGCTCACTTCCAGAAGAGGAGCAGCTCACGAATTCCAGCTTACTTCCTCTCTTCATCCATGTATTAAAAAAGAAAAAGCTTAAGAGCCAGAGCTAATCACAGAAGTTCTAATAAAACCTTCTCCCATTATATAATGCTTTGCTTTCAACCATCAAAATAATATAGAGGTATTTATTACAAAGCAACCTAGAAAGGAAAGGAAAGATCACTTGTATTAGCATATCAGTGTGTGCGTTATGTTTGGGTCTCTTTAGGTGGGATGGGTTGCCAGGAAAATAAAGCCACTTGAAGAACATGAAATGGTTAGCTAGGAAGGAAATGAAAAATAATATTAGATCTAATCCTCAAGTAGATAAAGCTTAGACCAACTTCACAGGAAATAAATGAATAGTGCTAATAGCTGGATCCAATTTATAAAGCACTAAACGGATATTATAGGAGGAAGGGAGATGATTAATCTTCAGCTAGAACAATGAAAGATCAGCTGTGGCATTATCACACTGCCACATTCCAAGACTCTTGAGGTGCTTTGCCTTCCAACACATTAATCACAGTGTCTCTAGAATTAGGATGCTTAATTATTTGCAAGGATCTTTTGTATTTTTGTCTCTGCATGAAGTCCCTGATTGTGCTACAAGGAGAGTTTCCTTACTATGTACCTCACTTGACCTGTAATAGCAATTTTAATAGCCTCTAAGGGCTTAAATAAAGGCCTTTCATCTTAAAAACACCACAGATATACTCATCAGGATCACTCAAAAGAAAAATATTTAATTTTAAATTTTATCACATAAGTAATGGTTTTGGTGAAACTTTCAATATTGATTCCATGTTTCAAAAATATTAGAAATTATAGCAAATTGTATTTTATTGTTTTCAATTGATTCAAATAATAAAGTTGAAGCCTCACTAATTATAGGCAGGAAATGATGTTTTGAAGACTAATTTTGTCTTCCAGATTATCACACAAATGTATAGAACAGGATACAGATCAATTGGGGTAATCCAATTGATCTATATAGTCTGTACAAGGATGGGAGACGGAAGGTCATAAATCTTCCCAAGCCTATCCTATACTATTCAGTAATTAATGAGTTTGTTCTTAGATGCAATGGTGAATAAATTTTTGCCACCCTCAAAGTGACATCATTGTCAAAATGAAATTGCTTGGCTATTTTCCAGAGAACAAGTGTCAAAATAAGGTTGTCCTTGCAATTTTTTTCTTTCCTCATACAGTACACAGAATTTTCTATTTCCAAAAGGTTACCTCCAAAGCCTCTAACACATTCTAATCCTTCCTCTAACTTTGACCACAACCTCTACTGCATTCCAAAAGTACCTTTTAACTGTGTCTCTAAACAAGGTTGATTGATGTTACTTATAAGTAACACTTTCTCATTATATGAATTTGGATCACAATATATTTTATCCACAAATCTGCAGTGTTTATTTTCTTCATACTATAAGCTGAGTATAAAGGCTTTATAGTAACAGCCACTCCCTAACAAGAAGCAGCAGTTCTTAATGCCCATCCACATCTCCCACGTTTTTCTCTCTTCCATGCCTTATTTCACATGAACTACCAAGTGTTTCTAGAAATGATCTTTAAGTATTTGTCCCTATACTTTTCCACCCATAGAACTCATTTCTTCTTCTAATTGCAATGCTCTCAGAAAACTTTTTTTTTTCCAAGAAAATAGTAGCCACTCAGTATCTTTGTCTGCTTCTTTTATCTTTCCCCAGGGTCTCCCCCTTCTGAAACACTAGAGATCTGTGTTCCTACAAAATAACTTATGTTTCCTTATACACATGCTCCCTAGATTTTATATATCAAAACCCCATAATGGCATCTATACTCCTATGATGATCACCAAATATACACAGCACACTGTTGTGGATAGCCCTGGGGCTGTTTACATTTGGATGCTAATTCTGCCCTCATGAGAGGGGCTTCAGACAAGGAGTGAGTTACACCTGTGACTTCTTATGAACCAATCCCCTAATGAATAAAGGAGCCAATCACTGGGTGCGCAGGAGAGACTTTCAGGTCAGAGAGAGGAAGCAGGAATGGGGACAGCATGTAGGTAAGATGTAGCTACTAGAGTCTCCTGGTATGACGGATCCTCAAGGATTCGCCACCAGAGGAATCAGACTTTGATAAGGTTTACAAGATTAAACCTTGCATCATTAGTTGTTGCACCAAGAGACTGAGTTACTATTGTTTCTGAGCTAAGTTTGTCTTGCATTTTCCTTCATTTGGGAGCTTGTGTGGGTTCCAGAGAGAAAGGTACAGCGGCAGTGTGGGTTTACCTGATGTACACCACAGAGGCCATAGGGGTATTGAAGCTGGGGGTTGGTGTGGTAGCAGCCAGCCAGTGGGAACCTAGTGAGCTAGGTGGAGATATCATGGGGCTCTGAGCTCCACGAGATGAAAGCAGGCTATTACCCACCAGTGCATGGCTGGCCAGCCTGCCGAGGATGAGAGAACCAGGGCATAGTGCAGGAACATGCTGCTATATATTCCTTGTTTTTAAATATTTCCCACAACAGCACACATTGACAAAATATGCGTTATTAATGGTTAAGAACATTCCAATTTCTTGCAGCCTAAGTTGCATGTGAGCTTTCACTTCATAGCTGCCATGGTAGCATTGACATCATATCACAGCCTTTGCAAGTTAAAAGAAAAAGAGGTTTGTTTTGACTCGTGCCTCTTGACAGATAAGGTTGAAGGCTTGCATCTACTCAGATCTTACTGGTAGAGACCAAGGCAACACAGGAGTCCTTTGGCAAAAGACAGGAAACAGGCATATGTCAGTTTCTGGTTCCTCTTTCTCCTCATATACAGTTTTCAATATTCAGTCCTGGAGGATTCCTGCTGCTCATCCTGGAGAACATCTGTTACTCATCCTCTCTCCTTCTAATCACTACCAAAGTTCCCATTTCTAAACCTCACAACCTGATAAAGTTCTCAATCTCTTACTCCTTTATAATGAGGATTTACAATTTTTTTAAACTATGTATCTTTAGGAAAAAACTCAGATCACAACCAAATCATGCTAACACTTACATCTCCACCATTAGAAGCTCTTCCATTTTTCTATGCTTTTCAAAGTGAGGTTCCATTATAATTCATAGGGTTGTTGGTTTAAAAACAAACAAACAGAGTAATAACATGGTAAGAACCAAAAGGAAATTATCATTAATTTTAAGAAATGCTTATTTAGAGACAATTTCCATGGCATCATACAAAAGCACACACTGGCCTAATGTGCCAACCTAATATTTCAAGTATGTTTGCATGGAGAACACCCTTGGAATCATGTCTCTCTCAGAGTAGAAGACAACTTGCTTCCTTTTGGTATATAAAAGATAATGTTTTCTTCTAAGCAAAACTTGTTAGGATTTCTTTGCAGTCTTCTGCACATGATTCAGTTGCCCTAAGTTCAGTGATGCCAAGAGACTTTAGAGAAGCATGAGAAAAGGTATCCTGGAAGCAACATGCTAGCATTTCCTGCAAAATGTTCACTACATTTTCACCTACTCATGTATGTTTACAGCAAAAGAAGTAGTATCGCTTGTGCCAATAGTGCAATGACTGTTGGCCCCACTCCTGAAGGCAGGATAGAGTGGAGATGTTTTTATAACATGGAAGCACTAAACACTGGCAGTTACAGTGAAAAGGTCCTTCAGCAAGTCAGGAAGTCTCCAAAGCTGAAATAGATTGGATCAGTCATGTGATATAGTAGTTGCATAATTCAGAACATTGAAAGTTTTTGTTGTTGTTGTTGTTATTTTTGTCAGTTAAAACAAGTGCTACACTAAAATCAACTTCAGCTCTTCTTGAAACGAAAAATGATATGTTGTTACTACTAGTACACGGCCACCCACCTCACACTTCCTCTTTACCCTAAAGTCAGTCTTGTGCAAAGAACCTCAAAATAGCATAGATTTGCTCAAGTAAACTGCAGAGTTTCAAAGACAGGAGAGACTCAAGTGAGTATGCATGTATGGGATACAGGTGCCCATCACTCCACCCTAAGCAAACCTACAGGCAAAGAAGGTGCCACTGTCAGAAGAGGTTTCAAGAGGGCTAGGTTCTAGGGCAGTAGAATAAGTGAAACCTCTTAGAACAACTTACTAGATTTCATTTAGTATGCTACATCACAGTGCACAGGATAATGGTTGAGTTTTGCATTTGTACTTCACTGTACCCATAATTGCCATAATCACCTAATCAATAAGCAATTGTAAATAAAAAAAAAAATAGCAGTTGGATAAATTCCCCTGAAAGTTTCTAACACTAGGTGAGTCATAAGATTTTATAACTCCCTCTGCTCTCCAGTTTTCAAATTATATTACTACATAGATGATGTTCTATTGACTAGCAAATCCCAAGCCCCAGTTGTAGTCCTAAATTCAGAATTATCAAAAGTGGCTGATAATCCCTGAGAAAAACATGCAAATGGCTATACACCAAGCACTTTCTTAGGGCTATTTAAGTGAGTCATACCATCATAATGCCTCCACAAAGCAAGATGGAGGAGAGGAAAGAGTGCATTATTAGGTATTGAATCTTAGAGAAAATAGCACCATTGAACATTTAGCAGCCCAGTTGAGGCTGGAAATCAAGCTCCTTACCATTATGCTAAGCTCTCTACTTAATTCTTTATATCACTTAGCCTGTATGTCAGTATCCTCTGAGTGGTGCTTAGACTATCACCAGGTTGTAGTGGAAGACATCCAGATAGCTATGGAACATTTTCCACCCAGACACTGCAGTCTCATTAAATGTTAATGCATTCTATGAACTATGAATATATATGGCTGATCATTCTGTGAATTAGAGAATGTGGCAAAAGAAAGCATCCCCCCACCCACCCTATGTGCCTCTGGGTTCAACCTCTTAGATGCAACTATGAAAGTGACTCTTTTCAAAAAAGCAGTCTTATTTTCTCTGTGCTTTTGCAAAAATCGAATACCTAACCCAGAAAAGTGAATACCTAACCTAGGCATTTAAACTCTGTAGACTGCTGTTCTGATTTTGAGGCTGGTCACACTGTGCCCAAATAGTTAAGGATGGTAGGCAGTCCAACAAATCCTGCTTGTCAGGCAGCAATGTCATGTCCAAGGAAGCAATAGACTCAGCATCAGTACTGTCTCAGCTTTACTGTAACAACTGGCCACTTTTTAACTGGGAGAAATGCATCTCTCACACTTCTGACTCAGCAGGCCATGTCTGTACACAGAGATCATTTAAAAATCTAGAGCTGATTCTCTAGCATGGATGGATCAGCTAAGCTGAGGCCAATGTTTCCTACTGGGCTGCTAAAGGTAATGACCCCAGTAGCAGTGATAGAGAATTTAAAACTGAGCATGGATACTGTGTTCAGTGAATAAAACCATTTCCCTTTCTCCTAGTTCTTGTAGTTTCTCTTACAGTCTCTGATGAATCTTAATGTTGCTAACTCTGTCTCCACCGACTTCATTGTTGCCTGTGGCCAATTTTGGAAACCACAGGTCACTATTTAAAACCCCACTATAAGACTCCAGGCTAGAGAACTAGTAAAATGGCTTGGTGATTAATAGAGTTTTGGTAAACCCTGCTACTTAAGGTTTTAAGTATCTATCTACCATGGCCAGATAGATTCTCTGAGCTAGGTGTAAAATAGAGCACTCCCTTTTCCAGCAGGGCTTCCTCTTCTCTGACATTATCTGGGGAACCAACCCCACACTCTCTACCTTAGAAAGGTCATGTAGTCCTCGGAAAACCTTTAAGTTCAACTTCCTCTTTCCCAATAAGAACCCCACCCAACAAGTACCTGGAATTCCTGCAATGCCTCTCCTTGAAAATAACACATTCCCAATGCTTTAAACTCCAGTCAATGATTTGCATTTACCTTGAAAACTCCTTCCCACTCTTCAAGGTCTATATATAGACTTAGTTCACCCTCAGTAAGCTGTATGCACACAAGCTGTTTCACTGAAAATTCTATAAGAGAGCTATTTTATTGAGTATCATCTAAAAAGGCTGTAACACTAAAATCCTCAAAGAATGCTTTTCTCAGAGAAAGCCATTCATCTCCCAACACCCACACCAGCACTCAATCCCAGCTGGACCTTGATCCTGCAGACCCCACTCATTCTGGACTCTACTACATCCTCCCAGCTGAGCAAAGGTTCTCTTCTGCCCTCAGGCCTCTCCAAATTTGATGGACTTAATCCATGATCTAATAAAGTTTTCCTTCTTAAAAATATTTCTGCTAAGTATTTTAGTCACAGTGATAAAAGGCTAATTAATACAACCACCCACTATATGATCTTGATCACCAAACACAGATTACTATTAATAGCTCAATACATTTTCTCTCTAGCTTGTCTTTTTCTTCCAGCTTTTATTCTCTGTACATCTTATAAAAGGAGTTTGATTACTGGATGCACATCTCTGTCTGCCACTTCACTGGAATGAGCAATGTGGCTAGTCTTCCTTTGAACAGAGCACCATCAGTTATCTCCCTCATGTGGAAGGTAGACATCAACTTAGCTCCATCCCCAAAGCATGGAGTCTTAGTAACCATCATAAGAAATCATGATTAAAGAGTTACTTTAACCCAGGATGACATTCAACTGGAGTCACTGGCCAAAGTTGATCTGAGTACAAGAATTTCCCTTGTCATCCTCGTAGGACATGGTGAATACTGGAGAATCTCTGGCACAGCCTTTGAACCTGGTTTAATAGTTCAAGCATATTAGAAAATCCAATTCAAAACCTTAAGAAAAACAATCCAGCTTTCTGAGATACTCAAATAGTTGATGAAGTCACTTTGGAGATAAGCAGGCCATGTAGACCCTTCTATTTGGACTCTGTTAAAAAGCCTCAATTAAGTAAGAACTGTCTAAGAGAAACCAATGTTTTGTTTTAGCTTCTATCTGTCAAATTGTCCAGACTATTTTATTCTTGGAAGTAAGAAAATATGCAATTGTTTCAATGTCACTATTCATAGACACATTTTGTTTGGGATAGTGTTCAAAGATGTGTGTGAAAAGCCTTGGTAAATAGAGATACTTAGATAGACTAATATCCTGAGATAGCATAACTGAAAACTATTTAATACACCATTTGCTTCAGGATAAAAATCAGGTCCTTATAATATACTAGGGCTCCCTAAGTTTAGAGATCTTCAGCTGCATCCTCTGCTCTGGCAACTATAAACCAATACCAGTTAGTTCCCTCCCCAAGCCTTAGTACATCTCAGTACCATAAGACAAAAAGAGGATGGGCACTGATAAAATCACACAAAGCACATATTACTCACTGTGGTATGACTAAAATATCTCCTGTGTCTGGAATAGCATTAATGTTTTTTTATGATAGAATTTATAAAATGGCATCAGGGTAAATATTTAGTGACAAATAGAGTAAAAGTCTCAGGGCATTTATGATACTTGGTAGTGCTCAGCATTTTTTAAGCAAACATATTTCAGCTAACAACTTGGGGTTGGGGGTAAATGCAGAACAGGAAAATATATGACTAAAGTGACTTCTGTTTTCACTTCTCATTTATCCATTTATTTTCCAAGAAACAAATTTCCTCTTGATTAAACAGGAACAGTATTCAAGAGCATGGCTCTCACTATCTAGCCTTCTGCTGAGGAAAAAAATTACATGCATATTTATTTAGTTAATTTGCAACTTGATTAAGATAGGCAAGCCTTCATTTCATGATTGTTATTTGGGATATAAATATTTTCAATTAAAATATGAAAATACAAAATAACAGTATCAATTGTTTAGAAAAATATTTGCAGAACTAATATTGTCACCCTTGGTGTACCACTTGACCAATTGAGCTGTGAAAAATATGTGTCTATAACAAATCATCTGTAAGTTTTCAAAATACAAGAGAAGGACATGTTTACAGGGAAAATATGGTCCCACAGTAGTTGGATTTTACTTCATGAGGCCTGTATATTTTTCCATTATATACAAATGTATTATCATTTAAATTGTTCTCTCTATATACCTATTAAGGATATGTAGTAATATAGAATTAGTAATTAAATGCCAACATGTTTTAATATAAGCTATAAAATCATTTATAATATGATTATAATCTTTATTTTTTTCCACAATAGCAGTCAATTAACATGGCCTTTGTCTTTTTTGAATTCAACAACTTTTAAGTATAAATATCAAAGAAACAATAGACTTGGGAACTGCTGTTAGGGAGAATTGATTTCTCATAAATATTAAATCTATTTTTTTTCAAGTTGCAGCTATCGTACATAAATTTAAAACTAATAGTGATATATTATTTTTAAATATCATACAGTTAATATATTTGGAGTTATTTAAAATTTATATTAAGAAAAATATAGGTATTTTCAGTATTGCTGTAGACAAGTATCTACAAAAGACTATCCAATTGATTGTTGCTATATATCAGACAATTTTTATAATACTCATTTTTATTGTTACAATAGGAATATTTTACAAATTCTAAAGAATATGATAAAATAAGTATTTCTATATGTGTTCTCATGAAAATGCTTATGTTAAATTAAGTTCAACACTGTAAAAAGTATTTCATATTTTATATGCCTATTGAATATATATACATATATATGCTATCAAAATGAATAGCATTTAAATTAAGAATTGTTAATTATGTCATTTATGTTTCTAAATACTGTTTTGCCATAACATTATGTTTAACCGTTCTTACATATCAATGCTTCTCAATATGATTCATAAACCTTAACATGTATATTCTATAACCATAAATGGTTGTAGAAATGCTTAAAATAGGTTTGTAAAATAAGACTCAACTTCACATGGTTAATGAGTACTTATTATGACTTCAATAATTCAATGATTCCATCATTCTCTGTGTAAGCATGTGTACACACTGGAAGCTGGAGATCAATCTTGGGTTTTCTTCCTTACTTTTATTTTCTTTTGTGACAAGAGGCTCTTCTTGTCCTGGACCTCAACAAGTATGCAAGACTGACTCACCAGTGAACCCTTGGCCTGTGCTAGCCTCCTCAGTGATGGGATTACAAACTTAAACACACCTGGCCATTTTTTCATGAACTCTGAAGATCCAACTTAGGTTCTCATGTTTATGTGGCAAGCACTTCTCCTGCATCTTCATCTTTCTTAGCCAGATAATAAATAGGTCCACCAGGTTACTGAATTTTTAAAGAAATGAAGTGTGAAGTGGAACAGGAAGAAGGAGGAGTCGGAAGAGAAGAGGAAATGAAGGACACAGTGAGGAAGAGAAGAAATGGAGTGATGGGGGAAAGGACATATAAAATGCTATAATACGGAGCTGAACTGTGCATCTGGTTACCTACAGCTAACCATGTTACCTCATGGCAACTAGAGTAAGACTATAAAAATGACCTACCTGCCAATCATCTACTGACTCCCTGTCACCTACGTAAGCAGAACTTCTGATCTTTCTGCTCAATTTTCTGTGTCTACATATCTGTGTGCATGAAAGTACATGTGTGCAGGTAGTAGAGAAAGATGGATATCACAAATGATGTACTGGCTGGTTTTGTGTCAATTTGACACAAGCTGGAGTTATCACAAAGAAAGGAGTTTCAGTTGAGAAAATGCCTCCATGAGATCCAGCGGTAAGGCATTTTCTCAGTTAGTGATCAAAGGGGGAGGGCCCCTTGTGAGTGGTACCATCAGTGGACTGGTAGTCTTGGGCTGTATAAGAAAGCCAGCTGAGCAAGCCAGGAGCAAGCAAGCCAGAAAGAAACATCCCTCCATGGCTTCTGCATCAGCTCCTGCTCCTTGAACTGCTTGAGTTCCAATCCTGACTTTCTTTCATGATGAACAGCAGCATGGAAGTATAAGCTCAATAAACCCTTTCCTCCCCAACTTGCATCATGGTCATGATGTTTGTGCAGGAATAGAAACCTTGACTAAGACAAATGAGAACAGAGATAATTTTAAAACCTTACAAAGAACTGTTGTACATAAAATCCCTGTGTTGATTCAGACTCCCTGATAACTATAATAATTAAGGTGTTCTGTGTTCCTGATTTTGACATTCAGACATGGAGGAAAGAATTCTATCTCCTGTCTTCTTGAAAGAAACCCTATTTCCTCTAATCATTCAGAGGGATTTTGTCTCTACCATTTTCTGCCCTTTGTATTTATTTGCAGTGCATTTCCTCTTTACATACCTTAGGCATGTGATTCACCTTTGCTGCATCATGGTGCCTGATATCCATTCTTACATATCCCAAAATTGTTTATATACAATGAGATGTATTTTATGACAAGCATATACAAATAATAGTATAAGGAAGAAGAGCGAGGGAGGAA
Source organism: Rhynchomys soricoides (assembly GCA_019843965.1). Classification (NCBI taxonomy): domain Eukaryota; kingdom Metazoa; phylum Chordata; class Mammalia; order Rodentia; family Muridae; genus Rhynchomys; species Rhynchomys soricoides. The sequence goes on along the minus strand of JADRCH010000150.1, from coordinate 3,344,882 downwards.
GAGCGAGAAAAAGGAGAATGAGGAGGAGGAAGAGGAGGAGGAGGAGGTTGAGATGCAGGAGGAGGGTAAGATGGAGAGATGGAGAGTGGCTGCTATGAGCCACTATTGCAGATGAATCCAGTGCTGTGGCTGCTGGCAGCTTAATCCATAACTCATTCTCCCTTTCGTTTTGAGCAAAACTGGGAGTGCCATAATCAGTTTCCCGTGTGCAGGTAGAAGTCGGGAGAATAAGGCTTGCAGGCAGATTAGCCCAGGTGTGGAAGTTACTTTATCTATTTCTGTGTAATCAATGGTAGGTTACTAACAGTATATCTGTCTCAGCATCCTCTCTTTTGAATTCTGAGATTTCAAAGAGGAATTTGAGCAGTAGATAAAGGAAACACAGAGGTCCATGAGAGCAATCAAGGCTTTATCCACTTATATGAACAATAGCTGTGGGGTGGGGGTCCCAGAAAATTCATGGCCACTAAAGCCATCCCAGCCAGTAGCTTCTGGATCTTTTGATTAAATTACTAGAGCAACATATGCTAGCAAAAATTCTAAGAATTCCTGTTTTCTAATGTATGAGGCAAGTGGGTTGCATAGAAAACAGAGAAAGTGAAGTTTTAGAAAAATGTTCGATCATAGGTGAGATCTAAGATGCTAGTAGAAAAGCAGTGCTCTTGTACAACAAGAGGGGGTCCCAGGACAAAGGTTGCCATTCAGGAATCCCATCTCCACGTTAATAGGGCTTCTGTAAGAAAGGTCTCAGTCACACATAGCTTTAAGGCCACTGCTCTTTGCTGTATAAAGGGATAAAAGAAGAAAAATAACAAGAAATCAGACCAGGAACCAAAGTCCCCAAATGCTGCTGGCATTTCTGGCTCCCAGTTAGGACAGAATCAAGATTGTATCCCACTTCTGGCCAACAACAAAATTTTAAACTGCTAACTTCCAAGGTCTGTGTCTCTAAACTGCCAGACCGGTTTCCATCTCTCCCTTCCATTGTCACTGTCTAAAACATTAAATAATGTGGACACATATTGTCATTTCACTACTGCATAATTTCAATGTCAAGCACACAAACCTGAGAAATATGCATTGGCTTCCTCTCCATTACCTAAAGAAGAGAAACTACCTAAAGCATATACTTGAGAATCAATTTTTTTTGTTCCTTAGGGGGTGAAGTCTAAGGAATATTCTTTTTCCTTCTCATTAAGCAGATTTTTTTGTATATGTTTTCTAAATGTGAGCAACCAGCTCCAAATTTTCCCTTAACTATACAGGTCCTGAATTCTTTCAGCCAAACCTGGAGAAAAATCATATTTGGTAGCCATTCTGTTTCATAAGTAGAAAATAGGAATTATTACAATTTTCTATAACACATCTCACTCTAGTTATTTAACCAATGGTAGTTGCAGGATGAGAAGTAGGATATAGCTTGAAAGTAAGCTTCCTACAAGAAAAAAGCTTGAAGACACAATTATCTTCATTTGATTCATTAAAAACCCAGGATAAATGCATATGGTAGCTACAATATAATAGGGCTATGCATGCAGTTGTTTTTACTTGATGACATATTTTGACCTTTAGTGAAAACATACCGACACACATGCATACATGCACATGCAAAAATTCTCACCATCTTCTGGTACAGAAGGACATGTTATAACCTACAACTTGGCCATATTTTCATTCCCAAGTATTCATGGTTAGCAAAAGAGAAACCAGAAATTTTTCAGGTTTGAAGAGTTGAGAGACTGACTTATGATTTATTCAAAGAATAAATAGCTCTGCTGCATTAGTATAATTGTAAAATCCATCACTCAGGTGCATATGGAACTTGGAAGGACAGTCTATTTAAGAGAAATTAACTCAACATATGTAAATTGATTAAGTGCTGAAACATCCAGTTATTAGGACTAATTTCCCCTTCTGAATCTTATGTTGACATTTATGTGATTTTAATAAGTATCCATGATGAGTCTCCTTTTAGGAAAGAATTATATTAAATGAAAGTAACTACATATGTGACCATGCAAATGCCAGCTAGGACAGGAAATGGATTTAATGGAAGTTAAAATTCATGAATGCAACAATGAAAATAACACGTCATATTTGTGGCATTCTTTCCTTTAACAAAGCCCTTTCAAATACTATGTCTCATTTACTTCTCACACCATCCTTCTTGAAAGAGAGATGTGGGTCTGCAGCCTAGGTATGACATCTCACAGTTTTCTATTGCTGCTTAACAACGTTAGCTTACTTACGATTTGGGATTTATCAAGGCAACATATAAAAATATACCATGGGAACTGAATTAGTTACTTTAAAATGTTCTAAAAAGTCAGTTGGGTTTGACATTAGACAACATAACATCTCCTTTATTCTTTTTCCTTTTAAAATCATGGTTATTTGCATGAGTATCCAGGTGGTCAATTTACATAGATACAAGACTGAAGAAAGTATACAGCACACTACAAGGATGGGGAACATGGAGGAGAGAGAATAACGCAGGGAGAGGGTTTTCTCTTTTCCTTCATAGCCCTTCTCCCTTTTTTGTTTAAAAACAAAACAGAACAAATGATCTCTAGCTTGCCTGCTAAGATAAACTCCAAATGGATCAGTAAAGAATTTTTGGCTTTATTTTTTAATTATTTCTTTTATTTTTTAAGATTCTGGTATAATTATATTAGTTTCCCCTTCCATTTTCTCCCTCTAATCCCTTCTTTCTCTTTCAAATTCATGGGCTCTTTTCTTATTAAGTGTTGTGTTATATATAAAAAATATATATCTATCCATATTTTTTCTCCCTAAATATGTAAGTATAATAATCTGCTCAGTCTGTATGACTTTGCTTGTATGTATAATTTCTGTGCTGACCATTTGGTACTGAATAATCAAATGGTGTGCTCATCTCTGGAGAAGACAGTTTCTCCCTCTCTCAGCATTCCTTAGTTGCCTGAAGTTCTTTATATAGGGTAAAGGCCTCCTGGACTTTCCTCAATCTACTTTAGCATGTCTATTGTTACTGTGTTTATTAAGCTCAGGTATAAGGAAACATGGTGGTAAGATTCATAGGTATAGCTTCAGACATTCCAAGGAGACACAGTTTCACAGCAAATTTTGTTCCTCTGACTCTTACAATTTTCGAACCCTTCTTACACAATGATCTCTGAAGCTTAGGTGCAGAACTTGTATTGTAAATGTATCTTTTGGTAATGGGTTCCATGACTATATATTTTGATTGGTTGTAGTTTTCTTTAGTTCTCTCCCTCAGGATCAAAGAGAAGTTTCCTTGATGAGGGGTAAGAACTACACTTATCAGCAGATAAGAGAACAAATGCTTAGAATGTACTTAGATATACTGATTTAGTAAATTGTCAGTTGTAGGTTCTCCTCCAAAATCATCAGTAGTCATGGGTAATTGGCTAGGTTACCAATACCAAGAATGTTTCCTTCTTGTTGAGAAAAAAATCTTAATTCCACTTAGATGGCTGTTGGGTATTGCCAAGACACATACACCATCACTGCACAGTTAGGGTTATTGTGCCATGAAGGTCATTGTTATTGTTAATAAGCATCTTAGCTGGACAGGACTATTGGTTGTTTTCTTCCTTTGGAAGATTCCATGGCACTCCCTTTCATGTGTGTGTGTGTGTGTGTGTGTGTGTGTGTGTGTGTGTGTGTGTGAATGAGGCATAGTTTCAGCTGAGGAACATTTGGACTCTGCAACTAAAGTGCATGACATATTCAGCAGCAGGAACAAACTTTGAATCTCTGGGAGTGGGGCAAGCAAGTGCAATAGAATTAGTCTTATATTTTGAGATTCTCTTTAAAAAGAAGGCTTCTAAAGCCTTGTATTGAGGTAATTGTTAGATAATCTTTGGCTCTTGGAGGGAGCATTGTTAGTTTGGATGGGAAATTTAAAATGTATATGTATATTTACAAAATGACTTGTGTCTTATAGGTATTTTAAGTAGATAATAGTATGATCCCTTATAATTATTTTTCAAACATTCTTTCTAGAATTTTACCTTCCTCCCTCTTTAGTGAAGGCTTATTTAATCACTTTTGTTTATTTTTCTTGAAACCTTAGTGTGGTAGTTTGAATAGGTATGTCCCCTATAAATTCATGTGTTTGAATTATTGGCCATAGGGAGTTGCACTACTAGGAGGTATGAATATGTTGGAGTAGGTGTGGCCTTGTTGGCGGAAGTATGCCACTCTGGGGATGGGCTTTGAATTCTCTTTTGATCAAACTATGCCCAGTGTGGCATACGGTCTCCTTTTACTGCCTTCAGATCAAGATGTAGAACTCTTGACTCCTTCCCCAGCACCATGCCTGCCTGCTCGCCATATTTTCCATCATGGACCTCTGAAACTGTAAGCCATCCCCAATTAAATGTTGTCTTTCATAAGAGTTGCTGTGGTCATGGTGTCTCTTCACAGCAATAAAGCCCTAACTGAGGCAGTTGGCGATTTCATCAAGTGAAAAGCATCATATTCTTATTTTAGGCTTACTAACGAAAGGAAAGGGTTATATAATAAAATAACACAAAAAAGGATTACAAACAAAAATAAAAAGACACAAAGTTAAACATAGAAATGTAATGATCTTAACTAACCATAAATCTTTCCTGATCAATCACATTTTATACTTTCTCCAATATCAAAATGTACTCCTTGAAGAAACATTGCTTATTATGGCCCCTAAATATACTACTTCAAGCTCTTTAGATACAGTTGTTCTGTTAAGAGTTAGGAACAAAGCAGCTCCTGGGTGTGAGTGTGTGTGCGTGTGCGTGTGCGTATGTGTGTGTGTATGAAGGGGAGTCAGGTTCCAGGCTCAAGGAAAACAGAATGTTTATATATCGTGGAAGATCTGGCACTTGGCTCTGAGGGTGATGAGGTTTTACAATAAATGCCTTATTGCTGAGGTCAGTGACTCAAGAGGCAACTGAGTAGCAGCCTTTGTTGTTATTTGATCCTCATTCTTCCACCAAGTTTAGGTGGAGCTTCTATGTTCCCTGCCTCTGTTGGCCTACTTCCATAGACAAATATTTTTACAAATAAATATACATTTTAATTTTTTCTTTTAAAAGATATCAGTTTGTGGCTAGCAGGATGGCTCAGCAGGTCAATGTGCTTGCAATAGAACTGTGGCAACTTGAATGTGTTCACAGAAACCCATGTAGATGTAGCTGGAGAAAACAAGGTTATCTTGTAACCTTCACGGGCACAATTCATGGAAATACATACACAATAATAATTATGATCAAAAATATTAAAATATGTCCATTTTGACTGTGAGCCTTGTAGAGACAGCGTTAATTACATGTTGTCTCTCATATCTGGCTTGTCTCTCAAAGTTGTACCTCTGAGTTTAATCCAGATAGCTACATCTACATCATTCTGTCTGTCTTTTCTACAATGTACTCTATTGTGTGATGTGCCAAAATATATTTATGCATTTGTCCATTGGTAAAGATTCAAAATGTTTCCATTTGAACTTATTGCTGTCATAGGAGTCATAGGAGTTATATGTTGATAACCTGACACATTCCATTTACTTGGGGACATAAAGATATGCTTAGCTTTATTTAAACCGTGTCAGTTTATAATGTAAATAATTCTGCTTGATCCAAATCACTACGCTTTTAAAGCCATTTGATTTTGTTCCAGTTTCAAGAAAGTTATAGACTCCTAATAGAAACTTCAGAAAAGCTTTTACTGTGTTTTCTGCTGATGACTTTCCCAGGTTCATCTAATCCTCCTAGTAGTTTTTCCTCAGATGGAGAAATGAAGTGTTTGAAACTCTCTGCACTATCCTTGCACTTAGATCCTAACTAACACAAATGTTCAGCTTAGTGTGCCATTGCCCTGGATCTTCATCTTGCTACAATTTACTGGACCCTAAGATGGATTCATCCTCCCAACTACTCTGCCTCACTGTAATCTCTTTGAGAACATTTCTCTGTTCATCTTTATGTTTATAATCATTGTATGTGATACATTGATAAATACATGAACAAATGGATTTGGGAAACTTTAATATTCCAATAATTAGAAACAAAGATACCATACCCTTAATACTGTTAGGTATCTCTGTAAATAAAATAAAAATTGAAGGGAGTAAATCTGAATATCTCACATCTTTCAGATTAATATAGGCAGCCTAAAGTTTTAAGGATCATGCCACTCATTTGAACACCAATAGAAAACTAAAAATTGAAATTTTTCTGAATTATTGCCCATGATCTTAATAATTTCAAGATGATGTTCCATAACAAAGATATAAATACTATATTTTTGTAATTTCACATTAGAATTTCTATACACACATAAAAACAGATCTGGAGCTAGATTGCACATCTGGAACCATTTCATAAACTGGATTAGACCCTCATGAGAAATCAAAATGCATTACAGACTAGGCTAAATTTTTAGCTTAATTATACTTCTCATTTTCTATAAGAAGCTATGCTTTAAGATTGGACTGTCATCAAAGGCATATGGTTAAGCAAATGTGTGAAGAAATACAAGGTTTCAGAGTAAAACATTAGCAATGTATGTGCAAATGAATGTTGTACGTGTCTATACCAAAGTAGACATGTGCTTTTTTTTAGTTGTTATTTCTTTCCTCATCACAGAGACATTTTGGTTCTATGAAGCCCTACTCTGTTTAGCATTAGAGCTCAAGAGATAACTTTTTTATTAGTCAAAAAAAAATGAAAAGCAAAAACAAAACTATCCTTGACAGATTAAATCCTCAATACCTCAAATAGCAATGCTGACTCTGGAGGTCTAACCCCCCTTCTCTGATCCTCCTGCTCAATGTAGAAGTCTATAGAAAATATCTATTTACTTCAATGACTTTATTCAAGGAAAACTAGCTGAAGCTGAACAAAGAGGCTACAAACCTACATGTTTCTTGAGATTGAGATATTATAACATTATCTTCTTTATAACTTAAAGGAACTTAATGTGAGTTCTGTAAGGTGTGAAATATTAGAAACAAATTTATATGGATTTTATTTGTGGAATCACTTGAAAAGAGATTTTGCTTCCAGATGTCTAAATGATCATCCTGCTGAATTTGCAGAAACACAAAACAACGGCTCAGGCATCCCATATCGTTAGGTATTTCCCTTTATATTTTATTACTATTACTCTTTAATCCTTATTCCTGTACATTTTATTATTAAACTAACTCACTGGGATTTTTTTTAATACAGAAAATCAAAAGAAGTGCAAGAAAGTTTATCTCCACTTCCTCCCAAAGATAAGCACAGTTTACTTTTATGAAAAGGATGTAAGCTGTCACAGAAACACAGTGAAAGCCAACTCCTTCCTTAGAATACTGGATTTTTTGTAGAGAAAACAGACAAAAGTGAATTTTTCTCAATTCTCTCCTTCAAGCATTTTGACTCTAAGCAATTACAACTGAAAATGCCAGGAGTCTGAGAGATCCATGAACATATGAGCTCCACGGCTACAGAAATAATTAAACTAACAGAATGGTATGGAAGATACCAGCATGGTAACTACAAAACAGGAATATTCATGGATGTGTAAGGTAGATGCAATGAATAAATAAGTTTTCAAATCATTCTTTGGAACAACACCTCAAGTAGGAGAGAAAGAATAATTGCTTAGACACATTTCAAATCTTGATCCAAGATTTTGCATAGTTTAGAAAACTATAGAAGAGAAAAGGGAAGGAGTGAGCAAAGGGCAGGAAAAATTTGCTCTGGCTAACTCCTGTCTTTTTTTTTAAAAAACTCTCACCTCACTGTTTCCGTAAATGAGTATTTTAGAGATAAGAAAGGAAGAGACAGCAGTAGGTCTAATAAAGAATAAAAGAAAAAGGAGGAATGGAGTCCATGTGATGAGAAGAGTAGAGAAATGGACCAATAAATGGTCAAAAAGGGTCCACTGGAAAGAATACACTCCTAAAGCTAAAAAGCCTACATTGAAGTGAAAGAGATTACACCAATGATCAGGAAAATGCCTGCAATGTAAACCTACTGAAATAAAAGCCACAATAGACATTAACACTAGGGACAAATTGTCCCCAAATATTTATTGTGAAAGAATTTTTTATATGTTTCCCTTTTGTTTTTCCCGGGCTAATTTCATCATTTGCCACTTGGCCACAAAAAAAGTACATGCTGATGAAAAAGTAGTCACCAATAGCAATAAAATATTCTCCATTTGTGTGAAAACTCAACATGGCAGGAAATAGATTCATAGTTATTGCCCTCCTGACCTTGAGCTCCAACTCCTAATACCTGCTTTGTCCGACAGGTAGTATATTAAAATCTAGAGAAATATACTGTATTTCCAAGAATGTAAAATGGAATCACTGACCAGAGGATTGGCCTGATAATATTTTTTTATTATTATTAATCATTCCATTCCATTCAAATGATATCCTCCTTCCCGGTTACCCCTCCACAGCCTCCTATCTGCCCTTTCCCCCCTCCCCTTTGCTTCTATGAGGGTGCTCCCCCAGCCACCCACCCACTCCTGCCCCACCCCTCCAGCATTCCCCTACGCTGGGGCATTGAGCCTCCACAGGACCAAGATTCTTCTCTCCCACAGATGTCAGATAAGGCAATTCTCTGCTACATATGTCTGAAACCATGGGTCCCTCCCTGTACACTCCTTTGTTGGTGGTCTAGTCCCTGGGAGCACTGGATGGTCTGACCAGCCCACATTGTTCTTCCTATAGGGTTGCAATCCCCCTCTTCTCTTTCAGTCCCTCCACCAGCTCCACTACCAAGGTCCCCAAGCTCAGTCTTATGATAGTTGGCTGTGAGCATCCCCATCTGCATTGTTGACCTGATAATCAATAAGTACTTTTTATCAGTCATGGTCCTCATCTGAGTAAAAAGTTCAAATACATTGGTTTCTAAAGTACTTGAAAAGTTCCACTCGTTAATTTCCCCAACTTTAGCAAAAGAGACAAAATTAATACTAGGCACTTAATGTTTTTCAATGCATGATTCTGGGCAGATTACCTGATAAGGCAAAAGGGGTCATGGTATGCTCTCAGGGCAAAAGAAACAGTCCAATCACAATTAAGAGACAATAAACTGAACAGATGTAAATTATACCCCAAAGTATATATAGCACATATATTTAATGGAGAAAATGATAACAATATCAAGCATGTGTAAGAATTTAAAGAATAAGTATTAAGTATAAAGAGGATAATATCTGAAAGAAAAAAGAAAAAAAAACTGGAAAGCCATATGATGAGCACAGCCAGAAAACCAACCTATTGAGCAGGAAGTCAGAATTAGCCATGTTACATAAGACAGAAAGAAAACTAAAGCTGTATTAAATACAATTTGAACAGAGAGAGGTCTGGAGATTTCTAGAGACAGCAGATAAAAATAGAAGTATCAGAAATAGAAGGAGGAGAATGGAAGGCAGATGGGAGAAAGGAAGGGAGAGAGAAAGAGGAGCAGAGGGTGGGAAGGAGGGGGAGGGGAACAAAGGAAAGAAAGAAGGAAAAGTAGAAGGAAGGAAGGCAGAAAGGAAGGAAAGAAGGATTAAGTGTCAACGAAATTATATAATAATGAATCTTCTTTATTTGCACAAACATTACTGGGATATTTAAGAAGACAAAAGCAAAAAGCTGGGCATAGAGGCTGACAGGAGGACACCATCACTGAGATACTTTAATGCAAGTCAGAGGACATCCTGCCCTTAACAAAGACTTCCAATCTTAAAATATATAGAAAAAGTTTAAATATTTACCAAAGGACAGACCAATCATTGACAAACAATAAGAATCAGTGACCTTACATTTTTCTGCAACTAGCTATTCATGTACTTAAAAGATTTCACATAAGGCAGGAAATCGGACTGAGGATCTTAAGCCTGGGGATATAGCAAAGAGTACTTGCCTAGAGTGCTAGAGTGCACAGGAAGGCACTAATTGAATTCTCTGGGTACCCCACATAAATAAGTGAAAATAAATATTTAAGGGACATCTGGAATGCAGAGGTGTTTCATCTGTATGAGGACACGAGTTGAATCACTGAACTTGTGAGAAATGGGGAGGGGGATTATAACACCAACAGTGAGGACACAGAGACAGGAGAATGGCTAGCTCACTAGCTAGCAAGCCTAGACTAATTAATGAACATTAGCCAATGAGACAAACTATCTCAAAGAATAGTTTTCCTGAGGATGACACCCAAGATTCAAGTCTGACCTGCACACCTACATCCCCCACACACATACATTTTGAAACAACATACTTTTATATTGCTTACTTAAAGAATGACAAAATTAATTAGGTAAATAAAACCTTGGATGTTTTGCCAAAATAAAGTCAACTTATTCAGAATTAACAAATATTGTGGGCGACTTTCAACTTGGAAAACTGAAACCAACAAAAACAAAGTATACATGTAGCCAACAAGCAATCATTTCTACTAAATACCAAGAACTTGGTCTTCCAAAGGCCATTCAATGAAATCTATACCAGACTAGTAGAATTTGGCCTTGTTTATTTTCTATTCCTGTGATAAATACCATAATTAAAAGCAACCTGGGGAACAAAGGGGTTTATTTTATATTATATTTTGTAGTCCATCATAAAGGGAAGCCATGAAGAGAAACCACAACAGAATGATAGTCATGTGTTTGTTCCAGGCTCATTTTCAGCTACCTCTCCCAAGCAGCCCAGGCCTCCTGCCTTGAAATGTTACCACAAACAGTTAACTGGGCCCCACTATATCAGTTATTAGTGAAGATATGCTTCACAAGATATGGTACAGGCTAATCGACTCAAAGCAATTCCTCAACTGAGATTTCTTCTTCCTGGTATGTGTAGAATTGTGTCAACTTGACAGTGGAGGCTAACTACAAAAGAACTACTGCAAAAGAGTATCCAAAGGTCACTCATGTAAAATCACACAGCAGGAATGGAGGATAGCTCAGAAATTAAACTAAACCCACATACTACTATTGCAGAGATTCTGAGTTTGATTCCAAGAACATCAATGTCAGGTGGTTGATAACTATAATACAGATCCAGGGAATCAACCCTGCTGGTCTCTATGGATACACATACCAGTCATGTTTAATATCAGTCATGAATATTAAAACATGATAATAAAATTAATTTGAACAAAAGATATGTGTGACCTATGTAGCCATTCCTTGTAGATAATTCTTCTTTTAAATACCACAGAGGCATCTTCCCACTGCTTTGAGGTGATCAGGTAGCTTTGATATGGAACAGGAAGCTGGAGACATCAGAGTGACACCCCTGAGGAAGTGGACATTCAGCACTAGATCAGGTACATTAGTGTGTATCAAGTATTAGCTAGAATCAATGAGTGTAATTCTTGTAGCTGGAGAAAAAAGTACTGAGAACACTTTTTATGAGTCAAAAGTAGTATGAATAAGATGTATCATAATGCCATTTCCATGAACTAAGAACTGATTCATGTTTTGAATCAGTTGTACATATTTTACCAGAGCATAGGAACAGAACGATCTGTATTACGGTGGCTTTTGTGCAGAAGGAAGATGATCAATGGAAAAACAGGTAAATAAATAATATACCAGAAGTATCTTTGTCAGCTTTATTGGGGCTGATAAATGAGAAACATGGTTGACTTAACCTTATTACATCATTTGATGCTTTTGTTTCTTGGAGGTTGTTTGTTTACTGAAACTGGGTCTCACAGCTTTGATGGGCCTGGAATTTACTTTATAGATGAGACAGCTCCAAAACCACAGAGACCTTCACTCTATCTGTAAGATGCTAGGATTAAAGTTATATACCACCACATGAGGCATATCGCATCTGTTACCAGAAAAATATAATAATAAAAGAAATTAAAGGAGAAAACTTAAATAACATGGAAAATGATAGCAAACTGGGAAAGGGAATAATTTATAATGTAAATAAAGAAAATATCCAATAAAAAAGAATTTAAAAACTATTTATTCACACACACACACACACACACAAAGTGTCATCCTCTACCTGTTTGCTCTCAGAATGAGATTTGGGCTAAGTCTGTGAGCAGAGTGACACCATAAATATCTCTACCTCATGTTCAGACAGTAAGAGCACCATAGCTTACCTCTTTACAAGTATTATGTGTTATCCATATCTTTGGTGCAAGTTATAGATTATAATAAATATAATTATGGGATTTTTTCATATTTCAAAAATGTTTCTATTTAATTTATTTTATGTATATGAGAGTATTGTGTGTATATACACCATACATGTACAGTGCCCACAGAGGTCAGAAAAATGGCTTCAGATTCCCCTAAACTGCTGTGATAGATGGTTGTAGCCACCATGTAGGTACTGACAACTGAACTTGAGTCTTCCACAAGAGCGGTAAGTACTCTTAAGCAGTAAGCCATTCTCCAACTCCATATTATCTTCTTTTATATAGGATACAAGCATCATTGTATAATTGTCAATTTTCGATGGCTTTAAAATAAGTGTTTGAACTATCCAATAATTCACTCCATGAACAAATGAGAATTAAAGGCCTACTGTGCCCTCACAGAGGAATTTAGCAAAGAAATATACACAACAATAAATTTGGAAGAACATTTTTATGCTATAAAATACAGACTGTTAATAGGGAAATTTTAGTTTTCAATTTGAAATTATTCCTGACTCTTGAGGCCATACATAAGGGGAGAATTTATAGTTGAGAGCATAATCCAATCTCAATGCTCCATTGTCGCTGGACCAAAAATCAGTTCATGAAATCTCTCCTTATTATGTCTTTAAATGTCCATAATGCAGATCAGGAATCTTCAGTCAGAAAATCCATTCTGAAAATAATCTGATCATCCACCCCCAGGCCTGGCACGGAGCCCTTCTTAATCAGCTCCCATAAATCTGGTCTTTGACACCGCGGACAAGTGCAACTTTATTAGTTGCAAATCTATTTGGCAGCCTCGAAATGGCTTTCTCAAATTGCATGGCTCCCCCAGCGCCGTGTGTCCTTTCATGTTGATTAAAATATCTGAGGGATACAAACAACAACAAAAGAGTAACAGGAAACCCACTTGCCCCTTTCATCTTCGCAGAGGCTGCTGCTCAACACAACCAGCCTGACTCTCTTCAAACAAAACTTCTCCTTTTGTGACTGAAGAAAGGCCTTGGCAAACACTCATCCTTTGATATAATACGCACTTGACAAAAATCGCAGACCAAATCAAGCCACTGCTTTGAAGAAAATGTTTATTAAAAACTTGAAGCTCTTAAGTGCACTGGGACTTAGTGCGCAGCTAGTGACGTGAGGCCATGGTCTGTCTCTGGTGTAGATTTAAAGTCAAGTTCAAATGTATGGACTTCAAGGCCACAGCTGCTACTTTCTTTCCTTTGTTTGGTTCCATGTATACCTTAAAAACTGTTTAGTTTTAGAGAATATTATGGAATGTTACTTCTATATTTTATTCCAGTGAAGCAAACATTGTATTATGCGGTTAGAAAAGAATGTGAGAAAATCCCTGTTCTATAGACTTTGTCCCATGTCCCCAGTCTCCTTCAACATGCCAAGCTGCTTTTGAAGAAAGAAGGCTGATATACCCAGGGTCAAATTAGATTTCTAACATGAGGAGCCAAGTCTGAAATCCTCAAACACTTTCAGAATCCCACAGGAAATAAATGACACATTCAAATTAGTATCGCTTGAGAGGAATTGAATAGAAAGATTGGGCAGAGCTGGAAAACCACTAGAGATCATGCAATGCTTCTGGTGTTTTAATGGGTGGAGTATTAACAGCTCCCCGTCAGCAATCCTGCTGGAAAAAGACAAGAAAAAAAAAATGCAGAAATTCACTTCCTACTTTCTGTCTCCCCCTAGCAAACATCACTGTTCTAATCTAACCAAGGCACACAGGGAAGGGAGCCAAGTAGCATAGATCCTCCATCTCAGCCTGCCAGAACCAGAGAAAGGTGGATGTAGGCAGGACAAACAGCCAACCCTATTTCCATGAAAATCTCCTGAGATAATTAAGCTTATTCATGTGATGTGATTTAGGGTCACCTAGGAAATAAACCTCTGCTCTTGTCTGAGGCCATTTCCAAAGAGGTTACCGGAGGTAGGAAGAAGCACTCTGAATGTGGCTGGCATCATTTCATAACGTGATGCCCCAAAGTGCAAAGGAAGAGAAGGAACAAAGCACCAGCGCTTGGCTTCTGCATTTTAAGACTCAGTGTCCTTTAGTTCCTGGGAGCTCTGAGTGGTCCGGTTAGTTGTTCTTCCTATGGGGTTGCGATCCCCTTTAACTCCTTCAGTCAGAGCTTCCAGAGACTAAACCACCAACCAAAAAGTGTACTTGGGGGGAGCCATGACTGCAGATACATATGTAGCAGACATCAAGTAGGGAGATGCTAGAGGGAAGCAGGAGTGGGTGAGTGGGAGGAGGAGCACCCTCATACAGGCAAAGGAGAGGGGGAAAGGAAAGAGCGAATAGGGGGTTGGTAGGGGGCGAGGGTAACCGGGAAGTATAATATTTGAAATGTAAATGAATAAAACGATTAATTTTAAAAAAAGGACTCAGTGCGACCAAATGCCTCACATTCCTGCCGCCTGTCCTCTCTACTGTGAAGTAGATCCCCAATCCCTGAGTGAAACAAACCCTTCACTCCTCAGTTGATCTTGCCAAATGTTTTGTCACAGAAATGAGAAAAGTATCTAAAAGCAGTACCCCAAAGGTGTATGGCACTGATGCAGAGAACAGCCGCTCAACAGATTCCTGCTCTCAGCATCCATTTCAGGTACAAGAAAAATCACAGAATTCCCAGGTTTTCTGGGAAAGGTCTTTTAGTCTCCAAGATGGAGCTATTAGGGCTGAACCACATGTGTAATTGAGTTAAAGATATTAAAGGCACAGTGTTCGTTGCCTATGCCTCCCAAATAAACAACTCCACTAACATTTAGAGAATTGCACCAAGGGCACGATAATATGCGGAGAAATTTACTTGGGAATCTTACCTGACTTAGCATATGTTCTGGCAGATTTAAAAAGATTTATCTCTGATTTAAGAAGTCTTTCCTGAAGAGAAACAGGGTAAATATTTTCTTATGAAGCTTTCTTCCTCCTAATCTCTAAGCTTTTCTGCTGTGCTCATTCTGCAAATCTTCTTGTTCTCTTTGCCTCCTACAAAACTCAACCTCTTGAATGGTGTGTGTGTGTGTATGTGAGTGTGCATGTGCACATGTGTGTGTACACATGTGTGGGTATGTGTATGTAAAAAAAGAGAGCTTTCTATATAACCAATATTACATGGATATCCTTGTTGATTATTGGGCAATTATATATTTTAAACATCTATTCAAATAATGAAATTTTGTATGAATGTTGCAAGTAAGCAGTAGTTCTGTGAAGGCTGGAATTCATTTATTAATCAAAATTTAGAAATACAGTGCTGAATAACTAGGAGATCGTAAAACTTACACATGCATACACATACTGACACACGTACATGCATACATATACTCGTACATACACAAAGGCTTCAGTTTTAAAGTCTGGTAGTGGTAAAGGCTAGGCAGTTGACAAGCAGGTGTTCATACCAATTCTGGGACCGATTATCTGTACGCCAAAGGCATTCTAAAGTGCCTGAGTTATAAATGAAACAAGATGGACTATGAGCGGATGATTGTTAAAGCAAAGACAGGTCTTTATATGAGTGTCATGCCAATGCTATGCCAAAACTAAGTGAGAGATTTATGGACTTTCAAATTTTCTAGCAGCAATAATTTTAAAAGTAAAATGAAGTACATGAAGTCTACTCTTTTTGTTTTCATTTAACTTGATACAAGCAAAATAATACCATTTCAAAATGCCACTAACCCCATTTAAAGTGCCCTGTACCTATCTCTGTGTGGCTAGTGATGCTATGCTAGAACCAGGGGTCTCCTCTGTATACTCTGATTTTATGTATGCAAAAATGTTTTCCAAAAGAAAAAAAAGAAAAAGCTGGCAAAGATTCCTTTCTCCTTGTAACTATTTCCCCACATATCTGACGTTAGAGAAGGATGTACAGATCTTCAATTGATTTTAACTCCCAGCTTCCCAGCATTCCTTTAAAATCAATCTCATTGTAGGATTTTTGCTACTCCATGGAAAACAGTGTACATATTTCTGAAAAGCAATTCCTTCGTAGGTTCTAGAAGACAGAACCTGGAAAGACTCATTCTATATCTCAGTACTATTTAGGTACAAATAAAACTATTTCATAAAATACACTTTCTTCTGTCCTAAGACCGATGGCAATCCCTCATCTGAGTGTACACTTGATCCATCATCTGAGTGTGAGCTTGCCAATGCCTATTCCATTCCCTTTTGGTTTTCATACAATGCTTACCTCCTAATCTCCACCAAGGGTCAAGGGATGGGCTTGTGGCATAGGTGAAGAACAAGGACAGTATAAATCAGATTCCACATTGAAACAAGTAATTCTGAAAAATTAGAAATTAAAATCTCTAACATACGACTACCACCACTTTTTCTGAAGCATAGCCCTGTAGGTGACCAGGTTTTTCACAGTGGTCCTTTGGACGGTCCATCCTCTGCATCATATTGCACTCCTATGTGTTTTGCAATTGGAATGTTTGTAGGGCTTCATCTCTACACTACTGGAAATTAAATGCTACAAAAGTGCAGATATTTACACTTGTAATATCCAGAACTCTGACTAACCAAACCATTTGACATTAAATACACTGTTTCACAAACCTGTAGAGCCACTCTGTTTTCTAATCACATTGATTCCATTGATCATTCTCACCAAACATGTACTCCTAGTATCATTGGAAATTATGTTTCTATTGCCATGACAAAACACCATGACCAAGGCAACTTATAAAAGAAAACATTTGATGTCTGGCAGGAGACATCTGCACGGGCCACCAGGGCTCCATAGCCAAATAGCACTAGGAGAAAGCTAGCCTCCCAGGAGTGTGGAAAAGCCTGTGAGTGGAGTGGCGGTAAGAGGAGCAACACTGCTCAGCTGGACTCTGCCAGAATCCTTGGGACACAGGGATGGAGGAACAGCCTAGAGAAGGAGCCTTCTGGTTTCCATCTGTGGCGGGAGACCTCTGCCTGGGCCACCAGGGCTCCATAGCCAAATAATGCCTGGAGAAAGCTAGACTCCCAGGAGTGTGGGCAAGCCTGTCTGTTCAGAGGGACCCACCTGGAATCCCCAGGAAACAGGGACTGAGGAGTGGTACTCTGGTTTCTTTCGGTGGCCTGGAGCTGATCCTGTGACACAGGGCTCCATACTCAAATAGTGCCAGGAGAGAGCTAGTATCCCAGGAGTGCCTACACACCTTCAAGCACAGGGAAGACAACCACTTCTGTTCAAATTCACTAGATAAAGAGGGACCCTTGCAAAGCCATCAGGACACAGGAACCAAGGGAGAGCTGGGGACAAGATCCTTCTGGATTCTGTCTGTATCCCAAAAGTGACCCTGTACCACAGCTCTCCAAACCCAAATTCCTCTCAGAGAGAGCTGGCCTTCAAGGAGTATTGACATCGAGGCTTAAAGGAGGGACAAGACACAGTCAGAGAGAGTAAGACCAGCTAACACCAGAGATAACCAGATGGCAAAAGGCAAGGGCAAAAAACACAAGGAACAGAAACCAAGGGTACTTGGCATCATCAGACTCCAGCTCTCCCACCACAGCAAGCCCAGGATACCCCAACACACCAGAAAAGCAAGACTTGGATTTAAAATCACATCTCATGATGATGATAGAAGATTTTAAGGAGGAAATAACTCCTTTAATGAAATACAAGAGAATACAGGTAAACAACTAGAAGCCCTTAAAGAGGAAACACAAAAATCCCTTAAAGAATTACAGGAAAGCACAATCAAACGGGCAGAATTACAGTAAAATACAATCAAACAGATGAAGGAAATGAACAAAAACATCCAGGAACCAAAAATAGAAATAGAAACAATGAAGAAATCTCAAAGGGAGACAACCCTGGAGTTAGAAAACCTAAGAAAGAGATCAGGGGTCATAGATGCAAGCATCACCAACTGAATACAAGAGATGGAAGAGAGAATCTCAGGTGTGGAAGATACAATAGAAAACATTGATACAACAGTCAAAAAAATGCAAAATGCAAAAAGCTCCTAACCCAAAACATCCAGGATATGCAGGATACAATGAGAAGACAGAACCTGAGGGTAATAGGTATAGAAGAGAGTGAGGATTCCCAACTTAAAGGACCAGTAAATATCTTCAACAAAATTATAGAAGAAAACTTCCCTAAACTAAAGAAAGAGATGAACATAAATATACAAGAGGACTACAGAACTTCAAATAGATTGGACCAGAAAAGAAATTCCTCCTGTCACATTATAGTCAAAACACCAAATACACAAAAGGCAGTAAGGAAAAAAGGTCAAGTAACATATTAAGGCAGACCTATCAGAATTACACCAGACTTCTCACCAGAGACTACAAAAGTATGAAGATCCTGGGCAGATCTCATACAGACCCTAAGAGAACAAAAATGCAAACCCAGGCTGCTATACCCAGTAAACACTCAATTATCATAGAAGGTGAAACCAAAATATTCTATGACAAAACCAAATTTGCACAGTATGTTTCCACAAGCACAGCCCTACAAAGAATAATAGATGGAAAACACCAACTCAAGGAGGGAAACTACACCCTAGAAAAAGCAAGAAAGTAATCTTTCAACAAATTCAAAAGAATATAGCCACACAAACATAAAAATAACATTGAAAATAACAGGAAGCAACAACCACTATTCCTTAATACCTCTTAACATCAGTGGACTCAATTCCCCAATAAAAAGACATAAACTGCAAGACTGGATCCATAAATAGGACCCAGCATTTAGCTGCATCCCTTAAATGCACCTCCGTGTTAAAGACAAACACTACCTCAGAGTAAAGGGCTGGAAAACAATTTTCCAGGCATATGGTCCCAAGAAACAGGCTGGAGTAGCCATTCTAATATCAGATAAAATCAACTTTCAACAAAAAGTCATCAAAAAAGATAAGGAAGGACACTTCATACTCATCAAAGGAAAAATCAACCAAGAAGAACCCTCAATTCTGAATATCTATGCCCCGAAAGCAAGAGCACCCAAGTTAATAAAAGAAACTTTACTAAAGCTCAAATCACGCATTACACCTTACACAATAATAGTGGGAGACTTCAACACCCCACTATCATCAATGGACAGATCTTGGAAACATAAACTAAACAGAGACACTGTAAAACTATCAGATGTTATGAACCAAATGAATTTAACAGATATCTATAGAACATTTCATCATAAATCAAAAGAATATACCTTCTTCTCAGCACCTCAGTGTATCTTCTCCAAAACTGATCATATAATTAGTCACAAAACAAACCTCAACAGATATAAGAAGATTGAAATAATCCCATGCCTCCTATCAGATCACTACAGAATAAGGCTGGTCTTCAGTGGCAACAACAGAAAGCCCACATACACATGGAAGCTGAACAATGCTCTACCCAATGATAACTTGGTCAAGGAAGAAATAAAGAAAGAAATTAAAGACTTCCTAGAATTTAATGAAAATGAAAGAACAACATACCCAAACCTATGGGACACAATGAAAGCTGTGTTAAGAGGAAAACTCATAGCTCTGAATGCCTTCAAAAAGAAACTGGAGAGAGCATATACTAGCAGCTTAATGGCACACCTGAAAGCTCTAGAACAAAAAGAAGCTAATATACACAAGAGGAGTAGAAGGCAGGAAATAATCAAATTAAGTGCTGAAATCAACCAAGTAGAAACTAAAAGAACTAAACAAAGAATCAACAAAACCAGGATCTGGTTCTTTGAAAAATCAACAAGATAGATAAACCCTTAGCCAGACTAATGAGAGGGCACAAAGGCAGTATCCAAATTAACAAAATTAGAAATGAAAAGGGAGATATAACAACAGATTCTGAGGAAATTCAAAAAACAATCAGATCCTACTACAAAAGCCTATACTCAACAAAATTGGAAAATCTGGTTGAAATGGACAAGTTTCTAGACAGATAACAAATAACAAAGTTAAGTCAGGATCAGATAAACCATCTAAACAGTCCCATAACCCCTAAAGAAATTGAAGCGGTCATTAAAAGTCTCCAAACCTAAAAAAGCTAAGGACCTAATGGGTTCAGTACAGAATTCTATCAGACCTTCAAAGAAGACCTAATACCAATACTCTTCAATCTATTCCACAAAATAGAAACAGAAGGAACACTGTCCAATTCATTCTATGATGCCACAGTTACACTAATATCAAAACCTCACAAAGACCCAACAATAAAAAAAAGCTTCAGACCAATTTCCATTATGAATATCAATGTAAAAATACTCAATAAAATTCTCGCAAACTGAATCCATGAACAAATCAAAATTACCATTCACCATGATCAAGTAGGCTTCATCCCAGGGATGCAGGGATGGTTCAGTACCCAGAAATCCATCAATGTAATCCACTACATAAACAAACTCAAAGGAAAAAAACACATGACCTTTCATTAGATGCTGAAAAAACATTTGACAAAATTCAAAATCCCTTCATGATAAAAGTCATGGAAAGATCAGGAATTCAAGGACCATACCTAAACATAGTAAAAGCAATATACAGCAAACCAGTGGCCAACATCAAACTAAATGGAGAGAAACTAGAAGCAATCCCACTAAAATCAGGGACTAGACAAGGCTGCCCTCTGTCTCCCTATCTATTTAATATAGTGCTTGAAGTTCTAGCTAGAGCAATTAGACAACAAAAGGAGGTCAAAGGGATACAAATTGGAAAGGAAGAAATCAAAACATCACTATTTGCAGATGATATGATGGTATACTCAAGGGACCCAAAAAATTTCACCAGAGATCTGCTACAGCTGAAAAACATCTTCAGCAAAGTGGCTGGATACAAAATTAACTCAAGCAAATCAGTAGCCTTCCTATACTCAAAGGATAAACAGGCTGAGAAAGAAATTAGGGAAATGACAACCCTCACAATTGTGACAAATAATATTAAGTATCTTGGTGTGACTCTAATCCAACAAGTGAAAGATCTGTATGACAACAACTTCAAGTCTCTGAAGAAAGGAATTGAAGAAGACCTCAGAATATGGAAAAACCGCTCATGCTCATGGATCGGCAGGATTAACGTAGTTAAAATGGCCATCCTGCTGAAAGCAATATACAGATTCAATGCAATCCCCATCAAAATCCCAACTCAATTCTTCATAGACCTAGAAAGAACAATTCTCAAATTCATATGGAATACATAAAACCCAGGATAGCAAAAACTATTCTCAACAATAAAAGGACTTCTGGGGTAATCAGCATCCCCGACCTCAAGCTGTACTACAGAGAAGTAGTGATAAAAACTGCATGGTATTGGTACAGTGACAGGTAGGTAGATCAGTGGAATAGAATTGAAGACCCAGAAATGAACCCACACACTTATGGTCATTTGATCTTTGACAAAGGAGCTAAAACCATCCAGTGGAAAAAGACAGCATTTTCAACAAATGCTGCTGGTTCAACTGGCAGATAGCATATAGAAGAATGATAATTGATCCAATCCTATCTCCCTGTACAAAGTTCAAGTCCAAGTGGATGAGGACCTCCACATAAAACCAGATACACTGAATCTAATAGAAGAGAAAGTTGGGAAAATTCTCGAACACATGGGCACAGGGGAAATGTTCATGAACAGAACACCAATGGCTTATGCTCTAAGATCAAGAATAGACAAATGGGACCTCATGAAATTACAAAGCTTCTGTAAGGCAAAGGACACTGTCAATAGGACAAAACGGCAACCAACAGATTGGGAAAAGATCTTTACCAATCTTACATCCAATAGAGGGCTAATATCCAATATATACAAAAAACTCAAGAAGTTAGACTCCAGAGATCCAAATAACCCTATCAAAAATGAGGAACAGAGCTGAACAGAGAATTCTCAACTGAAGAAACTCATAGGGCTGAGAAGCACCTAAAGAAATGTTCCACATCCTTAGTCATCAGGGAAATACAAATCAAAACAACCCTGAGATTCCACCTCACACCAGTCAGAATTGCTCAGATCAAAAACTCAGATGACAGCAGATGTTGGTGAGGATGTGGAGAAAGAGGAACACTCCTCCATTGCTGGTGGGAATGCAAGCTGATACAACTATTCTGGAAATCATTTTGGCAGACCCTCAGAAAAATGAGCATAATACTATCTGAGGACCCAGCTATTCCACTCCTGGGCAAATACCCAGAAGATGCTCCAACATG
Source organism: Rhynchomys soricoides (assembly GCA_019843965.1). NCBI lineage: Eukaryota > Metazoa > Chordata > Mammalia > Rodentia > Muridae > Rhynchomys > Rhynchomys soricoides. The sequence goes on along the minus strand of JADRCH010000150.1, from coordinate 3,322,576 downwards.
TAATAAAGACACATGCTCCACTATGTTCATAGCAGCCATATTTATAATAGCCAGAAGCTGGAAACAACCCAGATGTCCCTCCACAGAGGAATGGATACAGAAAATGTGGTACATTTACACAATGGAATACTACTCAGCTATTAAAAACAATGACTTCATGAAATTCGCAGGCAAATGGATGGAACTGGAAAATATCATCCTGAACAAGGTAACGCAGTCACAAAAGAATGAACACGGTATGTACTCACTGATAAGTGGATATTAGCCCAAAAGTTCTGAAAACCCAAGATTCACTTCACAGCAACTGTTGGGCTGAGTGTGAGGTCCCAGATGGAGGAGTTGGAGAAGGGAATGAAGGAGCTGAGGGAGTTTGCAGCCCCATGGAGGGGAGCAGCAGTGTCAACTGCCCTGACCCCCAGATGCTCCCAGAGACTGGATCACCAACCAACAAATACATATGGAGGGACCCATGTTGCTGGCCACCACATATGTGGCAGAGGAGTGTCTTGATAGCCATCAGGGGGAGGAGAGGCCCTTGGGCCTGTGGGTGTTAGATACCCCAGTATAGGAGAATGCCAAGGAGGAAGAGTGGATGGGTGGGGGAGAATACCCCCATAGAGGCAGGGGGAGGGGGAGGGAATGGGGAAGTTCCAAAGGGGAGATTTGGAAAGGGGGAACATTTGAAATGTAAATAAACTATCAAAAAAATTTAAAAAATTAGAAAACATTTAATTGTGGCTTATGTTTCCAGGGGTTAGTATAGTCCATGACTATCAATACAAGGACCACAGAAGCAGACAAGAGGAGTAATAGCTCAGAGCTTACATACAGTCCACAAGTATGAGTCAGAGAGGGAGGGAGAGGGGGGGAGGGAGAGAGAGAGAGAGAGAGAGAGAGAGAGAGAGAGAGAACTTGAAATAGTGTAGGCTTTTTAAAACCTCTGATCCCACCCTCAGTGACATTCCTCCTCTAACAAGGCCACACCTCCTATTCATCCCTAACAGTTCCACTAACTACAGAACAAGCATTCAAACATATGAATTCTCATCCAAGCCGCTACAAAAGACCATACGTTCCTCTTTTATTTTTCTAAATTGAAGGAAGTTGTATATTTATCCAAGTTTAAAGAATTGTGATTTATGAAACACATAGGCTTAAAAAACAGTTTATATTTTATACATGTAAAAGTTACTCACAATATTGAAAAGGTGAATAACAAATTGCTACCAATTCTAATAGGAAACTTTGATTTTCGTATACTAAGGTGAAATTAATTTTAAAAAATAAATTTCATGGACTTGCTTGCGAACCAACTTATGACTGTTTATTTGTAGTCTTTTTTCTCCAAAATAAAGAGATTGTTTAAAAATCTTTGTGAACATCTCTAAAACATTTAGGTTATGTAACTGTTAAATTTTTTTCTCAATTATACTATGAGTCCTAGGGGTGGAAGGGAATGACAGCCTCTTACTAATCATAGAACGATATATTTGAGTGCAGGATATTGACCTTTGCCCATTGTTGATTTAAAGATTGTAGCGGATTTCCTTTTGTCATCTTAACATTCTGCTTAACTAAAAAGTGAGTATTCAGAATATCCAAGCAGCCCTCTGTAATAAAAACCGAAGTCTTAAATCAAGCATCACATTTTCTTCCAGTATTGCTTCCATAAAAGCAAAAGTTAAGATGGAAACTCTTTGGGGCAAATTAATTCTTCTCATGAATCAACTGTTACCTCCATTGGGTCATTTTACCTGTTCTTTATTACCTGTGAAGGTCTAGCTTTTCTCTCTGCAACCATTGTGGCAGGGATGGGGGTGGAGGAGATCCATTTCCCTTAATGGGACTAAAAATCTATTGGTGTTAACAGTAACAGAAGTCTTTATGTGGTTATGGGAATACGGGTTGATTCTCAGTTATGGGAATAAAAAGTCACTCTCTGAATTAGCAGCAGTCCCTGAATATAAGTGTGGAGAAAGGAATGTGGGAAAGAGCAACAAAACAGGAACAGAAGAAACTACCTGGAACACATTTCTGCTTAGGCAATGATTAGAATATGTAAATATGTGAATTTGTTTTAATTAATATAAAGGCAGCTTTTCTTGTCATTAATTCATGCTCACAGGCCTCTAATTTATCACACAAATTCAGCATTTAGGGCTACTATCCTGGCAGAAATTTATTCTAGAGGACATTAAAAGAAAAAGAAGAAGAAGAAGAAGTCAGACTAAGCCTTGAGCTCTCTGCTCTCTTCGAACTAATCAAGTATGGAAATTCAATCACCCTGAGGCTTCTTGTGAGCCAGCAGTTGCCATTAGAGAAAGGAGAGAGTCTTTGGATGGAATGATAAGCCTTTGCAATAAGATTGAAACCCTCTGGCAGAATGTAGAATTGTGTCAAAATATTAGCATGGTCAGGAAGAATTGCAGAACACAGTAACTGCAAATGCTGCCCGAACAGAGACTCAGAATGCAGAGTATCCACTGACACTCAGTTCTATTGAGGACCATTTCCTATACTTGAATTGAGTAATAGAAATATGAACACATTTAAAAAAAATAGGTCAACTACCTCTTTAATAGTTTTCCAATTTTTTCTTTGTGCATGTTCTCCTCTTTGGGTGTAAGATTTCCTTCTTATTGCCAAGACATACGTGAATATCTTCCCTTCTTCTCTGCATTCCAGGGAAGGAGAATAAAGAGACACTTTCTGAATTAGCAGCAATCCCTAAGCACAGATGTGGAGAAAGGAAGATTGGAAAAAGGAAAACGAGCACAAACAATAAATTTCTACCTTCAGCACATCTCTGCTTCCCCAGTGAGAATGGGAAGGAGAATCTTGACATTCCAAAGTCAAATACAGAACGCCTTGCTGGTGTGTATGAGCTCACCACATTCGTATGATTCAGTCACATGACTTTCTATGGCCTTGTCCACTTGTGACATGTAACTTCTGCCTTAAGGATCCATCGTGTTCATAGGTGTCAAGTTTCTACCACCTTCAGGTATTCAATCTGTTAATATGTTTCAAATTTTCTCTGCCACACAGCTTTACTAATTTCAAACCTTTGTACTTCTTCAACACCTAACATCTACTCTAGCATCTGCTTAAGTGTGCTTTATTGGTGGAGAAAGAACAACTATAGGAACTAGACTCTTGTTTGTATTAGTGAAGAACTGTAAGATTTCAGATTTGCCTCTTACAGACTAGATGCTTTTCCCAGGATTAGATCTGTTTAAACACCACATGCACTTCATGGACACTGTTCAGATTATAGTTCGTACCTCAAGTAAGACTGTTGGTGCTGCAGTTAATAACTGTCCTCAGTCATTTGGATGTGATATAAATAAGACCTTTACACTGTTAGACCAAATAAAGAGAAAATAAAATTATTTAATGACAACTACTTCATTATTGTACAAACATTACAGGAGAGTGGGCAAGGAATGATTCAAGGTGGAATGGTGACGAGAAAATAGTTCAGCGAAGATAAATAACAGGAAACCAAGGGACAAGATGAAAACTAAAATAGCACACATATTCAGGAAATATGTAACAAGGATGCCTTATATCCTAGCCAGTGCAATAAACAGTATAAGGTAAAAGGGTGGGTGTCTGTGGTAAGGATTTCTAGCAGGAGAGCCAAATTTTAATGACTAATTTATCAGATTGTTGAAATTAACAAATCATAAAAGACATCTAAAATGCTTGGGAGAAGAGTTATGTGGCTAGCTACATAGGCAACCTATTTTTACTTGTTTTCCCCTAATTTAACATAGCACCCATGTCTCCTTGGTCACTTAATAAATGCCAATGGCAAATGGATCAATGCCAGTTAATGGGAGAGAGAGATAAGCTGTTATTTCTTCAGTAGTCCAGGAAGCTGTGTGGATCATGTGGGAGCTGACTTGGCTGTGACAGCTACACAGTGCCTCCAAGTGTTCAATAAGTGGACCTCACCTTTGATCTCAGCATACTACGCTGTGTAGTTTGGTATAGCAAATATATACTAATTATATATCATTTATAGTCACATACATCACACATAATTTACTATAATAATTAAATCTATCACCTTTCCAAAAAACCCGTGTTATAATTCTATTAAAGAGTATGTCTGCAAAACACCAGTGGTGCATATACATGAGCATAGAAATGCATATTCCTCTGTTAAGTTCATTATGAAAAATATGGCATTAAGTTTAACACAGAGAACAATGAATCCAAAATATATTTATTTGAGAACTATGTATGGTTTCTAAGTCTATCCTTCCTTTCTTTCTCTGAGTTTTGCTAAATAATTAGCAAGCGTCAAAATAATTGTAGAGTTAATAAAAGCTCTAAACTATTATATTTACTTGTGTATCATGTACAGTATCTTCCTTCTATAATAAATGAGTAAGGGGAGGGCATTGGTCTTTGGACATTGAATTTCCATGAACGCGTAACTTTTCTCCACCAGTAAAAGTAGTTATGATATAGGTCGTCCTAGTTTACCAGCATTCACTGAGTTGGATTTAGCTAAATCAAGAAAATGTAATTAGTGGCATCTATATGTAAAATGTTCTAAGTACTGGAAAACTGAGTAGATACGTTGCAGAGCCTTTTAAGAAGAGAGTGTGCAGTGGAGAAGACAGTCTTTAATGTCTCCCAAGAAGCAGGGGAAGCAAGACGTAAAATAATAGGAACTATCCTCACTGGCAAGCCATCCTACTTACAATAGAAGCCTCCTAAACCTGTCCTGTCTGTCAAGTAAACCCCAAATCCAGACCCCCCCTTGAGCATTAGTCATCCTCTGGACAACCTTAGAATTTTGGGGATTTCATTGTTTCGTTATTGTTGTCGGTTATGCTCTTGTTTTCGATGGAGACTCTTAAGTACCCCTCAGATAGAAAAGGACGAGGCAGCTAGGAGGAAAGAACACTTCGGTGATACACAGACTCCTTAGGAAAATGCCTTGTCAAGAGTGTTGTTTGAACATTGGAGCTGCGGAATGCTGGGAATGCTGTATGTTTCAGTGAAAGTGTTGAGGGGGATTCTCCTGTCCTCCATTCGGGAAAAGGTAGTGCAGACAATGAAATAACACTGCCCTAAAACTAGACACACAAATGATGTGCAGGGACATTTGTTCGTGTAAACTGACCCCTAGCGGCATCAACCAGTTGTTGAAAGAACAGCAGTCAGGAGACTGCCTTTGGATAAGTAATTACTTTCTTCACTATCCAATGTCACAAGCTTTTCAAGACAGGACCTTCAAGGGGAAACGTATTTTGTCTCTAAAATTGTCTACAAATGTAGCCTAGTAAACTTATAATGAACTATAAACAATTAACAAGGAGAAAACCAGTGAGATGCTCTCCTTTACAGGACCTGCTATATAATATCCTAGAATGCTTCTATTGTTAGTACCAATCTGTGAGTCTAAGCCAGGCAGTGGTGGCACATGCCTTTAATCCCAGCACTTGGGAGGCAGAGACAGGCGGATTTCTGAGTTCGAGGCCAGCCTGGTCTACAGAGTGAGTTCCAGAACAGCCAGGGCTACACAGAGAAACCCTGTCTTGAAAAACCAAAAAATAAATAAATAAATAAATAAATAAATAAATAAATAAATAAAACCATACTTTAAAAAATCTTTATACATAGTTCAGTAATTTATAAATCTTCACATTTGATTCCAAGCATATTATTTTCCATTTTCAATTTTTATTTCAGCAAATTTGACAAGCCACAAAATAATCTGGTTTTTGATTATGAGAGATGATCTTCAAGTAATGTTTAAGATTCTTACTTATAAAGCATTAAAGTTAGAATATTGCCATGATGAGTAATTAACAACTTAAAATAAATTGATAAAGCCAAGTAAAATTAATTATATGTATATAATAATAGTTATTATTATATCAATAAATATTACTATTCATAAGTATATTATATAATAAATTTATTATTGTTGTATTATATAGTGTGTGTGATATTTTTACTGTAAAATAACAAGTTCATGTGGAAGTCAAAAATCATATTTATGGTTAAAGAAACATGAGACACAGAAAATAATAGTTTCATACATAGGAAAACAGAGACAAATGGTCTATCCTCCCTGCGCTAATGCTTACAATAAAAGATACAATTATGGAGCTTGAAAAACAAAAGCCACCCATGGTGTCCAAGTGAGAGGTCTCATGTGACCTTTTACTTTTTTCCAGATGCTACATTTACATTTTTCTTGACTTCCTGGGAGGAAATTGAAAACATTATTGCATGTTCCATATCCTTTACCTCTTTACTTGTCGGAGAGAATTATTTGTATCTTTTGTTTTTCTTCCATCTCTAGTAGAGAGGTAAAGGAATCCCTTTGAGGAAATATAGTCACTCAATGCATTCATGCTGAAGACATTATTCTTGAGTGTTCCCATCTATTTTTAAAATGGTTATTGCTATTGTCACATGAATGGGAAAATACCATGAAGCCCATCATAACACATATAGAAAATTAATCTGCTGGTATCCTTCACTGCAGGCTGTGTCAATAGTAAAGGGTATAAAATTTATACCCCTGATAATTAACTCACAAGGAAAGCAATAATACATGAGCATGCCATTTCTAGACTCCAAGACCTGTCTTGAAAGAGCTCTACAAAATTCACTTTCTGGAACCCAGTCCTTAATTAATAACATCTAAAAGCTGTTGCTGACCCAGCATAGAAAATTACCTGAATATTTTTTCTATTGTTTTTATTTTATTTTTTCTTTTCATTGAAAATAAGCTGATTTCTCACATAATATATCCTGATTATAGTTTCTCCTTCTTCCATTCTTCCCAGTTCTCCAAACCTCCCCTCTCTTCCAGAGCCACCTTTTCCCTTTTTCTCACTAGAAAACAATCAAGCACCTAAGAGATGATAATAAAACACAATAAAATAAAATAAAAAAACTGAAACATCAAAATAGCACAAAACAAAAACCAGAAGGAAAAGAGTTCAATGAAGACACAAGAAGGAGAGAGCAAGTCATTTGCACACCTAGGAATCCCACAAAAAATAATAAGATTGGTTTTTTTTAATGAAAAGCTTTGACACATTATGAGACAAGGGATCTCCAGAGATGCTGATACTTTCTATTGGCTATCTCCTACCTCTAAGAATAGTTTGTTCACCCTTCTAAGAAACACTGAAGCATCCACATTTTGGTCTTCCTTCTTCTTAGGCTTCATATGGTCTGTGAATTGAATCTTGGGTATTCCAAACTTTTGGGCTAATATCCACTAATCAGTGAGTACATACCATGTTCATTCTTTTGTGACTGTGTTACCTCACTCAGGATGATATTTTCAAGTCCCATCCATTTGCCTACAAATTTCATGAAGTCATTATTTTTGATAGCTGAGTAGTATTCCATTGTATAAATGTACCACATTTTCTGGGTTGTTTCCAGCTTCTGGCTATTACAAATATACCTGCTATGAACATAGTGGAGCATGTGTCCTTATTACACGTTGGAGCATCTTCTGGGTATATGCCTAGGAGTGGTATAGCTGGGTCATCAGGTAGTACTATGTCTAATTTTCTGAGGATCAGCCAAACTGATTTCCAGAGTGGTTGTACCAGCTTGTAATCCCACCAGCAATGGAGGAGTGTTCCTCTTTCTCCACATTCTCTCCAGCATCTGCTGCCACCTGAGCTTTTGATCTTAGCCATTCTGACTGGGGTGAGTTGGAATCTCAGTGTTGTTTTGATTTGCATTTCCCTGATGACTAAGGATGTTGAACATTTCTTTAGGTGCTTCTCAGCCCTTCGAGTTTCCTCAGTTGAGAATTCTGTTTAGCTCTGTTCCCCATTTTCCAATAGGTTTATTTGGATCTCTGGAGTCTAAATTCTTGAGTTCTTTGGATACATTGGATATTAGCCCTCAATCAGATGTAGGATTGGTAAAGATCTTTTCCCAATCTGTTGGTTGGTGTTTTTTCCTATTGACAGTGTCCTTTGCCTTACCAAAGCTTTGCAATTTTACTCACAAGGGGAAATATTGAGACAAAGTGTGGAGCAGTTACTCAAGGAAAAGCCATCCAGAAACTGCCCTATCTGGGGATACATCCCATATATAGCCACCAAACTAAGATGTTCTTGTGGATGCTGGGAAGTGCTTGCTGATGGAATCATGATAAGTTGCCTCCAGAAAGGCTCAGGCATAGCCTGACAAATACAGAGGCAGATGCTTGCAACCAACCATTGGACTGAGCGTGGGGTCCAGGATGGAAGTGTTGGAGAAGGGACTGAAGGGGGTTTGTGGCCTCATGAAGGGAGCAATAGTGTCAACTGGTCCGAACCCCTGGAGCTCCCAGAGACTGGACCACCAACCAAAGAATACATAGAGGGACCCATGGTGCCACATGTGTGGCAGAGGAGGACCTTGTTGGCCATCAGTGAGAGAAAAGGCCCTTAGGCCTGAGGGAATGCTAGGAAGGGAAGATGAGAGTGGGTGGGTGGTGGAGTGCCCTCATAGAGGCAGAAGGAGGAGGAATGGAATAGGGGGCTTCCTAAGGGGAAAACATTTGAAATGTAAATAAATATCCAAAAAAAGGATAGTGTGTTTCCTCATTGAGACTCCCTGGAAGCAAACTAAATTTTCATTTGCAAGTGGTTATCAGTTGGAGATAGCTTTCGGGGCCATATGTCCATTTCTCCTTTCAGCTCCAGGACCCCATCTGGTGAAAACATGTGAATGCTGCCCTAGCCTCTATGATCTTGGGTTCTTTATTTTAGGAAGCTTCTACTGTATTAGGTTTCAATACTATCCCACAAATGACCCTTAGTTTTAGCTATCTCTTCCCATTTCCTTCTTCATCCTCCTCTCCCCTTCCTCTCTCCTCTTGATCCTCCTATTCCAGACCCACATGGTCATCCATAACTATCTGTTCTAGTCCCTTACTCTATACCTAACTTTTGTGGTTCTGTAGATTGCCACTTGGTTTTCATTGACTTAACACCTAATAGCCATATGTAAGTGAATACTTGCCATATTTGTCTTTCTGTATCTGGTTTACCTCACTCAGGATGATTCTCTTTTCTAGTTCCACCCATTTACCTGAGAATTTAATGATTGTGTTTTTGTATCTGAATTTTCTATATCTCCTTGGCAACTGAAATCCTTGAACACCAAAGAAAACTAGAAAAAGATAGGGGTGCCTTCTTGATGAATATAGGGATCTGTTCAAATAGTAAGAGGTTTTGTGTCTTGTGGTAGTCTACTCAAATAACCACTTCAGTAACAGTCTACACCCAGATCCTACTCTTCCCTGTGTAATTACATAAACAGTGCCTGAATGATGTCAGGATGGAATGAGTGAGATTTTTACCGAATTCAGAGGTGGGGAAGTGGTTTCAAGTGGGTTTGCTTGTAAATATTTATTTATTTACTTATCTATTTATTTATTTTACATATATGCATGTGTCTTCATGAGATTAATATGTGCCACATGTGTGTGGATGCCTACAGAGACCACTGGAACTAGAGATACAGATGGACGTAAGCCTGACCACTGGAGAATGAACTCAGATTCTCTGCAGGAATAGCAAACAGTTAATTTCTGAGCCCGCCCTCATTTTACTTGTCAATTTTTTGCTATGTTCTTTCTTAATAGCTCATGTTCAAAAGACAGTTAACAATATCTTGGGTACTAATTAAAAAAGTTTTGGCAGGTAAAAGAAAAGATGAATTAATAATTCAATAATAAATCATGGACTTAAATTCAACTGTTTGGAGAGTTTATTGCCACAGTAATATCATCTACTAATGTTATATTAAATGCAGTCATCAAAATAGAAATGCTATGATTTAAGCCTTTAAAAAGCATTTTAAAAGTATATTGTACTAAAATTATAAATATTATTTGTAATATACAATTCATTTATATAATACAACTCTTACTCTACACACATGTGCATGTGTGTGCATGTTTTAAGTTTTCCCAAAGAATTGTTAACAACCCCTTTGCCTGAGCAAAAGATCCAACATGCAAGAAATGGACCTCAACAAGTAACCTGACTTGGAAACTGGATAATGCTGGTCAGGTTGGATCATCAAAGATACCCTTTTCCTCATACTTTCTGCTCTTCAGGTCCTTCAGCTGTATTTTGAAACTGTCTCTGCTTTGAGGCATATAGTTGTCATCATCCAAATCTGTACATCGGCCTTTACAAAAATGCCACAGATTACTACATCCAACCAAATAATGCACAAAACTGCACAAAAGTAAAAGTTTCAGAGAAGCAGTAAGAGCAAGAGCGAAGAATTGCAAAGTACAGAAGGGCTTCCTCCTCCTGTCGTAAATGCAGGTCCCATAGAAATCTTCTATTCATCCTGCTGCATTTAAAATATGTTCTTGCCTCATAGTAAAGCCATGTTGATGATCTATCACACCAGACCAAGATGGAACAAAGGAAAAATGTTCTCTAATTCACACTACAGAATGAACAAAAGGGCTTAAGTTTAATATCCACTACACCATAAAGAAGTCTCTCAGGTACCATAGCATTCTCCAGTTAGAGCATTTCAGCATGTGGATGACTCAGTCACTTAGGGATATTATTTGTAACAGGTCTTGCCTGCCCTCTCTCCTACAATGCTCTATAAAGTGAGGAACAAATGTATTCCCCCTACACTTAAAAGTTTTCAGATTCAAACTATCTACCCAGAGGTAGATAAGTAAAACCTCACTTTCTGAAAGCATTCCAGATGGCCTTACATCCGTTTCCTTCCCAGAAGGTAAGGAAGAACCAATGTAGAAAAATCCGATATTTTAAATAATTCTCCTTTTTGTCCAGCAGTTTTTCCTGCACAAGTCAGGCTGTGGGCAAAAGGCTGCTCATTCTCTCTTCGGCAGACAGACTGATATTCACTGTCATTTCTACGCTGTGAGAACTAAGAAAGTTTGATTCTCTTAGGCAAAAGAACTACCATGGAATGTCAATGAACTTGCCATGAGATCCTGACAGAGAAGTTCATTAGGCAAACTGTGCTTGTCCCAGGCCATCCCTCGGGCCAGACCCGATGACTGAGTCAAACATGAGTGTTACTGCAGTCATTTCTATTAGGGTACAGACACATATACAAATGGAGTGCTATAGTTTGAATCTAGAGAGCTCTTCAAAGGTGCAAGGGTGAAAGGCTTCATTGTCTTCTGGGGCTATTGGGAGAAGGGAGACGATTTAAGAAAACATGCTGGGGTGGAGCTTTTTGTTCTGCTTTCAGCCATGATAGAAATAGCTTTGTTCTGCTTTTCATTCTTGCCTCTGCTTTCCAGTACTTGAACCCTAAAAGCAAGAGGCCCCATGAATAATGGACTAAAACTCTCAATACTATGGGACAAAACAAACTGTTTTTTGAAACAACAAAAAATTAGTGTAGTCTCCTGCCATTCTAATCTGAATGATATTCCCCTCTACATAAATTGGTTACCAAATCCAGACTCCAAGAAGTCAAAAGGATTTATCTACTCCTTGCCATTCAAGTCACTGGTGGAATGTAGACACATAAACTTAAGGAGAAATGCATACAAATCACTGTTAAACAGGATGACAAAAAGAGGCAGAAATTAATCCTTTACCACCAAACAACCAGAAATGAAGTCTGTAACTCCAGCACTTGAGAAAGTAAGGTTGTCAGACCAAGACCTGGAGATATTTATAGATATATATATATATTCTATTTATAGTATATAATATTATGTATACACACATATACATACATATGTATATTACTTTAGGACAGCCAGGCCACCCTGCCTCATGGTTTGGGTGGCAGGAGACAGCTGTGACTGGCACTACTATGATGAACAAATATATAATAGGGAGATGGGGAAGATAGAAAAATGGAGTAATGCATGTGCTATGGAGCTGAAACTGGAGACACAAAGTCAGTGACAGGTGTGAAGGAGGGCTGAGGTTGACATGTTGTCATTGCCCAGTAGGGTCATTGAGGTGGTGAGCAACAGCTCAGAGGTTGCCAACACGCTGCCCAGCCACAAAATTGCCCTGGCTCTGGATGATGATGGAGGTACCAGATGAGGAACCATTCACTTTCTGGACTAAAACTCCTCAAAGGATGCCACCAGAGGCCATGTTCGTGTCTATGGTCTGTGGTGTTTCCCCAGGCTGCAATGAAGCTAGAGGTTCATGTGATCAAATGTAGTCTGTGCTGCTGACTGAGGCATTGGTGAGGTATTCTGGCTTTGCCACCTCAGGGGGTCATATTGATACAAGTGGCCTGTGTGGCCATCTGAGGGATCTTGGGGTCTATGGTATGTGCTGCTACTGAAGGGCTGAAGGCCATGAGTGGATTGGTGGTCCTGATGTGGTCAGGAGGATCATGTTAACGTCTGTGACCTGTGTTACCATCCAAAGACACGTGGATTTTTTGGTTGGTGCTATCACCTGGAGCCATGTTGGTATACAAGTGTCATGCTGCAGATGAGGGCCATGTGGATGGCCCATTCAGCTACCTGGTGCTGTGCCAATGTCACTGAACCATGCTACTACTAAAGGCCATTTGTGGGTCAGTGGTCTTGATGAGGCCAGGGGACTGGCTCCAGATTCATCCAGACCCATGATACCACCTAAGGTGATGTGAATATGCGTGGTCTGTGCTGTGGCTTGAAGGTATGTTGATATAGTGGCCTGCACTGCCACCTAAGGCCATGATGATATCCAGATCCAAGGACCATGTCTGGTTTTGGGGTCCTACTGCAGCAGGGGACTGTGTTGATGTCAGTTGCCCATGTTACTACTGAAATCCATGAGGATATCTATGATCTGTGCTGCAGTCTGAAGCCATATATACATACATATACATATACATACACACATATGTATACTATACATATACATATACTGTACATATACACATATACTTTAAACAAGTTCACCCTATGAGATTTGTAAAAACTTTCCAGGTTATATTAATTTTATATTTTAACTCTGTGCTGTGTAATTAGCTGAAGCTTTAACCAAGGGTTTCCACTTTTAAACTATTTCTTAACTCTTACATTGGAACAATGTTCGCAAAATACAGGCTCACTTCACTCCTCAAAGGTGTTACTAAGATGGAAGTAAATTCAAACTTATGAAAATAATCTGAGTGGAAGTTCACTACAAAGATTATTCATACAATGCTTCTATATCATCTCCTAAGGAAAAGCGGACCCATGATGATTTATGCGAGAAATGGTCAAAAGACTTTAGCTTAATTCGTTTTATGGATTACGACTCAAGTCAATTGTTATTAGATGTCACCTGTCATTTCTACCTTAGTTAAATATCTATGGAAACTTTAAAGTGAAGTAATATTTTTAACTTTATGAGTATTTATCAATATATATATTGGAGTTTTAAAAATTCTCATCTAAGGCTTGAGTCTATCAGATGCAATATGCAAATTTTTGGTTTTTACTTGGATATTTTATTTATTTACATTTCAAATGTTATCCCCTTTCCCGGTTTTGTTGGTATCAGGAACTGACTTTACGGTTTCAGGTCGCCTCCGAATCCAGCGATGGTGGATCTCCATGTGATAGCAGGGGGGAAGGGGGCAAAAAGGGGTGATAGAGACGAAGGGAGAAAAGAGAAAAGAGAGAGCAAAGGTCAACAGGGTCTGCGTTTTATTTAGGTTACGTCACAGCTCGCAGGTAACGGTGGGAGGTAAACCAAGTGGATGCTGGGTGTGTATGGCAATTGCCATGGCAACAGATGCGTGGGTCCCTGTCGCCTACCGGTGACGTCACTGTCATCGCTAGGTTTGGTGGAGACCTGCAACCATAAAGCCGGCTCTTGCTAACAACAGGTTTCCCCTCCGGAAACCCCCTACCCCATTCTGACTCCCTCTGATTCTATGAGGATGCTCCCCCACCCACCCACCCACTCCTCCCTTCCCGCCCCAGCATTTACAGATAACTTTTAAAAAGATAACTAAAAATGACAGTTTCACCACAAAATTCAAATGTGGAATTTTCTGCTGAGAATACACACATGAATTTTTAAAGATGGTCGTATTCCCCATGCTCTTTGTTAGCATTTTTTAAGTCCTAAAAAATGTGTGCTGCCTTGCAATCGGTTATGAGGGAAGATGAGACCTTCGTGGTTTCACTTTTCACTACAGTATAAAATAGTTTAATAAGTGCTGGATAAACATTCAGTGTCTTTCCGACGATGTATTTTGCTTTTACAGATAATGTATTTTGCAAACAGAGCCTGTAAGGATAATAGCTTCTCCCAACTGAGCATAGGCTCTCTGCCTGATTGGAAAGGAGAAGATAAAAGGTCAGTAGCCATCAGCGCTAGCTCAAGGCTTCTTCTCATTGCCTGCAAGGTCATTTTAATCTGACAAATATTTATTACAAGTATGTCATAGAAACCCAGACCACATTCTGGGTCACTTACTAGCTTTTGTTCATATGTTCCAATAAATAAATTTTAAAGTATGCCACTTTGTACTACTTGGTTTATGTAGAGGCGGAAGTATCATTACAGGCTGATCTAAGCTGTCACAGTAGGAAGTGTGTTCTGCTCTGCTTCTGAAGGGCCTGAATGAACAACTCTGTTGGCTCTCAACATGCAGGATTGTATTGCACTATTTTGGACAAAAGGGGAGTATTTCTAATTTTTTATTGCCTATTCTGGACCTTGGGGACTGACGTATGAAATATGAACTTACTCTTGGTGACAGTGTTTATGAAAAAAAAAACAAAAAACAAAAAACCTGGAGGCTCCAAGATATTTTTCGTTGTTCTTGACCATGTAATTTATAGCAAGGATAACCCCACTTTATAACAAAGGAATGGGGTCATGGGGACTAACATCACCACCATTTTGTTATTCAATGTTGACAACTTGAGAATAGCAACATCAACCAAAAAAGGGGGAAAAAAGTTTAACGAAAGCCTGGAAAGGAAAGAAGAACAGTGTCTCTTAAACTCAATACTATGGTGGAAGAGGTAAAGGGTGGGGATCACAAGTTTATGCCCAGTGTAGGCTACACTGTGAGATCAAGCTCACCCTAACAATCAAGAAACAAACAAAAAACAATGGGAGCTAACCAAACCCAGGGCAGAAGTTACACAATTGGCCCTAAACACTGGAAATAGACTCTCATCATGTTGAGACCTTGTAAGACATAGACATAATGTTATTGTATGTTGTATAAAAATTATCCTTGTATTTTTCAAATGCTGATTTCTCCAACCCCATATCTGGTTACACTCCCATTGACATCACATTATAATTCTTGTCTCAATGTTGGGTAAACGTTTCTCCCCATGGATTCTCTGATTTGTCAATAAAAGCTGATCAGCCAATGACTGCACAGGGGAGAAAATAGGGTTGGATTTATAATCCTAGCTAGGAGAGAGAGTAAGAGAGGAGGGGGGCAGAGAAGGGCATTCACCAGAAGGAGAGAGTCGGAGAGACATACCATGAGAACACATACAAAGCAGAGTGTAAACAGTACTAAAATGCAAGTAACTTGGAGGTTTTGCTAGGGAGATATCCAGATTAGCTCAGAGGTTTAAATAGATTAATAACTGCTCAGATATTGTGCCATAAAGCTTGCAAATAAATTTTATAGTTTCTGTCTCACTTATTTGGGAGTTAGCCAGGATTAAAAAAAAAAAAAATCCGTTATAAAATTGTTCTAACAGTGAGTGCTCTTCCAGTGCTGTTAGGTTGTAACAAAGAAGACCCAAAATTGGTCTCTCTTCAGAAAGATTTAGATCACGGTATAGAATTATGCAGACACCTTTCTTAAATGGATTTTCGTGTGTGGCTCAGTAGCACCCTGCTGTTGGAAGCCCTGGCTGTACTCCTTATACCTGTAGGGTGTCAGTTTGATTGAGATGAGACAGAATTTGAAGCTGTCCCTGTGGCTGAAGCTCTTCCTGTAGTGTTCACACTCATGTGGCTTCTCCTTTGTGTGGATCCTCCTGTGACCCAGCAGGGTAGACTCATAAGAAAACACATTCCTGCAGACTGCACTCCTAGGGCCTTTTGCTCATGTGGATAGAATGGTGGATTCTCTGGTTTGAGGAATGCAGAAACCTCGTGTTTCAAGAAAAACTACATTCAAGGAGTCTCTCTCCTGTGTTTGACCTCTGGTGGATGATAAACTAAGATTTCTAAAGAAAATTCTCCATGTGGTCACTGCACACAAACAGAGCCTTGGACCCTTTATTCTGGGCCAGTAAGATGACTACTTGGTTCTACAGTCTGGCCATTCTTCTATGTGAGGCCTCTCCTTGGGAAGTGTGGGAGGTGTCTGAAGACTCTGAAGGTCTCTGTTCTAAGTTAATCTCTGCATTCCAAAACATGGGTGGAAGTTGTGAAATCATCTGTATTTATTACTTCTCAGGACATCATTTCATCCATTACTCTGATAGAATCAGGACCCTGTGGCAGCTGAGTGTTCTGAAGTATACTTCCTTCTGCCTTCTCTTCATCTTCCATTTAATTCTTCCTGGATTTTTCTTACACTCCATGTATTGTGCCTCTCTGGTCTCAGGAATGGTCTTGGCGGAATTTCCTATTCCTGCCTGATAGACAGTCTAATCTCTGGCAGGTTCTGCAGCTCTGAGCTGGCCTGGCCTCAAATGAGATGCTCCTCACTCTCATTTGACAGTTGCTCTTATGACAACTTCAGAACATCATCCCATTCACACTCCTTGGCTTCAGTCATCTCAATCCTGGAATTCTGAAGGAAGAAGAACATCTGTCCTTGTGAGAAAATTGTGGATTATCTGTTGGGCTGCCTGGTGTTCCCTCTGCAGCTTCTCCAGATTTCATTTGGAGCATTTCATTCCAATCCCCTTGACTAAGACTTGTAGTTGTGCTGCATTGAGATCACGAACAAGTTTAGTACCAGCTGACCCACGCTTGTTTCCTTGTTTGCAAGTCTAGCCTCAGCTCCTGTAACACAACTCAGAGATCCACCCCAGATTCTGGATGGGATAAGACTTCCCAAAGGGGATAAATTCGCTGAATTTCACATGCCAAGTCTCAGGGTTATAGTCTTGTTTTTCTGAACAGGTTTCCTGAGATAACAATGATAGTGACTGATCTAAAGCCACCTGATGGCATGTTTGCAGCCATGTCTCCCTGAGTCTTCTTGCCTGCAGCTGCCTCACATTTGAGATCATCTTTTTCCAATGTTCCTCATCAGAGATCTCTCTCCAAAGTGCCTGTATTCTGTTTAAAAACAAACCAAACCAAACCAAAAATCTATTAAAACTTGTACTGGCTAAAAAAACTTCTTTGCATTTTCACCAAATAAGCATTTAAAGCTAAGAAGCAATTTTCTGTGTATTTTGAAGAATGTTTAAAACAAGAATAATATTCACAAAGGCTGAGTTCAACGAAAAGGAGACAAAATTCTGAAAGCCAAGAAAGCATATTCAGTTGTCTCAGGTCAAATTTTCAGTTGTTTTCAGGAAAGGTCCCACTGTATGTGCCAGGCTGGCCTCAAGCTAATGATACTCTTGTTGTAGCCTCCTAAGTGCTGGGGTGACAGGTGTGTGCCACCACGCATACAAGTCTTTTCTTCATAATAATGTTTTTAAATGTGTACGGCTTTATTTTATTTTATTTTGCCCGAAAGTATGTCTGGGTATCACATCTGAGCCTGATATTTTCAGAAGTTAGAAAAAAAACCATTGTATCTCCTGGAACTGGAATTGCAAACGGCTCTGAGCCAGCATGCAGATGCTGGGAATTGAACCCATTCCTCTAGAATATCAGTGAGTTCTCTTAACTGCTGAGCTACTCTCTGCCTCTAACAATTTCTTATCAAATTACCAATTTACAGGAGCAAGTCTTTATGGCTGCCAAGTTCCCATTTTCAGTGTTTTTAATTCATTAATGTTAAGAATTTGAGTATAAACAAGCCTTTAAGTTGATATAATTAAATGACCAAATATTAACTCTCTATGTGTGAGCCAGTCTAACTGAACATATATCTGATAATGGGGGGGGGGGGAGTCTTAAAAACAAACATTAGGACTGTTAAACTATAATGCTTCACATTTGGCTGGCACAAAAACAATCTTACTATCAATTAGCCTGAATTTCAGAGTGTAAGTCTAGAGAGTATTTTTACTTTTTATATTTATGTGGGTTATTTCTGTACTGTCCAGTGTCAAGTCAGTTAATTATCACATGGTAATTTGTTTAAATAATTAGTAACTGAAACATGCCTTTTCAAGTATTTACATTTAAGCAGAATGGCTCAGCCAGGTTGGTGCCAAACTTATGATTATAGCACTCAATGTGTTGAAATAAGAAGATCATGAGTTCAAAGCCACCCTAGATATCACAGCAAAGTTTTATTCTCTCCCAAAATTAAGAACTTCTGAACTAGGAGTGAATGTAGCCCCTGAACCACAGTCTGGAAAACATATCAATACTGCTCCATGTGGGAGATTTTACTTTGACAGAGAGATAAAAATTATCTGGGGTTTGGGAAACTGAAAACTTCTATTAGTACAAGTCTTATGCAGATTTAAAATATAAGGCAAATGAATGCATTGAATATAGCAAAACAAAAAAATTATCATCAAAAGTATTTCTAGGCCTGTCTGATGTAGACGACCTGAAAAAAACACCCAGGTGCCCAGCTGAGCCACACAGGCCAGGAAGAAAGGAAAACCACTCAAGCACCTTCTACAGGAACCACTACAGTGGGCAAATAAGGGACAGAGAGATGGGGAAAATGGATTATGTGATGAAGAGATGGAAGAGAACATGTCTCTAGGTCCATACCATGTTGAGAAGGGAAGAGCTGAAGACTCTGCGGTGGTGAAGAACAAGTGGATAGGTGGAGCCTGCACAACCACCTGAATCCAGGGTCAGGTCCTGGCCCTGGCTGCTGACAAGGGTCACGTCTAGTCTGTTGTGCTGCTGCAGCTTGGTTTTGTGTCAATGCCTATGGCCTGAGTTATCACAATAGATCAAGCAGATGCCTGTGGTCTAGGCAGCCACAAGAAACTATGTGGATGTCTGAGGGCCATGCTGCCACAGGGTTCATGCTGATCTGAGTGAGTTCTATTGCCACCTGACCTCATGGGGACATCTAGACCCATACTGCTGCCAGAGCCATGTCTGAATCCATGGTCCTATGTAGACAGGGTCTATGTTGATGTCCCAGGCATGTGTTACCAACACTTGTCATGCAGATGTTCCTATATGGACTGATGCTTGAGACACTGCACTAAGATGGTCTCACCTCTCACCTTGGCATCACAATAGAGCCAACCCTGATGGTAGGGCAGAGGGTGAGCAGGGATGAAGGCTGAATGTGGAAGAGCTGGCCCTGCCTCTCATCTACAATGGGTTGGCACAAGAGAAGGCGAGATGCCCCTCTCTCTACCTGCAACAGGCAAGAGATTTGGGCCCCAGGTCATGAGAGTGGGAAAGCTGTCTGTGACCTTTACTAGCTGCATCACTCAAGAGAGCAGGCCCTGCACTTTGTCTGGGCAGCACAGTAGAGCTTACCCTGGCAACTGGAGTGTGGATAAACCTGCCCAAGGGCATGAAAGCAAGAGAGCTGACCCTGCCCCTTGCTGGCTGCAGTATTGGATGACCTAGCTAGGGCAGTGCTTGAGAGCTTGCCCTGGTGGTACAGGTTCATGAGAGGTGACAGGCTGTCCAACTCAGTTACCTCCCAGGCCCAGATTCAGAGCTTTAAGTTGACCAACGACAGCATCTACTCTATCTATGTTCTGTTGGAGTACATGAAAAAGGGTATGTCATGCAGATCCAAAGCTTCAGGATCTCCATGATGCCGGACAACACCAGGATATTAGAGAGAAGTCCTGGCAAGAATCCAGTATTGATAATGTGGCAGAAGCTAGACGCTTCGAACCAGACCAATGACTCATTGCAATGAATATTTGCAAGTAAAGCTGTGTGGACAAAATAGTATACTGTGTGGCACACTCTGGCATGCAATAGCTTCCACGACAAGATGTTTTTTATTCTCTTATTTTCTTGGGGGCTGGTTGCAAAGGGAGAGGGCAGATACAAAGGAATGGGGAGATGAGTGGGATTGAGGTACATGATGTGAAATTCATACAGAAATTCAAATGTCTTTTAAACAAATAGTTCTGGAACTCTACTGTCTCTCATTGTACTATAAAAGGATGTTACATTGGAGAACACTGGATTGCTCGGGTGATACAATTACGTAACTGTGAAAGTGATCTTCCATCAAATAGTCAAGCAGATGTCAGATGAAATTCTGTGAGACAGCAAAGAAAAATAGTTTATTACATATGCACAGTATGAAAAATAATTAGAAGTAAAATTATACCAGAAGTGTGTCATTTACATGAGTTGTGCTTGTATTCTACAAAATAGACACAATGCCAAACATAAAAAGTTCTAGCATTAATGAATTTAGTTTAGTGGAATGCTGCAAACTGTGCTTAGAACTATACAGCTGTGCTTGAAAAAATGGGAATAAGTTTCAGAATGGTCCGTGAGCTGGAGAGCACAGAGATCGTGCATGACTGAGTAGAGGAGTTAGAAACCTATACTTACGTGGAATAAGAAGGAAAAACCTGGTATCTTCTGAATGCACATAGATGCCAGATACCAGACACCAGATACTAATGTACTAGCACAGAGAATGTGCTGGATGAAAGGTGAAACCAACAAGAAAACAAAAAGTACAGAAACAGAGATACTAATTATAATAATTCATGTTAATAAAAAATTTGTTATGAGATTAAATGGATGAAAGAACGCAGATTCATCTGATTCTGAAACCTTTCACAAGGAAGCCTCCAGCAAGAGTTGGGCAAATAGTACCTGTTCAAGCATGTGTTTTTCTCTGAAAGACTCAGTAATCTAAGGACAGAGTAAGGATGGGAGCACATGAGAAGTAGGAATGAGAAGAAGTAAGCATGTGCCTGCTTGTAATATCTAAAAAGACTGCAACAATAAGAAGATATCATTTGTCTTAGTTAGGGTTTCTTTGATATGAACAGACACTATGACCAAGGTAATGCTTATAAAAACAAATATTAACTGGGGCTGGCTTACAGTTTCAGAGGTTTAGCCAATTATCATCCTAACAGAAAGCATGGCAGCATGCAGGAAGACATGGTGCTGGAGAAGGAGCTGAGAATTCTGCATCTAGATTTGAAGGCAAGCAAGAGAGATTGGCTAGTCAGGATTGCTTTTCTGAAATGGGTAAAGCCTGAGGATAGGAGGAGAACTCCAAAGCCCATCCCCACAGTGACACACTTTAAATGAGGTGGATTAAAGCAAGTAGGTAACAATTTTGAAGAAAATATGTAAACACCCACAGAAATCAGGTGAGTATGAAATATATTCTCATCACAGCATGTCACTCAAAACAGGCCAACGAGGGAGTAAACATATTTTAAAAAAAGCATTCATTGTATAGCTGGAAGCCAGGGCAGTTGAATAAATTTGAATACATAGATCTGGACAGCACAAAGCCTGTCAGTGTTGAGCACATGATTTATTTGTCTTGTTGCAAAAAAAAACAAAAAACAAAAAAACCTGGCAAAATTAACTTAAGGAAGGAAAGATATTTTAGCTCAAACTTCAAAGGTAGAGTCCATCAAGGAGGGGAAAGTACAGTAGTATCTAAATACAGCAAGCAGAAGGGGATAATTTTGTCCAGTACAACAGTCCATGTAATAGTACCAAGAACATTTAGGAAGGGCCTACTCTCCTCAATTAACCCAATTTTAAAACAGACTCACAGATATACCAGAGGCTTGTCATCAAGGTGACTTTAAATTCTACCCAACTGACTACCAATATTGGCCATAATATTGAGTCTTGATCACACACACACACACACACACACACACACACACAAATAGTAAGTTGACTGAGCAAAGAGAGTATAGACAACTTTATGAAAGCCCACATCTGGAGAGAGAGATCAGAATAAATAGATTTCTCGTTATCTGAGAAGGAGTTTAAAACATGGATGGAGATAAAGTATCTACTGCAGGAGTTTAAATAAGACACATCAGTATAAAGTCATTAATAAAGATATTCATACAGGTATTAAAATATATGTAGGTATAAACACATACATTTTCTAGATATGTTTTATGAAATGTCAATGAAGCAAGGCCATTGAGATAGCAATTAATTTGTGTTCCCAGATCTTGGTTCTGAATAAATGCCTGGTATTCACTGGAAATAGAGATTTTTCAGAAAATGACTGACGAAGGGCTGGAATGTGGCAAAACCAAGATAAAACTGGGGCACTTTTCTGGTCATAAGAAATGCAAAATTGTATAAGTTATCTTAAAGAAGCTGATTTTACAATATTTTTATAAAAATGAAGTCATGGGTAATCAAGCTAAGTTCACATTAAAATAAATAAACATGAAAGCAATAGCCAAAGCTCAACTAATGCATAAAACTTACTGGTAGAAGCTGAAAGTCAGCCACTTCACCTTAGAGATGAGTGGTCAGTTCTAAACAACATCATCAATGGAAGCTACAATGGATTAAAGGTGTAACAAGAGACAAGATTATTAGAATTTCTCCTCATAAACCCTCATTACATAGAGAAATTACATTCTGGTACCCACCAACTTGACCAAAAGACCAGCAGTAAGATGACACAACATGTATATCTCCCAAGTGATGAACTGAGAAGAACACAGCATCCTATCAATGAGGTGAATTAAAGCAAGAGTGTGTGTGTGTTGTGTGTGTGTGTGTGTGTGTGTGTGTGTGTGTTGTTTCTACCAAGACATTTTCTGGGTATAGTGGGGAGAAAACACCATTTGAATTTGGGTTCAGGATGATATTGTCAAAGCTACACAAGACATAATGTCAAGAAGACTAAGGAAGTTTTCTACAAGAGACAATGACAACCTATAAGAAATGCTTCTAGATAGGATCCTGGACCCCAAAGGATCCATCATCATATCAAAAATGTGCGAAACTAAAATGACATCTGCAAATGGGGTGGTAGCACAGAGGCAGAGGGACTACCTAGCATGAGCAAGGCTCTGGGATCAATCTCTTCCAAAACCAGAAAGAAATTGCTTAATATATTAAAGACATAAATTCCAATTATTTCTCCTTGAAATATCAGACTCTTTCCCAAGTCCTTATTCTTCTTCTAAACACATGTATTTGCAGCCTTTCTGCAGTCACATTAATGTTAATGATGTTGGAAAGGAACACCATGATTAGCATTAACATGTAAAATGGTAAGATAGGTTGTGCTTAAGCGCTGAGGGAAAGCAGCCATGTTCTGTCCATAGTCTAAGTGCCTTTTATTCTTTCATAGAAAAATATCTTCAGTGTGTTTACAGTTAATTGAGATGCTTAATCCAAGATCAGCACTTATTCCTATAAGTTAAAGTACTAGAAAGTATACTTTCATAGCATAATCTAAGTTTTTTTGTGGAATTACTCTTTTACTCGAATTTTGTGATTATGCTTTACTGAGGAAATTGCAAAACAGTTGTATGTCGTGAACTTTCTCTCCAAAAATTAACCTTAAAAGGCAGAACCAGAAATCAAGAACTAATAAATTAGTAGTAATTCAAAGAAAAGTCACAAACAGAGAAGAAGAATCAGATATGGGGAATAAGTAAAACCATAGCTCTATACCTGCACAACTGGTCTTCTTGTTACAGTAAGAAAGTGAGCACAAAACTCATTGTAAGAGTCTTAAATTGTATGAAGTAGTGAGTTTTAAATTGTGTGAATTAAATATTTCAGAATTGCTTAATAGCAGCTTTCTCAGAACACTAATAGAATGTGAATAATTAAAATAGTATCATCATAGATAATAATGTTGCTGAAACATACTTGCTATCTTATTTAAAACACCTCACTTAGCTTTACCCTATAAACTCAGTTAAACAGGGAGGTAATGTCAGCCTCATTTTATAACAAATATCTAAGTTGTAATACAGTCAATCACCTTGAGGTAGGACACAGACCATATGTCCAAGGGTGATACTATCAACAAGAGGCTGTTTCCTCCCACAATAAGCAAGAAAATGTTCATAGATTGCCCTCAGGTCAATCCAATGGAGGCAAATCACTCTATTGAGGTTCCCCTTCCTTAGGAGACTCTAGTTTGTGTCGAGTAGACAGAAGTTACTATCCACCACACTGGCAATCTTTAGAATAAGTGCATCTCCCAAGAAGTATTCCATTCCTGCCACAAAATTAAAATTAGATCCCAGGCATTTCATTGAAGAAAAAACTAATTCTCTCATCTTATTCACAATATTAATACACAGTTTGGTTCAAGATTTCATAACCTCATGCAAAAGTAACTTCATTTGGAATGTGATGACATATTTCTTCTAAGATTCTATCTATAGAAATGTCTGCCTTGTTGCCAATGTCCTCTTTTAGGGTTTAAAACTCTATCTCTGACTCTAAGCATAAGTTCTTTAATAAAGAGTGATATCAGTTGAGATAGATGGAACTTGTGAGGGTGCATCCAGCTGTAGCTTGCTATCATATCCTGTCTATAGACTTTCAGGTTAGCTGGCAGATACAATTTCAATAAAATAGATGCTCATGTCTGATTTAGAGCCTTTCACTTATGTAGCAGGACACCCTTGGGTAATATTGTTACAGATTATATAGCATGCATTTTTGATACTAGAGTCTTTTCCTGAATACAGAGTCAATACACACATACACTCAGTGAATGTAAAGCAATCCTGGAAATTCTGGAATAGTACAACAATAACTTCACAGGGTTATTGATTTCTCTCAATAAACTTATATTGATTCTTCATGTAAAATTCATATTTATCATCAAATTACCAGGGTGAATGTAAAAAGCACATTTTCAATTATTGTACAAAGCAATTATATATCCAAACCTTTGATGAATTATAACTATGACTGACTGACTGATCTGGTATATAAAATAGTAGTGCTTTTTGATTTCCAAATAACAATATGTCTGTTGGAGTTCAATCTTATCTATTATAAGCAGAAGAATTTTGTTTTATACATTGTCCTTTTCTCACCTATCAAGGGGAACATTTTAAACAAAGCTATTCATTGTTCCTGTTCTTGGGCAATAGCCATCTCTTCAACACAGCTTTCCAACACAGAACCTTGATGTCTATTGTCAACAAAGATTATAACAGACAACCCAAGACTAGTGTAGCATAAGTACTGAAAGGAAAAGAAAAGCCATGCTAAGAAAGGTCTGCAGCAATTTGCTCTGATAATGCCTATTCATTTTTCTCCCTTTTCACATTGACCTTACATTAACTTTTTTTAGGCAAAATACACATATACACACTGGTGCTAAGAGACAATGGTCTTATAGACAGGCCAAGCCCTGTTCCCATTGTACAGCCAAACAAACTATTATCCTGACCCCAGCTTTCCTAAAGTCCCAACTCTCGTAAATGATGAAAAGTTATGAGATCTATCAGGAGATGTTGAGCAGTCTTAAGGAGGAGTTAGGAGAAAGGCAGGAAAGCTATGACTGTGACTTGATGGCTTTGTCTTCTCATAGTTAGAATGGCCCTTTAAGAATAAACATTTTTAATTCTAAGTATGAGCACACCCCATTATGACATAAAGATACTGGTGCATATTTCCACACACATACCCTAATAAATTTATTTTTCTTTTATCATGTTATATTGTGCTTTTGATCTTCCCTTGTGAACTTTTCTAGAAAATAATGGAGAAAAAAATATGTAACAGGACACACTTATGCAATAGCATTAACCTAAAGGGAAGATCTGGCCCATTATGACTTGCAAAGAACAATCTGTTACTTTACCCTACTCTTAAACCTTCATTAAAACTCCTTTAAAATCCACAGCACAGAACTTACTCCTTTCCATCACTGCCTCTAGTTCGAGCAGACAACTCTAGCTCTCCCTGGAGTATATGCCTTGTTTTGTTTGGTTAACTAAACTTGTCTAACTAATATTGTCTGTTTCTAGACTAAATTCTTTCCTTCAAGAGACAAGAAAAGAGTATCAGTAACACTTTTACTACTGTCAATTATATAGTAGGCAATTTTGTGAAAAGAAAAAGTCATAGCACACTAAATAACAAAAAATGTTTTCTTAACTCATAAGTGGTAAGGGAAAGAAAATCTTCTATTTCTATTAAGGTTCAAATGTGCAACTCTTCTACAGTTCATGTTGTTGTGAACCCATTGTAGCTATGTGAAGAGATAGGACTAAGCCAGGCATGGTGGCATCATCTTGTAATATTAGCCCTTGGGAAACTAAAGTAAGATCACAAGGTCCAGGCTACATGGGGCCACATAGCAAGACCCTGGTACAAAATAAATCAAACAACCACATTAGAGGTAGAATCTATTGGGAAAGTGATGCTGTCTTGACTAGCAATAGTTGGGTACTAAGTCAGTAGTGTCACAACCGTTATGGATAAAACCACCTTGTTTCTGAAGAGAACTGAGTTCTGATCCATAGGAGGATTGTGTTCAGTACTGTGGACCTAGAGAAAGGTCCATGAGTGGATAAATCATAAATAGCGGTGGATTTATTATTCTTATTTTGCTAAATGGCCATGTTGTCAAATTGACTCATAAATATTTATGTTTCATCATACACTAGTGCTGTCTTCAATGTTGATCAAAGAAACTTCTCTTCAGACCAAATGACAGGTAATGCAGAGATTCATAATTGATCACAAATACTGAGGGCTAATCCTTAAGTAGGACAGTCACATCACTTTATTAAAGGTTCAGGGAACATTATAGAACAGGGTCTGGAAATAATTAAAGAGCAGAAGGAGACCATGAAATGCTGTCTTAGAAAACTCATGAACTCAGAGGAGGTCCAGTTGTTTGCATAGGGCCTACACAAAACTGACCCCTTAGACATAGATGGGGAAGGCGATCTTTTCAGGGTTCCTGGCCAAAGAAAGCTGTTGGCATTTAAGGGCTTCTAGGAAAGACAAATAATCCCTTCAGTAATATGGTCATTTGTGTGTTACTCATACTCCAGTGGGTATCATACCCATGCTTGTTGCAGGAAATATTAAGAAAAAACCAGTAAGTTCCCTCGTTACCCTATGGTTGTCTCTGTCCTGTGGGGCCTGGCCAGCCATGCACTGGTGGGCAATGGTCGACCTGTTTTTATCTCATGGAGATTCTGACTCAGAGCTAGGTTCCCACTGGCAGGTCACTACCTCCCTAGCCCCATGCTTCAAGACCCGCACGGCCTTTGTGGGACACATCAGGCAAACTCACGCCTTACCTTTCTCTCTGGAACCCAGTCGAGTTGCCGCAAAAAGGAAAACACCACACAAACTTAGCTCAGAGACAATGGTGACTCAATCTCTGGGCGCAACAACTAAAATCCTAATCTCATAAGCCTTAATAAACCTAAATCCTCCAGTGGCAAATCCTGAGAGATCCACCAATGAAACTAGGAGACACTAGTAGCTACATCTTGTCGTCACATTGTCCCTGTCTAAAAAGGCCTATCTGCCTCCTACTTCCTCTCTTCCCTTATGCAACCCGGAAGTCATGCCTACTCACTCAGTGATTGGCTTCTTTATTCATTAGGGGATGGGTTGCAAGAAGTGACATGAGTATGTGATTCATTCTTCATTTTCGGCCCCTCCCAGGAAAGCAGAATTAGCATCAAAATACAAACAACTCCAGGGCTATCCACAAAACATGCTCACATGAGTGGCCCAGGTAAACCCAGTTATTCACAAGCAAAAATAAAAACAAAACAAAAAGGTATAAAAATAAAACAAGCAACCAAATCCAAAAAAGTATGAAATTAGGATGGGTACTTGATGGAAGAAGGTAGAAGACTGCTGAATGAGAAAATGAGACTGAACAGAATTTAGTCGATAATACATGAAATTGTAGATAAATGAGTTAAATTATTAATGTTTTTATATACAGGGTCTCTTAATGTAGCCCTGCCCTGTGTGTCCTGGAACACTATTTAAAACAAAGTGACCTTGAACTTTCAGAGATTCACCTTTCTCTGCCTCTCATATTCTAGGATTAAAGGTGTGTACCACCATACCTGGCCTAAAGAATGAATTAATTTTTAAAGGGATTCTTGGGCAGATATGTGAAGAAACAGTATACCCTGGAGAATAAACATCCCAAGCAAAGGAGAATGTTCGGGAATTTGGAGGTTGGAGTGAGGACACATAGAAGATGCTTCAAAGGTTCACGTAGTATCACTACAAAGAGGTATGCAATTGTGAGCTATGACAGGGCATTATATTTTAACAAGTCAAATAAAAACTCTGTTCAAAATATCTACCTGACTTCAGGTGGAACTAAATGTGAGTGGACAGAGAAAATAGAAACCAGATGAGCACGACATCAAGTTTCAAGCATGAAAATCTTTGCACTAGCATTTGTGTCTACTATTTTTTACTAAAATTATAAAAAATATACATGAAGAAAAATATTGGTACATGTTTGAACTGTGGCTTCCCAAGGTTGTTCCAATTAGTAATAATTCACATTCTTCTATAGGCCTTTGCTCTTCCAGATGATCAGACTACTCACTGAGAATAAATACCAAAGACAATGTGCTGTCACTTTCACAGTTCGGAGAAATTAATTTCAAACCATCTAGGAAACTTCTTCACTTTCTATGCAGGCTGATGAAGGAGAAATGACACGATGGCTCTTACCCAACACTAACCTCTGCGTTCTCCAAAATCAAATGTCCAGTCAAGGTTCACCCATTTGTTGAGTATTAGCATGATTTGTATGAGGTAACTAACCACTTTCTGATTAGATTTGAGACCTGCTTTGCAGGAGTGAATTTAATGCCTCATCCTGAACCCTGATCAAAAGCTCATGGCTGACCTCAAGTAGAACCTGCTATTATTACTTTGTTAAATTATAATGCTGTCAACATGTCTTCTAAGTGTTTATGGGTACACTGGTAGATCTGAGCTGTCTTCAACATCAGTCATAGAAGTTTCTTTTTGCTATAGTAAGCAGTAAATACAGAGATGCCTAAGTCCTCAAAGTGCTGACATTAAGAAACTGAGTGTTCAGTCCTAAGAAGGACATCACTACCAAAGCCCAACTAATGCTGAGGGTCAGGAAACATCATGGAAGATGTAGAAAGGATATAAGAGACAGGGGATGGGAAAAAGTGATGGGAAATGCTGTCTCTCAGATATCATATTGCTACCACACATAAATTCACAGCAGCTGTGTTTACCTGCAGAAAACCTACAGGAGATCAAACCAGCTGACAGAACAGCGTAGATGGGGTAATTATCACAAGGCTGCATTGCTTGCTGAGAAGTTATTTGATGCCAGTTGCTGGGGGAGGCAAAATCACTGTTCTAATTTTTGAAGATGTAGCCACTGGTAGAATTTCTGATCTCCAGTGAATTATTCAATACCCACAAGCACAGCATCAACACTAATTCAACTTAGTGAGTTATTTAAACAAAAATGAAAGCTAAAATGTTGAGAAAGCCTACAAGAATAATTTGAATGGGGAAGGAGATTAACATATAATTATATGTCATATTAAAATGTGAAAGCCTCAAAAACAAAGAAAAAATAGAAAGTATCTCTGGCTTTCTACCATCTTCTTCACAACCAATTCTGAATTCCCAGATTCTCAGTTGTTTTATCTGTCATCTGTCTTCCATTCAAACAATGAATGAATATGGCAAATTTATTCCTCAAAATGTATTTTGTCACACTGCTGTAATCTTCGTGGAAAGAGTACTTATATTTGAAGGGAGGAGGCAGGAAGACACTCTCTAATATTGATATTTATGTGTAGAAATTGTACTATGCCTGCAAACCCCCTTATGCCACTCCACATGGATGTCCATTATTTGCAATGTTACAATAGAATGAATATATGCCCTTGGACTATTTAAATATAATTTAGTTTTATTCAAGCTTTGACTTTATGTTTTAAAATACTTGAGGGTGAGCAATGAGACTATGAGTAAAATACCTGTATGTGTTATCTTTAATTTACCAGATGGATTTGATACTTCAGGGTGGGCATTATTCAGATCTCCTCAATGATGTCAGATGGTTTCTACATGCTATATACCAAAGCACAATGGTATGAACTAGCAAGCAGAGCAAATGCTTTCCTTTCCAATTAATATTATTTGGCTGCCTGAAGTGTCTAATTATTCTGTTCATTTATAATATTGTAAAAGCAAATTTTAATATTAATCATGTTAGCATATACTTTCTGGGAAGTTTTCTCCCCTTGGAAGTAAATCAATGAATGTTCCAATACTATTGCTTTGTAAATACTTTGTAAATACTTTTATCAAAAAGTATCTAAAAGGAGCTCGAAAGTAGAGGCCTGATTTTTCCACTAAAACTACCATGTTTAGCATTGACAAATATCTAGTTATTATGGATGAATGGGTTCACATTTGATTACCTGCTAAATATCTCAGAGATGAAGGGAAATTAAAAGATAAGTTCAAATCACCTATAGATATTTATCTATTAAGATATTGTTATGAAGTTCATTCATTTGTATAAATAAAAATATAATTTTAGCTGGGTATGGTGGGACACACATTTACTCACAACCTTTAAGAGCAGAAAGCACAAACAAAGACAGTAGTTTTGGAGCCATCCTGCACTACAGCCTGAGACCTTGTGTCCAAAAGAGTATGTACAATTGCAGGATACAAACCAGGGTACACTGCTCATAAAGAACATTATTCACAGTGTCCATGACATTTCCTAACACTACATCCTTCATGACTACCAATTAAGTGATGTTTGGATTTCATAATTGCCTCTCCACAATTTATGCTATCATCAACTGTCTCCCCTGTAAGTTTGGTTGGAAAACTTGAAAGCAAATAATTGGCAAAGAATTCCAGGTGATAGCTTATCCTGCAATCAAGATTATCTTTGTAAAAAAACAATAGATAAATAGCCTTTGTGTTTTTAAGAGAAGCACAAATGGACATATTTGATGCATAGAGGAAATTTCTGCTGTTTTAATTTAATTTGTAGATGGAAACCACCCCAGATATTACGATTTAGTCCATGCTTCCTGCTTCTGGTAGATGGATCTACACTGAGTACATTTACAGGAATCGCCATTTTTTTGTTCATATTAAGTCTTTACTAAACCAGTTCCTTTGAATTATTTTTATAGCAATAGAATACTGAGCACCATCTTCCTCGTGATTCTTCTTCAACAAACAATATTTTGTTGTATATTAAGAATATTTATTTTTTATGTATATGAGTTCTTTACCTGCATGTATTCTATCATGGATGTTTGATGCCCACAGAAGCCAGAAGAGAGTATCAAAGTCTGGAGAACTGGAGTTACAGATGGTTATGAGTTGCAATGTGGGTGTTTGGAATCTAACCAGGGTCTTCTGAAATAGCAATAAATGCTCTTAACAACTGGGCTATCTCTCTAACCCACAGGCTTTGCTTTTTACAATATATTTAAATCTCAGTCAATATGATGTAGTTGCATGGATGAAAGATATCTGAATAGTAGAGTGATTGAACTTCCTATGGTCACTGGGAAACTCAGTGTGGTAGGCTTCATGATTTACAAAACATTTTCCACTTCATTTTTGTTTCAAACATAGTTTCAATGTAAATAATGGATTGCTAATACCAGGACCACAGCAAGTGTGATTTGCAGTTCAAGAAGAATCTAGACACAAATGTGTTTGTGTGGTTCTGTGCACAGCCCTAAGTTACAGATTAGCAGATTTGAAAGTGCACCCATTTATATTTCAGCCACTGATATATCAGCAAGAGAAAGTGCCAGAGAGGTATGTAAGAAATGTACACCCACCATCTCAAACAGCTTCTCTCTGAACCAGATCAATGACTGTAGACTCTTCCCAGCAAATCATGGACCAATAAAACTTGTCAGAGTATAGGCATAATGAAAAATATATTTGAGAAAGAGTCACATATACTTACATGAAAGAAAGGATGGCATAAACTGTCTCTACATCATAAATGATGCCAGAATAGTACCTGAAAAGTCCTTTTAAAGGATCTGTGTTGAGTTGGCAGTAATTTTGAAATGACTCAGTTCTTAGAATTGCTTATAATGCTAAATACAGGAGACATTACATCGTTGTCTACATTTTTTCATAGGAGTGTTATATATCCTGTTTGGATGTTTGGATGGCTAGAAGTCCTGCTATTATTTATTCGTTCCAACATAAATTATTCTTATTCCCTTCAAGTGAACTCAAGGCACGTAAACTCTGGTTTTCACGAGCCAGGGCATGCTTTCTTTTAGAGAGATGTAAATTTCATCTCATTCCTTGAAAATTGAAAACTGAAATAGCCAATGGTCTCAGTGTCTGCAATCAATACCTACTTCAATCACTCTTTGAGATTGTTTGACTCCAGTGTGAGTAGCAGGTCTGGGGAGTATTAACCACTTGAATTTCCCTCCTTTCTTTCTTTCTTTCTTTCTTTCTTCCTTCCTTCTTTTCTTCTTTTCTTTCTTTTTTTCTTTTCTTTCTGTTTTTGCTATCAAATCTGAACCCAAGATGAGCTATAGCAGAAAGTTGCCTTTACTATGAGGGTCTAAATAGGACTGGTTTGTTTTATTTATTTTTAGAGCCAAAGCCAATTCTAGATGATGGATTGTGTCAGTTTGACAGCACCAAAGACTGAAATTCTTCATTCTTTCCAAGGTTTATCAGGGCAATAACTGCAATTGCTTTTACAGTGTGCCAATGAAATGCCTTAACTCTTCTCAGAATGAGCTGATTCTCACAACCTGGTATCAGAATCATGATCTGTTCTGACAATTCCTTTTCTCCCAATAGCCTCAATAAGTGTGAGAATAGGTGCAATAAAAGAGGTATTTTTAATTTTAAGAGATTTTTTTCAGTTGGAGCTGAATAAGCCTTCTGATTGAATTTATTCAGGTCAGCAACTTACTAAAGGATAAAGATCTTTTGGATTTGGCCCCAACAATGACTGTGTTATTGGCCCAGTCTCAGCTGTGGTTCGGATTGATTGACTTAAATTTTGCCAGATTGAAGGAAACTTTGGGAACGTTTATACTTACATGAATACCTTTCTGCTTTTGCAGTAACTTGGCACTATAATTGGCAACAGTAATCACAAAGACCCAGGAAATAGATATTTCTTGGCCACGGGGGGATAATTGGGCAATCTTTCGAAAGGTTGTGTTCTTCCAAACATTACCATGTGGGTAATAGTGACTTCCTGGTGCTACGTTACAGTAAGGTTGCAAATTAGAATCCTTCTCTCTGAAGTCACTTCTTTCCTTCTTACCCCTTCTCATAAGTAACAAATTTACAACAGTTAAGAATTCTCACTGAAAAGATTGTAGAAACTCAGTACAAAGATGGGTCACAATCAAACTCTCACTCTTTCTCAAACACCTTTTGTTTTAACAGTTAAAATATTATGGGTTTTATTTAAAAGAAAGTTGCTCATCGTATATAAAATGAAATGCTCCCTATCAATCGTAGTAGGAAAGTTTGAGGAACCACTATAAGAATAAATGTTTGTGGGGTAATGATGTTATTAGATTTGCAAAATGACCACCATAAGACAATTACATCACAGTGGAAATGGAAAGAGAACGTGTTTAAAGTAGTATGGAATGTAACTAGAAATACAAAAACTAAACATACAGTAATGTTTTCATCCAATATTAACCATTGATTTGAAAATATATTTCTTCACTTCAAAAGGAATCTTTGGATAAACACATGAAAACACCCAATGCTGTTGGAATTCAGATTTAAAAAGAATTATGAAATACAAAGTATGTAAATTTAATTAAAAAGTATATTTTCAAAATAGACTTGTTGAAAAACAACACACGTGAATAAGTCTGCTCTTCATAGGAAGTAGCTGAAGAAGCAATTGTCTGATTGAGGCTATTTCATTTTTCAGGGGCATAAGGCATACTTTGCCATTGTCTTAACGAGTATCATTGTTTTTCCTACAAACTTTTACAAAGTGAAAACTGAATGATTATTGAGATGATGTCTATCCTTGTGAAAAAATAAAATAATTCATACCAAACTATATTGGGTAAAGGCTATTTCTTCTCTCAGAGAATTCAATATTAATGTTAAGATTTGCTACAAATCACTTAATAGGAGACTTAAGAAACCTCTTTCATGATTTGATGCAATGAAGAAAGATTGAGAAATTACTTCATAGTCACACATAATTGTATGTATCATTTATTTTATCCTTGATCAAAAAATGGATAACTAGCTCCATTCTGAACCTCACTTACTTTGTGACATTGACCCTTTCTTTTCCCATTTTTCAGAGTTAACCTTACTTTTCTAATGTATGAAAACAATATCTATCTTACAGAGATGGTCTAAATATTTATTAAAATATCATATTTGTCAAGCATTAGGTTCCTCCACAGGGTGGTCATTGCCAATGCTTAAGACCCAGAAAATGACAAATCACTTGCCAAAGACTTTAAAGATTCAAGTGCATAAATTTAGCATCGATATCTACTGCCCTATTATTTTTTCTGTTATATATATATATATATATATATATATATATATCATAAGATTATATTGATAACACCTGAATGTCTATGAGAATCTTTAAGTACATTGAATTTATATTTATCAAAGCCAGTATCATATATATGTGTGAGAGACAAAGAAATACACTGAAGTAAGTAAGAAGATACAATGAAGTATATCTTCTAGGTCTCTATATAATGATAAAATGGGGGTCTTAAGTCATAACCTAGTATATGTGGCCATATTTCCTGCTACATTCAATACTTTAAGGGAAAGGTTTGCTGAGCAATTGCCATAAAGGGATTTATACTGTCCAGAAAATACATTTCACAGTTTGTAGGATAGAGGTTGACACGTCGTTTACTCTCTAAGTTTTGATTCATCCTGTAATTTTTCTTAGACATATATACACTAAATAGCCCATTCTGGATTCAAACTTACAGTGATTCTCCTGCCTTGGACTCTGGAGAGTGTTGGGGTTGCAAACATTTACCAGGCTCATAATGTGTTTTATATATGTTGTTATACCTGCCCTTTATTTCCCTTTTGAGGTAAGGGCTGGTAAATATGGAATCTGGGAGGAGGAGAGAAAGAAAATATAGCCAGCACATAACAATATGCATAGTTGTCTCAATATCCTACTGGATATGATTTCACCTCAGGTCAAATTATGTTTAAATTAAGTACTGTAATATCAGTAACATGTGTTACATAGTAAAAGCTGTCTACTGCTCTTTGTGAAATGGGACTAGAAATCTGTAAGCGACATTTGAGTGTGATCTTTCTTGGTCCCAGTTGTATATTGCCAGTAGAAGAACCTGGAAAGTCTGAAGAGAAAAGACCCACTCTCTGTCAGCTAGCTGTCTTGTCCCACTGGTTCCAGCAACAACTTATGACACTTTAGTGTGTATAGTTCACTCTAATAATAGGCCTTCCTAGTAAGCCTTCAATTCAAGAATGATAATTTTTTAGACTCATTTACCAAGTACTTGAGCTAATAACATAATGGCAAAAGCTTTTGTCTTTCTCTCTAACTTCAACTCTGTCAGAAATCTCAAGAGCTATCAAACTATCTCTTAGCTCTATCTCAAGAATCCTAAATAAATTGGCTAATTTTTTGTGATTACTGGAGGGTACTCAAATAATTAAAATAAATTTTGTCTCAACATGAGTCATGAAACATGAGATACTACGTGCAGCCCTGCTTAAAGATGGCCAAATAAAATATTACTTAATGAAGTAACTTAGAATTGTAATTTTCAAAAAAAAAAATTCTTTTGAAAGCTTCTATGGAGTGAGCCATTTTCTTTCATGGATGTAGCACGTAGCATCAAGAATGGCAGAAACCTAAACCAATGGACTACTCACATCTTTATTCATCAAAGACTTTGGTGTTTGCTTCTTTTCTATTTTCTTGTTTTCAACAAAGCTATAACGAGTTTTATGTGACATTTATTAGGATTAATAGCATTTTATATGTGTATATATAAGTATATATATAATACATATGTATGTAAATATATATATATATAATATAGAAGTATAGACATTTTAATTCTCTCCTAAATTGTTCTTTTAGATGCTCAACACTAGTGAAAGAAAATATTTTCAGCTCTCTATTATTTCATAATCAGAATAGATACTTAAATATCTTAAAATTTTATGTTAAGGATTTTGATTCTTCTTTAAAAGCTAGAAAAATAACTTAATAAACTCCAATATGTCCAGCATCATGGTAACTTTATATGACAATTTGTCTGGGTTATAATAACCAGACTGTGGTCAAATATTATTCTAGATGTTTCTGTAGGGTGTTTTGGGGGAGAGGTTAACACCTAAAACACTTTGAGAAAAATGGAACTCTCCATGCCATGCCCTCATCAGTTAAGTGGAAGAACTGAAAAGAATAGAAACCTCATCTGCCTTGGACATAGGGAATTCTTGGAGATATGTTAGACTTCAGCTGAAACATTGGCCTGTCAGTGTTTTTTGTTTAACTTACCAGCCTTTCCATAATCATGAAAGCCAATATTTAACTCTCTCTCTCTCTCTCTCTCTCTCTCTCTCTCTCTCTCTCTCTCTCTCTCTCGTGTGTGTGTGTGTGTGTGTGTGTGTGTGTGTGTGTGTACCACACACGCAAGATTGGGAAATTTCTAGATTATTTTAAGTGTAATAATTTCTATTAAATATATGTATTGTCACTGACCTCTAAAATGGTATTTCCCACATATTAAAACATCAGAGTTGATGTCAGCACTCAGGAAGCTTGTGAGTTATAACCTAACCTGAGCTCTAAAATACAACCCTGTCAAAGACCAGTGAAATGAAAGGAGGGAAACATGGCCTGGAGAGATGGCTCAGTGGTTAAGAGCACTGACTGCTCTTCCAAAGGTCCTGAGTTCAATTTCCAGCAAGCACATGGTGACTCACAACCATCTTTAATAGGATCTGATGCCCTCTTCTCATGTGTATGAGGACAGCTACAGTGTACTCATATAAATAAAATAGATCTATAAAAATAAAGAAAAGAAAGGAGGGAAACACTATTGTTGCAATTAACAAACTCAATATCACTTAGTACCATTTTGTACATGCCCCACCTTCAAGTATGCCCTCAAAAAGGCCTTATTTGAACAACCCAATTTACAATCCTGTGTCACAGTGAGATGGTGTGAACATTAAACTCTTAAGAGAGTGACAAGCAGACCACTCCTTTGCAAAGCCACAGTCTTCTCTTTGTGATAAGTAACATTTTGACCTCCTGTGAATATTGTAAAAATCTTTCTTTTAATAATTTTTGTAGGTACATCTATGTTTATTTACTTAAATAGCAAACTATATTATTGACAGCTTATACAAGTCAATTACAAATATCCATACTTTTGGATGAAATAATATTTTCATACAAATCTAACATTAATGCCCAAAGGATTACTCACTGGTTTTTCTTTTAATGTCATCAAAATAAACCCAGCAATAAAAATCCTCCAAATAGATGATCAATAAAGAGTGATAATATAAAGCATTATACAAATCTTATCCAAAATAGCATTAAAATTACTTGATAGACTAATACATAGCATATGTCCTATGTAGTGTGCTACAAAGCTTGCTATTGACAACATGTTATAAAGTTGGCATAAGCCAGGAAGGAAGAAATATGGAATTGGGCAGATGCAAAATAATTCATTGTAAAAGTAGAAATTTTTAAAACTTTTCTACAGTAACCTGAATTGCTATCAGTTCTTCATTAATGAGGTTTCTCCTATAAATAAGAAAGATATCTGAGAATATTTCCCATCTAAGAAGGATATAGGATGAGGAACTCCAAAATGGATATGAGGGGTTTTTTTTAATTGTCTTTAATCATTTTTACAGTCCAGTCATTATCCCCTCCAGGTCTACCCTCTGACAGTTCCTCAACTCATACCTCCTTCCCCATCTCCAAGAGGATGTCTCCAAGCATCCATCCCATCCTGACACGCCTTCCCACTCCCTGGGGCCTCAAGTCTTTCTAGGGTTAGGCATGTCTTCTCTCACTGAGGCTAGACCAGGCAGTCCTCTGCTGTATATGTGTTGGGGGCCAGCTAGTGAATGCTGCTTGGTTGATGGCTCAGTGTCTGAGAGATCTCAGGGGTCTGGGTTAGTTGAGACTGCTGGTCTTCCTATGGGGTCACCCTCCTCCTCAGCTTCTTCCAGCCTTTCTCTAATTAAGCTACAGGAGTCTTTTAATAATTTTTATTATCCACCGTTAATTATTTTCTGAGTCCATTATTTTATTCACACAAAAATAAGGGAAAAAATTAGGAAAACATCTAGTGTAGTTTTTGTAGATTTTTTTTTATGAGCCTGTTTTGCTCTCTACTTTTTCTCTCATCTGTTGAATTTTTAACAGACTAACATGGAATTTGGGGCTGTCAAGACTGGAGAATTAATTATGGTGGAATGAAGAGAAGCTGCTTCCAGAGTTGTCCAGTATAGGATAAGGAATTTCGAAAAGATTAGTAATAGGATTATCAGTGTCCAGAAGCCTGAACTCCCATGTCACTTTTTAAAAATTACTTAGGATTATGATAAAATGAAGAATAAATAATGGATTAAATTTGCTTGGCATTGCAAACCAAAAGCTAGTGACTTATTTAAAAGAACTTTATCAAATGCCATTTAGAGTATGTAATGAGCTAACTCTGTGCCTTTGTTACTTCTTGCCATCTATTTTTGTAAGGTGTCATAAAAATCAATCTCTTCATCCTCCAGTTTGTTTTTCATATACACTTACAATCACAGGGTTAAAATCAATGTGGTTTTGACTTCTGGCATGAGATTGTTAGCCGATGTACATCATCTGTGTATGTAAATTTACTTTCAACTTGACTGAGTCTGTAAAGACAGAACACACTCTAAGCATGCATGGAAAAGATATCAAACTTAAGTGATATGGGGAACTAAGAAATTTACATCCTGAGAGGAACCAAAGATGCTGATGCAATACTGGACACAAGCCAGTCCGGAGACTTTGGTCTGTGCTAGTACATCCTAGAGGTTTAACTAAGATCCCAAAAGACTTTTGAACTCAGAATACTTATTCAAACTCATCGTGAACCCTTTGAGGTTGACTCATTGCTAATATATTTCCATTTTAGGGTAGGATTTCCCACTGACACTAACCAACACAACCTCTATGTGGATAAGTGGGAAAGGAAGTTCAAAATCACCACACTCTTGTCAAATGACCTATTTATTGTTTTTACTTAATTCCTCAGACATGCTTTGTGGGTTTATTATTATCATTATTATTATTATTAGATTTTTAAGTTCTATTTTCCACACAATGACCTTAATCTCAGTAGGAAAAAAAAGTCCTCAACAACAGGGACAGATGTGAAAAGAATGAGCTCACTAATTAGTTTCATATTGGGAAAATAAATAGTGTAAAAAGTAGCTTACCTTATTGTTTATTTCCTAAGGAACGGTGTGGAAAATGTCCACTTAGGACGTAATTACAATAAAATAAACAAGACTCAATTTGTGTGCTTTGGTTGACAGATTTTCTAAGAGAAGAGCTGTTCCACATTAAAATAAGAACCTGTCTTCATATGAATGGTTGTTATCTGTTGATCTATTTATTTGTCTCTGTAGTCTGAGAAAGGTTCAGCAGTGAATAAATGATTCCCTTAAATCCAGGTGGTGAGCAACAACGTGCTCCTGGAAATATTCCAGGGTTTACTGTGCATGCCAGCCCCGATGGAAACAAGCATATGAGACAGCCTCTGCTAATGATAGGGCTCTGCAGATTCTAAGGAAGTGTCTCCTACACCAGTATTTTCCTGGTGTTCTGTTTTAATAATGTATTTGACTCACCTGCTCTAAAAATGTCATGTTGCTGTCTTTATAAGAATTTTTTGCTTCAAATTTTGTTTTCCCTGCCTTACCAAATGCTTACTTGTCTAGGCTAAATAGTTGTATGTCATATAGCAAAATGAAAAATACATATGAGTAATACTAGTAAAATTTAAATACTGCCTATAAACCTATGTTGCATCTCATTTTACATTTCTACTTCTTACTGAAAGAGTCCAACACTCTGAATAAACTTTACATAGAAAGTTAGTCAGTATCATTACACAGTTAAGTGTTACTTCTCAGTTTGGCCTGGACCCAGTCAAAAAGAAGACAACACACAATCAACCTGACCCAGGGAGGGAAAAACACAGAATTCCCTCTCACACTTCCCAATAATCAACACAGTTTGTCATCTAACTTGGAGCATCTTCAGGAATAATCATTGCTTAGAAACAGCATCCTTTATTATGTCACCTCAATCAGAGAAGAGGGAAAAGAAAATGAAATTGAGAGGAACAGTGAGAAAAGGGAGTGCTTGCAACAGGAGGAGCATGGGCAGTAGAAAGGTGTAACAGTGGGTCTTTAGTGTTCTTTGTCTCTTACAATGTTCTGGGGCCATTTTAACACGAGGCACATCCAAGTAACTGTGCAGAGCTGAGAGTCTTATAGAGACAATTGTTTTATAAGTGGCTTCTCAAAACTTAAATTCAATAAACTTATTAAATGTATTGCCAAGATTATCAACTACTTGTGATATTGATTTGATGTCTTTATTTTTAGCACAGTAATTTAAGAAAATCAGTCACATCGTTGAACCAATCTATAATCCTGAGCCACTGAAGAACTTGGGGACTTTAATTTTCTTTTTCTTAAGCTCATTTTCCAAAGCAGTGTATATTATGTTTGTCTGGTTTCATCCACTTTATTACAGATAGCCACTTCACTGGTTAAAGGAAGTCTTTTGGTTGTCTTCTGAAAGCTTTGCCTTTCTTTCTAAGTCAGTTTACAAGATTAAATAAATGATAACCAATCAATTTTCAAATTGCTGAGTCAGGCAGGCATTCCTGATCGCTTCTGTGTTTGTCTTTTTGTAAGGCTCTGAAATAAAAGAAAAATGTGTGTGATTGATTATCTGGTGTGATATTAAACTGCCCAAGAGGATGCAATTCATGGTAAATGAAAACAGACATTAATTATATAATCCTCAGAGATTTGAACGATGGATAATGCAACCATTTGTATCATCTATATTCACAGCACTATTTCTCATTTCATAGCAAATATTTTGAAGTCTTTGTTATTTGTCTACCAAAAGATAAAGTTTTCTTTCCTCACAATGGAAAGTAGATGGATCTGAGTGAATAAAATAAAACAGAGTTGTGACTGTGTGACTGTCTTAATTAGGGTTTTACTGCTGTGAACAGACTACATGACCAAGGCACGTCTTATAAAGGACAACATTTAATTAGGGCTGGCTTACAGGTTCAGAGGTTCAGTCCATTATCATCAAGGCAGGAACACAGAACCATCCAGGCAGGCATGGTGCAAGAGGAGCTGAGAGTTCTACATCTTCATCTGAAGGCTGCTAGCAGAATACTGGCCAGGCAGCTAGGATGAAGGTCTTGTAGCCCACACGCACAGTGGCACACCTACTCCAACAGGGCCATACCTTCTAATCATGCCACTCCCCGGGCCTAGCATATACAAACAGTCACATTCCACTCCCTGGTCCCTATAGGCTTGTCCAAACATAAGAGTCTATGGGGGCCATAACTAAACATGGCATAATAAAAAATACATTTAGTACAACTCCTTTGCATAACCCCTTCAGTCCTAGGCCATCAACTACAACTGAGGCTGCACTTTCACTAATGGCTATCCATAGCCTCTCACAGTGCCAAGCCTCAGCTCCTCTTCATGACCCCTTCATGTCTTCAAAACCAGTACCCCCTGGGTGACTCTTAC
Organism: Rhynchomys soricoides; assembly: GCA_019843965.1. Classification (NCBI taxonomy): domain Eukaryota; kingdom Metazoa; phylum Chordata; class Mammalia; order Rodentia; family Muridae; genus Rhynchomys; species Rhynchomys soricoides. The sequence continues at coordinate 3,280,733 of JADRCH010000150.1, read as the reverse complement.
ACACTACCAAGTACAGGTGCTGTAGGAGGTACAACTTTGGCTATCCCTGGAACACAGCTTCTTTGTGGTCTCAGAAAGCACTTCCCAGAAGATTTCACCTCAGTGATGCTGCTCTCCTAATCACCATTAATTTCTTATCTGAGGCTAACCAGCATCAATTGGAACATAATAGTCTCCTTCTCCTCTTGACTATAATGCCAGAGCCACATGACTGAAGCTGCCAAGTTCTGCAGCTTTTAGGAGCTGGAACATGGCCCCCTTGCTCTATTACATTATCACTAGTTTTTTGTTTGCCAACTCCTTCACTGCTTAAGCTTTGTTGTTCTGGATCTTGATCTGCAGATTGACCTTGAACCAAGAGATCTGCATACCTGTCTTCTGGAATTAAAGGTGTGTACCCCCATGCCTGGATTTAAGCTTTTCTTTACCTAGAACTTGCTCTGTCTCACGCTGGCCTTGAACTCAGAGATCTGTTTGGCTTTATCTCCTGGGATTACAAGTGTGTTCACCATGCCTGGATCTAATATCTGGGTAGAAGCGTGCCCCACAGGTCTACTCTCTTAATCTGCTACCTCCTAAAACACAGGAGTCGGCTCCATTTCTCTTCTTGGTGTTTCTTTAATACTTGAACCATATATTTTATATTTTTCATTTTTTAGCTTGCTACACTTGTTTCCGGTCATCAAAAGACTTAACCAGATAACAAATTCTATGATGGGCGTTTCTGAGACTTCTTTTGTCAGTGCAATTAATCTGATTCTCTTCACCTTAGCTTCAGGCAGACTCTTCAGACAAGGAAAAAAAGCAGCCACATTCTTCACTAAAATACCACAAAAATAGTCTTTATGCCACATACTGAACTCTTCTCTTCTGAAACCTCTAGGGTCAGGCTTCCACAGTTCAAATCATGCTCAGCAACAAGTCTTCCATATTCCTACTAGAATGGCCCAATAAGCCTCATTTAAAGCATCCCACTGCTTTCCAAATCCAAAGTCCCAGAATCCACATTCTTCCAAATAAGAGCAAGGTCAGGCCTATCACAGCAATACCCTAAGCCCTGGTACCATTTTCTGTCTTAGTCAGGATTTCTATTCCTGCACAAACAACATTGCTGTTCATCACCAAAGAAAGTCAGGACCAAAAATCAAGCAAGCCAGTAAGTAACATCCCTCCATGACCTTTATATCAACTCCTGCTTCCAGACGTGCTTGAGTTCTAATCCTGACTTCCTTGGGTGATGAACAGCAATGTGGAAGAGTAACCTGAATAAACCATTTCCTCCCCAACTTGCTTCTTGGCCATGATGTTTGTGCAGGAATAGAAACCCTGACTAAGACAGTGATTTTGGAAACTAAATCATGTGTGGAATGAATGGTCTCTGTCTTTTTCTTTGGAAGACTATTTCCCCCATTTGTAGTTTTGTGTAAGATAGAAGCAAGATTGGCTCATATATGTTAACATATCATTGGCTATTATCCTTGTTCAGCTTATGTTTAAGCTTTACAGGTGTAGTTTCTGATATTACTAGCAGACAGTCTCACAGAAATCTCCCTGATCCTCTGACTCTCACAGTCCTTTTGTCTCCTCTTACACAATGATTCCTGATCCTTAGGTACAGGAGTTGTATTGTAGATGTACCCATTGGGTCTGGGATCCATAGTTACTTTTTTACTGCTATTAAACACCATGACCAAGACAACTTATAGAAGAAAGTTTGTTTGCACTTCAGTTACAGAAGAGTGCCTCATAGCAAAGAATCATGGCAGCAGGAAGCAGACATTTTTCAACTCAGTTTCAGATAGAAATGAGAAAAATGTTATTGGAAACGTATAAAAGGATACTCTTTCTTAGAAAGAAGCAAGAACTTGGCTAAATTGTGCTCTTGTGATGCGGGGAAAACTGAATTTGTAAAGATTTCCCATGTCTAGCAAGAGCTATTTCTAAGTCAAATATTGAGGAAACAGTTGGATTTCCCCTGTTATTCAAAAGACAGTGCAAAAGGAAATAAGAGTTTTTTTTACATTAACAGGAGCTAGGATTTGAAGATTTGAAAATTATTCAGCACATAAATATTGAAAAAAAACTGAAAATCAAGTCCTGTAAAAATATCATGAAAGTGGCCAGAAAATGATTGCATTGACAGATTAGTCATGAAGTTAGCCAGTCAGCTCAGATGAAACTAATAATAATAATAACAACAACAACAACAACAACAGGCAGTACCAGAAGAAACACTGCCTTTGGTGAGAACAGTACAGAGAAAACTAGATGGAATAAAGGAAAGCTCTCAGACTTCCAGATTTTTCTGTAGTAGACAATGGTGTTATCCTTAAGAGAAAGGAGGACTATCTCTGAAGGCAATATACCCCATCCTGTCCATACACAGCAGGCCCAGGGTCTGTGCTGTTTCCTCCTGGATTAAGTTAAGCCTTTAACCAACTAACCTACATTTCATGCCTCAGAAAGTATAACTGTAAATAAAGTGAATCACTGTACTATGTAAGTTGTTACACACATTGTTTCTTGTTAAGCATTGTCTGTATTTACCTAAAGAGAATGAGAAAATAAACACATAAACATTTATTTAAAAAAAAAGAGCATAGGACAGGTGGCCATTGACTCCTGCCTCAGGACAAGGCCGTTCTTCAGAATCACAGAGCCAAGCTGCTGTCAAGATGACACTGCCACCCAGTGGTCCCAGTGTCTGAGCCTGGTCTTTCTAATTCTGAACTTGCTCAAGAGCCAGATCTCTTTTCTTTTCCTTCTGATTTGCCCATCTTCAAAGAAAAATGTCTGTACTATGCCTGTCTCACCATTATATTTTTAGAAGCACATAATTTGTCTGGTCTCACAGGTTCATATCCGTATTACATTACAGAGGACATGAATATTAGCAGCCAGAGAGTGGAAAATTAAGGACTGAATTGTGTCACCCTAAAATTCTTATTTGAATCCCTAATATTGAAAGTGACTTTATCCAGGAACAGGATATCTGAAGAGATGGAACTAAATGAGGTCATAAATGTTGAGCCCTGTTCATGATTAAACTTGATTAGCAATTTGATTGACCTAAGAAAAATCCTAGAATATTAGGAGTGTACACTTGAGCATGTAGTCCCAGAGACCTGTCCTGAACATGGGCTTTGCAAGCCAGCAGGCATGGCATCCTGATGGGAGAAAAGAGAAGAAGTCTTCTAAGACATAGAAGCTATTTGTATTCTTTGTCCTTACCATAAGGTAAGCAACTTCCCTAGTCCACGTCCTTCCTCCATAAGAGCATACTTTGTTATAGCCTCACTGACGTCTCTAAAACTAAGTCAACGCCATCCTTTCCCCTTTTAAACCATTCCTCTCGGTATTGGTCACAGAAACAGGACATTAGCATGGCCATGATTCAAGAGAATTGGTTACTTTAGGCAAGGGAAGAACCTTTGGTACATGCAGAGCGGAAAGGTCACAGGAGGAAAAGGAGCATTAAATTTCAGCTACATATACCTTTAGGTTTATCGATCACTCTTTCCCTGCTGCAGATTTTGGCATCTGACTGGAAGCTGCATTGTTAGTGTGTGCACATTTGGAATTCATTCGCAGCCTTGCTAGAGCACCCACTTGAATGATTTAGGGAACTTCATTCTTTATCCTGGTCTTCCTTCTGAAGGAATTTTCTAATAACCAACAACTGAACCAACTTTTAAATATAAACAGTTAGTAGTTCATCTTTTCCTCTCTGGTTACATGGGAGCCACTATGTGGGATTGAACCTGGGTCCTCTGAAAAAGCAGCCAGTGCTCTTAAGAACTGAGCCATCCCTCCAACCCTGAGAGCTTCTCAACTATATAAATTTTGTTTTATTGTTTGGTTGGTTTTGTTTTTAATTGAGCATTGTGTTATATATGGTTCTCTATAAGAAAACAGAGAAATGGGGGCTATAAAACAGGATCTACTACTCAAAGAAACTATTCACTTATAGATTAGTTTCTGAATAGTCCAACATAGTCATCTTTCCATTTGTAAAGTCTGAGAACCTGATAGCTGACTCAGTAATACCAACTACCCCTCAAGGCCTGGAGGTTTTCTGGGAAGGTGATGCTCTTTGGTGTACACTGAAAGGCTGGGGAAGCTGAAGTCTGCTGTTAGTGGAGGGTAACAGCAGCAGCACTCTCACCACCAAGGAGTGAAATCAGACAGGAAACATTGATTTTTACCTTAGACCTTTTCATGTAGGAGCAACCCATTGGAAGGTGCTACCCATTCTGAAGGATATTTTCTTCTCACTTACCCTTTCAAGAAATGCCCTCACAGATCACCCAGGTGACTGCCTCATAGTTGATTCCACATCTTTCTAGGTTGGCAATCAAGATTAAACATCATAGACAAGGTCTTGGTTCACAACCCAGGCTGGTTCTCCAATCACAATCTTGCCCACACTGGCCTAGAACTTCCAATCATCTTCTCTCTGTCTTGCAAATGCTGAGATGCCAGGCATTCACACCATGCCTGACTAATTATGTGATTTTAAAAATATTTCAGCCACAATATACTTATTTGAACGTTAATAAAATAGGAGTTTTAAATTTGAAGAGACCTTAGAGATCATAAATTCCAAATCCATTACTTTAGAATGAGTAGAAGATGAGACATCTGTTCATCATTTGACTGTTAACTAGTTTGCCAAATTGGTGTTAGCATTTATATCTAATGACTTATAGTATTGATGAAAGTATATTACAACAGAAAATCACATCACAATTAGAAAAATATTTCAAACAAGCATCATTTTAATTAATGTATATCCACTGGACTAAACATTTGGTTTCCTTAGTCCATTCTAAGGAATATGAATATGTATGAGAATCAGTGAACTTTTCCACTAGCTGGATGCTTTGTACATGACTAGAACAGCTTACTTCTTTAAGAGATCAATGCTGCCATTGTACTTTGACCAAGGTGATTTTATTATATAACAATCTGTAAGTAAGCCTAACAAAGAAAGTTGCTATATTCTGAACTCACGTGTATAATTCATTGTGTCTTGGTTCTGAAGTAATTTTATTTATCTATTTAGCCTAGACTAACAGTCAATCATTCATTTATATAAAATTCCTATATTCGTACAATTGTTTCTTACACTAAACTACTTATCATAAAGATATGAAATAATTTTTGAAAGGATCCAAATTTACTGCAAAGACTAAAATGGTAAAACTTAAATACTTATTTTATTTTAGGAGCTGTTAACAAATCTGTTTTCTTGGGCGTTTTCTTCTAAATGTCTATTATATGAAAAGAGATACTTGAAAGAAAAGTGAGTGGAAATTGTAATCAGTGGGAATTAGGGTACAAACAATGAAAGAGACATTGTGTTTTGAATAGTATGTGACTGACAGGAAAACTTGTAATTTAAAAAATCAGATAGAACTTATAGAGACAAGTATGCAGAAAGAGCAGTATCCAATAGAACAGTAGTAAAACACTTCACACAACATTGGTTTATATCAATAAGAAGCATCAGGCTGTATCCTCAGGTGGTACTGATACACAAGTAAGTTCAGATTTGTGTATGTAAATATAAGAGGTGGGTATGAAGAAGACACTTCTGCTTGAACTATACAAATATTTGCCTGTGTTTCTTCTTTCTATTAAAACTAGGATTGTTAGATTCTCTGCACTTACATGATAAGCAGAATAATTATAAATCCCAGGTGTGGTTTATTTTCTCTCCTTCACTGGGAAGCATGATAATTTCCATGGCTTGTAGAGCAAAGAATATGGTTTATTATCTTTGTTTAAGCAGGCATTATTAACTGTCATCTTGATGGTGACTATAAGACCCAAGTTATCAAGAAAGAGTGTCTTATCCCGAGACCAAGTAGTCATTAGGATTAATAAGTCAATGTTTATCAAGTTTCTCTGAGATTCGCGTGTATGGTTCTGTGCTAGTGCCAAGGATTATCTCATAAGTCAAATTAGCAGAAGTGAACAGCACAGTAAAACAAAACTCATCTGCTTTTAGGAATTAGGTGATTACGTATAATTAATGGAAAGAAATAATAATGAGTAAATCCATAGTACTTGTATAATAATCAGTTAACACTTTAAAAATAATTAACTATCTTAATGACCATTTTCAACAAAATTAATGTAGTTTGCATGAGTAGCTGGTGACAATGAAAACACTAATAGGTACTCATTACAGTACTGCCAGAGGGATGGAAAGAACGTGGCAAGGGCAAACCTTCTTGTTTTTCATTAGTACACTCCTTAAGCTTGCTTTTTAATGAAGGAAACTCTCCCTCCAGAAAAGAAAGTTATAGTTGAATCTAAGTAATTTAAGTGATGAGAAAAGAATGCATGCATATGAGCTATACCATACATATGAAGGTGCAAACATGTATATGAATGTTATAAGCATACATATATTTCTAATTACTGCATTTGAATGTCACTCATTTAAAGGAGGTCATTTTTAAAATATCTCATTATCTTCCATGACAGAATCTTAGTTAATGCTATATTGCTATAAAAAAAAGACACCATGACCATAACCATGACAACTCTTATAAAAGAAAACTTTTAATTGGGGCTGGCTTACAGTTCAAAGGTTTTGCTCATTGTCATCATAGCAGGAATGCAGGCAGACATGGTGCTGGAGAGTGAGCTGAGAGTTCTACATCTAGATTGGCAGGCATGAGAGAAAGAGAGAGAGAGACTGGACCTGACTTGATCTTCTGAAACCTCAAAACCAGCCCTCAGTGACTTACTTCCTTCAACAAGGTCAAATCTATTTCAGCAAGGCCATACCTCTTAATAGTGCCACTCCCTACGAGCCTAAGAGGACCATTTTCATTTAAACCACTACGGATAAATACTATTTCCTTTGTGTATCTAGTCATTCATCAATGTATATGTATTTTTTCCTTCTAGATATATTCCAATCTTTCCATTCTACATGATCTCAGAACTATATGTCAGCCTCTCCTTGGTACATTGCTTGTTTTTATTATATACACAGTGAGAAATCCTCTTTCCTGAAACCTGATTTACTAATATGTCCAGCTTCACTCAAAAAATATCCATGGCTTTTATTTCCTTTCAGGTAATTCCCAGACAGTTAAGGATAACAGAAACTCTGATCAAAATATAACCCAGCTTGTTTCTTAAATCTTATTTCATTTTTGTAGTCTATTACTTTAAACATTCTTTGAATAGATTAAGATTTCTTATTCTGTTGGAACTAACTACTCAGATAACCGAAAATAAGATGACTAGATTCAAAGTGGGCTGTCGGCTGTTGATCTAATCATCACTGAACTCTTATTAAAAGGATTCTCTGTGGTCGGTCTTTCTCAGTTGGTCAGGTAAATAATCATTAGTCCAGGTTAGTTGACTCTTGGTTTTCCTGTGGAATTCCAGTTCCCTAGGGCCCCCCATCCTTTCCCCAACTCATACTTTTATAGATTTTATTACCCAGTTTTAGCTAAATTAAATCTCTACAAAATGATCAAGTGGCTTTAGCTAAACCAAGGACTGAATGTTACTGTAAATATTATTAAGCAAAAAGAAAAGAGAAAAAAGTCAAAACTTACCAGTGAGAAACTCACTGGTCACACTGATTCTACTCATTGCTGACACTTTATAGAATCAACAAAAATCTTATCAGGTCTGACAAGAAACTAACAAAGCAAAAAGGTACATTAAATTATCAAAAATATAAACATGAGTCTGGAAAGATAGGTCAGTCATCAAGGGCACTTGCCTTGGTTCAGTTCCAGTTCCAGGAGATACAGTGCTCTCTTCTGACTTTTTCAGGCATCCGAAATGCAAGTGGTATGAAGACATATGTGGAGGAAAACACTCATACACATAAACCAAAACAATAGGGATTTTTAAAAATATGAACATCTACATTTAGTAACAAAAACTCTAGCACCCTAAATGTATATTGTGCTTTCTCACATTAAAGATGATAAAATTTGAGGATCACTGCTACAGGCAGAAAAAAAAAAAAAAAAGAGGTGGAGATAGGCTGCCCTCATCAGCTGCAGCACTCTGGATAGAAAACCCTGGAACCTGCCTGGGTAGCACAGTAGAGCTAACTATGGTGGTGGGGTACTGGTGAGCTAGTCCATGTGCTTGAGAGAGCTGGCCTTCCCTACTCTTTGTCTGCCTTGTGGTGGCATGAGCTAAGGAGAAATAGACTCTCTCCCCACACATCCTTTGCCACCTTCAGCAAGCACTAGAACTGGTCCCTGAGGTCATAAGAACAGAAGAGCAGGCCCTGCACCTCAGCAGGGCAGCACAGTAGAGCTAGCCCTGGTGATGTAGGGGCAGGAGAGCTGGCAGGCTGACCACCTCAGCTATCACCCAGACCCAGATCCAAGGCTTTGAGTTGCCACCCCAAAACATCTACTCCATCTATAATCTGCTGAAGTGCATGAAGATGCCTCACCTGCAGATCCAAAGCTTCAGGAGCTCCATGACACAGGACAACAACAGGATATCAGAGAGGAGCCCTGGCGAGGATCCAGTGTTAAAGGTGTAGCAGAAGCCAGAGGCCTCGAACCAGACCATGACTCATTGCAATGAATGATTGCAAAAAAAAAAAAAAAAAAAAGTATGTGTGAACAGAAGAATCTGCTGTGTGAAGCACTACCCTGTGACACACTACAACTTCCACTGCAAGATGGTTATTGTTGTTGTTGTTTGTTTGTTTGTTTGTTTGTTTTTATTTTCAGTTGTGGGAGAAGGTTGCAAGGGCAGAGGGAAGATATGAAGGGATGGGGAGATGAGCGGGATTGGGTGCATGATGGGAAATTCACAAAGAATAAAAAGTTAAAAAAAAAAAAGCTAAAAAGTAAAAAGGGGCGGGGTGCCTGGTGGCCTGGTGACAGCCTAACTTTTCAGTTGCAGTGTGGTTGATACAATGGAATAATAATATGAGATCTATAGATACAGAATTATGGAGACAATGAAGCACATGAACAAGTCTCCAAAACGGCACGCTGAAGGGAACAAATTAGAGGTAAAAGTACTAAATGGTTTCATTTGGTTGAAGTTCAGATCAAATTTTTGCTATTGTTTCAGATATTGTGCATCCTTCTGCCTCAGTCTCCAGAGCAGAGAGATTTACAAATATAAATCATCAGACCTAGATGTCCTGTTGAAATTTTATCATGATATAAATTAGCCATACTTCTCAAGGGCTAAGAAACAGCATGAAGGACAATGAAAATGTCCTAAATCTTGTTTGGCATATTGTCTACACACTTAGTTCTTCATCAAAACTCACTACACTGTATACCTGAAATCTGTAATTTCACCATTCATAAAGCATACATCAATGTAAAAGGTCAAAATATATTTAATAACATCAGATGTAATCTGTATCTGAGGCTCCCATGTGACAATGTGTTGTAATTTTTATTTATGAATCTTGTCTAAAACAAAAGCTTACTAGATGAATATTGGGTCCTATTTTTCCCATTTCAATCTGCTATGCATAAACTATTTATTGTTCTGGCTCAAGACAAGTGTTGCTTAGCAAATGCAAGAGGAATGTGTTTCCTAGTTGTATGATATCCTTTTAATTAGGGAACAGTTTTCTACAGTAACTCTATGAGGAAGTGTCCTATTGTATCTAGAACAATAACAAGTAGACTTAACTAAGTTTCCGCAAACACCGTGAGTTTAAATTAGTACATTATAAATTCTGGCTTCAAATAGATGGCCATCTTCTCATCTTAAATAAACCAGTTAACCTCCCTGACACTTTCTCAAAGATTCAAGTAGATAGAAGATTCAGTACAAAAGTTAAGAGTTTTGAATGAAATACAAATAAAAAAAACCCACATCCACATCATACGATATACATCCTATGATAAGCATGCCATAAATGTTAGCTGTATTCCCGTAATCCTATAAAAAATGAGTGCATTTCTCCTATAGTCATCAAAACAATACAGCCTACTGTGTTTCTCAAACTTTAACCATGTGTGCAGATGACTAGAGACGGTCAATAATTACTCCCTCCCTGCTGCATAAAGGAGGGTTGTCAGGTGACCTACCCACTCCATCCTGTTTTTAATTTGGTGCAACTGGGAAGGTGGAAGTGTTAAATCCCACACCTTTTGAAGCTAATGCGTTGAACCTCTCTCTCTTTTAAACCTCCTAGAAACTTCCTCCCAGAGCACTGCGGGCTCAGCAGTGACTCTTTCAGGCTTTGACAATTTAATCAGACAGCTCCTTGTAGAATTGCGTTTTATGAGGGTGCAAAACTACATCAGGAGCTTCTCTGATGCACTTGCTGTTTTACTGCCCACCTTCCCTTAGGAAGGTGGTTTCAGTTCTTTCCTGCTAACTGCTTCATAACACATCCCGTTAAAAGAGCAAGAACCAGTGGGAGGAATGCCAGCAGTTTATATTTGTTCTGTTCTCGGCAAATATCTCTCGTTTGAAAAGTGAAAGAAGAGCCAGTGAATTTTATTTATAGTAATAAAATTAAATTCTAAACTGAGCTTTCTCCAGCCTCCACTCCATAAGCTATCATCTGAAACTTGCAAGTCTCTGACAAGTCCAAATGTCTGGTACCTCGGGCCCTTCACAGCTCAACCCACAGTTCTCAGAAATAATGATCCTTGAAAAGTTAGTTTTCATCAAACGACGTTTCCCATCTCCTTCATACGCACAATTCACACAAATTTAATATGTGTCATTTCCAGAAAGAAAGTGTAAAATTAGAATACAATCCTTTGATGAGACAATACAGTTGAGCAGTTTAATGTAGGACAATTTCCCCCGAATCCATCTATACCTACTGCGTTTTGTAATTTAACTAAAAAACCACTAATTTCATGAAGTTTGCTGATTTTGATAAGAAAGATGATGTTTACTTAACAGAAATGGTGTTTTTTCTTGGATACATCTCTGAAGATCCAGTAACCACAGATGAGAACCAAAGCACGCTGTCTGTTGAGGGAGAGTGGCCAGACTGTTTTTCATCTGTTCATAGTGCTCTCATGTGTGCATTTGGGAAAATCAACCTCCATTCACACCAGACTGGAGCAGCAAGAAACAGGCCAGGGTTAGCTAGAGGACTTCAGTCTAAATTCCCACTCTGGAAATCTGTTAGATACTCAAAAAAGACGAATGATTCCAAACACATCCTCTTGTTTTTAAAAACATAAATGTTAAATGGAGAAACATTTCCTGTGCCTATAGACAATACTTGGCTGTGGTTTCAAGCCTCCAAATGTGTGACTATATCCCAAGCCAAGGACCTTCAACCTATTATTTCTATAAACTTAAAATTTCCCTATTGCTTAAATCCATTCCTTTGTTTTGCTATCCTGGATTATTAACCAACATAGCTAGATCTGGGGATATAGTGTAATTGATAGAGGTCTTCACAACATACATGAATCCCAAAGTCTAATAGTCAGTGCAGAATATAATTGAGTATGTGGTCATGCAGACCCATAATCCCTAGCATCTGACAGGTGAAGGCAGGAGAATTGGACATTAGAAGTCATCCTTGGCTATTTTGAGGCTAGCCTGGGCTATATAAGTCCTTATGTTAGAAAGAAAGAATGAAGCAAAGAGAAGGAAGGAGGGAGGGAGGGAGGGTAGGAGGGAAAAGAGAGAGATCTGGAACTGATCTGAACATTCCTTCTAAGAATTAGTTTCATAGTACCAGAAGGCACCACATATGCTTTCAAAAGAGGGAGGCAACCAACAGTTCTACCCAGCTATGGTATGAGCTGCTTTAATGACCAGCGTGGCACAATAATCCTAAGGGTGTAGTAGTAGCATGGGAACCTTGGCATTAGCCAACAGCTCGCCAATACAAAGTAAGACCAGCAGAACAAGAGAAATAATCATGTCTGGTGGTGGAAACCAATGTAACTACTCAGTTCTAGTTAAGCCATGGTTATTAGAGGAGACTCTACAACCTCTAATTTACCAAAACTAGAATAATCTCCAACAACAATCCATATAAACATTTGTCCTTGTACCTAGGGATAATTATAATCATGAACTCTTATCAAAGAAACTTCTTTTTTCAACAGACAGACCACTACAGACAATCAAGATCAACCAAACTGCCGAGTCCCAATGGACACATGCACAAACCATTCCACACCTAATGCTCAGGTAATGTAGAAGGGGGAGGGGCTGAGTGATTGTAAAATCCAGAGGATCAGGAAGTTTGCTGTGAGATTGTTTCTCTTACTGATATCAGATGCCATACCCATGAAGTCTCACCAGCATGACTGCCCAAATGTTACCTGAACAATGATGACACAAAAGAGCATGCCAAGCTGGATGAAGAAAAGCCCATGAGGCCTCAGCCCTAAACAAAGAACTATAGGCAACTGAGGAAGACTGGGAGCAGAAGTGGTCTTCCCCAGGCAGAGAACATCAACTGAGTGACACATGTCAAATGGTCAGCCTTGAAAACATTCATACAAGTAACATCAACCACACTGAGCAGACCACACACATGCACAGACACATACACACACACACACAACACACACACACACACACACACACACACAAATGTACATGTGTACATACACACATGCACAATGTCAATTATTTTTAAAAGGGGGGGGGCATGAATTTGAAAGCTATTGGGGAGGGCCATAAGGGAGATTGGGAGACAGGGGGTAGAAAGAAATGTAATTGTATTGTAATCTCAAAAGATTTTTTAAAGATGAATATTTCTTAAAGCATTCAGGGTTCTGAGAACCCCATAAAGAGGAGGAAGAAACAGTGCAAGAGCCAGAGGGAATGGAGGACACCAAGGAAAGAAGGCCCTGTAAATCAACATGATCACAGCCCATGTGTATTCACAGACACTGAGGCAGCAAGCATAGGACCCGCATGGGTCTGCACTAGGTCCTCTACATAGCTACTATGGCTTCCAGTTTAGTGCGTTTATGGGACTCCTGAGTGTGCACACGATTGAGTCTCTGATTTCTGTGCCTTCTCTTGGGTTTTTTCTTCTGTTTGTCTTGTCCCACTCCAATATGTTAATTTTTGCTTTATTTTATATTTTATTTTGTTATATTTTGCTGCTGCCCCTTAGAAGCCTGTATACTTTCTAGTGAGAGGCAGATGGGGAGTGGATCTGGATGAGAGGCAAGGTTGAGAGAAACTGGGAGGAATAGCAGGAGGGAAAACCATAATCAAGATATGTTATGTGAGAAAATTTTCTATTTTCAATAAAAGTAAATCACAATTTAAAAACATTAAAAGGGCTCTATGTGATGCAATAATAACTGTCCTAGGATAATGCATTCCTCTTAGTGTGCTTGGGGTAATGTTATGATAACTTGGAGACTTGGAGACTTGGACAGTGTTCCCATCACTGACATCTTAGATCATTGTTCCTTACTCTCAGATTTCTTCTCCACTGGGAATATGTTTAAAGGGAATACAATTTAAAATAACAAAAGAAATTAATTTAGCTAAGCAGCTGACTGTGAACAGTGTATAATTGAAAGAAGAATACTAATTGCAGATAAATAAATGGTCCAGTTCATTGTGCTAAATTTCCATTTTCCTTGGACTATGCATAGGTTAAAAGGAAAATTTTTATTTTTCAAATTAAAAGTTAACAAATAGCAAGTAGAAAATGAGATTTCTCCCAAATTTATGTCAAGAACTGATTCTAGTCATTATTGATATTTCATCTTCAGAAGCAGGTATCTGGAAATAAGGAAAATCAAATGATAAAAATGATGGAAAACAACAAATAGTAGACAAAGCTCATAAACTCTTATTAGATGGTTCTGGTGTAGAGAAGATGGTATGGGGTCTAAAGCAGGGTGGAGGAGACAAACAGAGGTCACACTTCAGCATGGATAATATCATTTCTCTAATCATTTTGCTTTCTCAATCAAGTATGCCCTGACACAGCTTGCAAGAATGTCATACACTTTTCCACAATATAGGGAACACCATTTGCATTTATAATGCAAATCTAATCATATACAGTCATCAAGAGATTAATGATATTTTATTACTTAAAACTTGCATTTAGCAGCCAGCCACGTTATTGTTTGATTTCTATAAAGGGTGTGCATGGTTTTGTGATTTAACGGTAATCTTTAAGACCAAGCAGTTTGCGTATTTTAGGCATGCCTTTCTAAACTTTGCCTTCTTTCCTTGTCTCAGTCATCTGAGGATGTTGTTGAACTACAGCATTCCTTCAACCCTGTTTCTTTGTTGTCACAGTCTGGATCTGGCATGCCCCCCTCCCAGGTCTCATGTATTCAAGGTTTACCCCTTGATGCAATGATTCTTAAAAGTAGTGACTTGGGAAACTAATTGAATCGTTAAAGCTTTAATCAGTAGTTTGATTGAAAATAGTTTTAAGATGCTCATATTTGTAAGTTTATGGGCACCATGTACATGTATACCATGTCATGGCCAGAAAACGGGATCTCATCCCTTGGAAGTGAAGCTACATGCAGGTTTGAGCAGGCATATAGATGCTAGAAACTAAGCTCAAGTTTTCTGCCAGGGAAGTAAATGCTCATTACCACAGGACCATCTCTCTAGCCTCCAACTGTTAATAATTTGATGGCTAAAAGGAAGAAATGGAAATCTAGGAGACAGGAACAGGAGGCATGAGCAAAATTATTTGTTGATTTATTTTTTCCTCTATCTGGATTATCCATCAAGCTATCTATTTTATTCTATCTCTCCTATCATCTATGTATCATGTCTGACTGATGGTTTATCTTTCTTTTGAACTAGGGAGTTAACCTAAATTAGTGCACATAATAAGCAAACATACAAGTACCAAGCTACACATTTAGACCCCTTTTTATATTGTTGACAGTTTTATTTTTGAGAGTCTTTTTCATTACGTTGTCAAGGCAGGCCTTGAGTTTACTGTGTAGCCCAGGCTGCCCCTAAACTTGTGATCCTCCTATTTCTGCTTCCAGAATATCTGGTGTTGCATATCTATGCCATTAAGCCTGGCCCTTCTCCTTTAAGCTATCTGTTTCAGTTTCGTTTGGAGCAAAAGAAAAGTTGCTTCTCTCAGAAAGGTAAAGAAATGGGGTCAGAGGATACAAGTGGGAGTTATGTAAAACAAACACATCTAGAAGTGTAATCCATAATATGAGAGCAGTAGTTAATAAAAACTGTACTGTGTTTGGTTAGGACTCCTACTAAAAGAGAGTCGTCTGTGCTCACCACAAAAGCAGAAGAGTGCGATAATTATAGCCAGCATCTCGTTATCTGAGCACAGCAGGACGATTCATGCTTCTACCCTCTTAGTGCCTCCATTTCCCTTCTGAGGCTCCGAGATCCCTTTACACATTGACAATACTTCCTTAAGAAACTAAGTTCTCTGATTGTATACATTTTCAACTATTTTCTCATGAAATCGATACTTATCTAAGCATAAGAATAATTTTTAATAGACAACTTTAGGGCTCACATCTCAAGAAACTATATAAATTTCAACTCTGAGTTACTTTTGTTTTCAATTTTTTTTTTAAATTTTTCCTACTTTATTTACATTACAAATGTTTCCGCCTTTCCAGCTTTCCCCTTTGGAACCTCCCCATCTCCTCCCCCCTCCCCCTGCCACTATGAGGGTATTCTCTCACCTACCCACCCACCCACTCTCTTCTTCCCTCCTTGACATTCTCCTATACTGGGGGATCTAACACCCTCAGGCCAAGGGCCTCTCCTCCTCCAATGGCTAACAAGACCCTCCTCTGCTGCATATTTTTAAAGAAAAAAAATAAACATTTTCATTTGAACTGAAATGACATTTCTTAAGCATTTTCCAAAGTGTTGTCAGAAAAGTAGGACAGAAATTCAAAATGAAATGTAGACCAAAATAGATTATTTTTTTCTATGAAAGGTTTTATCTAAAAATTGAAGACCTATTCTTCATGGAAGTTCTTGTCTTTAATCCCAGCACTGACAAGGCAGACTAGAGCAGGTCCTTGTGAATTCAAGGCCAGCCTAGTCTACACAGCAAGTTCTCATTTTTCTGGTCCTGTAGACAAGACTAGCTTTGAACTCACAAATATCCACCTGCCTCTGCTTCCTGCCTGCAGAGATTAAAGAGGTGAATGACCACAGTTATGTATATAGCATATTCTTAGTAAATGACTTTATGAACTGGCAAAGAAAGAATGTACACAAAATACTAAATACACATTTCAAACACCAGGAATAATTCACTGGAATAAAGCTAAGCAAAATATAAACAAAGTCACTCCATGACCAAAAAGACAGAAAGAGAGAGAGAGAGAGAGAGAGAAAGAAAGAAAAGAAAGAAAAAAAGAAAAAGAAAAAAAGAAAGCATGACAATTGAACAATAAAATCTAAGATTTTCAGAAAACTTTTATTTCCATATAGAAGGTAAAGACTCAATAGAGAGTCTAGGCATTCCAAATTATGAAGCAATGAAAGTTGTACCAGACCATGAGGGCAGACAGATGCAAATATGTGAAAGGAAAATATGCATCTTTTCCTAAAATTCTTATTTCCGCTTTGATTAAAAAAATAATTACACTACATCCCCATTACATTTTTGTAATTTCTTTTCTCACTCCTATCTATGCATAAAAAATAAAAGGGAAATTGTAAACCAAAAGACTTCTCCTTGACTAAACTTGAGGGAGGAAATTTACAGGAATGCTGCTTGAGGGGAAGAATCTGTGAATGGAGTGGCCGCTGGTTTCAAAGAGCCTCAGTCAGCCTTTTTGATCATCTCCAGTAATGACTAATATCAGTCAGTGCTGGCCCTGCTAAGCCTCCAGCCCTGCTGGGTAGCCATCTGACTGTGGATCTTAAAGACTTGCCATGGGTCTCAGATTCTATAGTAGATCAATTACCTTTTAGCATTAGCACAGCTGGTTATGAGGTTAAGTGTGGGCAGTTCCCCAAGACGTCATTTGATTTGGGAATGTATTGTTCACTTAAAGCACACTGTAATGTACTGGTTTAGACCATGTATTTCTACCAGGGGAATTAGTTCAGTGACCCTGGCCTCCCACAAATAAAACAGCTCTCCTGGAGAGATAGATGCTTGCTTGACCCTAAGCACACACGCTCTAGCAGTCAGCTTTTGAGAAGAGGAAGCCATTAAAGTTACTAGCAAGATAATCAATGCTGTGAATGATTTTAGGAAAAGCAAATATAATTTTTCCTCAAAGAATCAGGGTGTAAAATAGTGGGAAAAAACTGCTCATAAGTCTAAAATAATTTAATAAGACTAGCCTGAGGTGCATCATGAAAGAAGTGCTAATGAATGAATTTTTAGGCTTATAAGAAAGCTTTTCAATTTTATTATTTTAAAAATATACCTTTTTAATATATATTCATATGTATGTATGTTTATGTGTATTGCATGTACATATTTATGTGTGGTATGTGCATACGTATGTATGTATGCTGAATAAAGATTTTTTCCTACCATCTAAGAAAAAAAAATCAAAATTAAATCTGTTCTTCATCCTGTAGAAAGGAAACATGGTAAGATTGTTGAATGTTTAATCTAACAAACTTTCTATTGCTGCTTCTAACAACAGACCTCCAGACTTCGTTGCTGCTGCTGCTGCTGCTGCTGCTGCTGCTGCTGCTGCTGCTGCTG